>VDFB02358134.1:169364503-169704784 GCA_007258455.2 Sequoia sempervirens | reverse complement strand
TATATAAATCAAACATATATATAATTATAATTTTATATAAATTTTCACAGTTTATCCAAAATATCTCTTTTTGCAATCTTCTTAAAATTTTGATTGTATTTTATAGTAAAAATCTTTAAATACGGTCATATGGCCATCAAATTTAAGTTATCATTTAAAAACAATATAAATAATAATATCTATATTAATATTAAAAACAAGGTGTTCGACTGAACATTCTTAGAATGTTCGATCGAACCCATTTAAAATCTTTTTTTTTATTCCATGTGTTGGTGGTTCGGCCGAACATGGGTTCGGTCGAACCCCTGTTCGACCAAATGTTTCTAAGATGTTCGACCGAACACTTGTTCGGCCGAACCCCTCTTTTTTCATCCTTGCTTCCTAAGGCACCAGAATTGTTGAAAATTTTGCGTTTCGAAGCTCAATTTGAAAATGAAAATGGAGGAAATCTCAAAAACCCAACTAGTATCGGGTTCCCCTCAAAACGAAGCTATATCCAACTAATATAATTTTAGTATGTTTTGATTATATTATCTATCTGCTTTTTAGTTTTATTAAATATAGGTTTTTCAATCGAAAGCAAAACTCTCTCGCTTCAAGCAAGTATGGAAAAAAATAGAAGATTATCAAAAAAAAATTTAAAATATGAGGTAATCTCGTGATATTGAAATCTTTGATCCAACAAAAAAAAATTGAATTTCGATACATACAGAAAAAGTTACGCATTATATGATCGTGCTATGTCTGAATTGTAATTGGTTTGACTTCAAAACTTGATTAAAGAAGAAATATTCAATAAAAAACTATCTAACCAAGTGGAATCACTAGATATTGGAGTTACAAATCTAAATTCGAAAGAATTGAATTTTATCTTTCAAGGAAAAAAGTTATGCTATACTCTGCAGGCGCCACTTTTAAAATGTTATTTTTTGAAAAACCAATTTTCATGGGAGATGGAAAAGAAGTGCAATCTGATTCCAAAATTGAAAAAGATATTTTTAGAATTTACAGAAAAAATATGACAAGACTCTAGTTTGCATCATCTTCAAATTCCTTTACGGTTTAATCGCTATAGGTGCCCGAATGTGGAGATTGTGTTTAAAAAAAAAATATCAGTGTCCAGTTTGGCCAAAAATTGTAAACCACTATTGTGGGATCACCCAACACTAATTTCAAAGTATTTTACTAAACTAGAAAGCTTTTAAGAATTTGGGCTTGGACCATTCGCCTTCTCTGCAATGCAAGCATTAGTTTTTCTTGATGTAAAGTGTACCATATCCCTGAAGGAGTTGCACAAACAAATTCAACAAACATAAAACATTCCAAACAACCACTTGTTAGTGTTAGAAATTGAAAATCTACTTTGCAGATTTAAATCGAAAAATACACATAGCAAAAGCATAACTTTTAAGCAAAAGTAACCCTGTTATTTTTGGAAAATGCGGTTGGAAAATTCAAAAGCGCCCCTATCATCAACAACTACGGACCAAATTTTCAAAAGAAGCCCTGTTTTCGAAGCAACATTGGTCAGAAAGTTCAAAAGCAGTTGAAAAAAAGGAAACTATGGCAAAAACGAAGGAGCGACTGCATGAGGTTCCTATAGCTTCTGTGTGAAAAAATTTCAAGTGCATTTTTGGAAAACACATCTATGTTCCAAAACCTACAACTACTCAATTAAAACTCATAAAAACATTAGTGTTAAGGACCATGGTCCCACCGAGCATGCCAGAATGTGCAAGGGGGAAATCAATAGGACATAAGATAATCAAACATGAATGAATTAAACTAATGTAATTCAAATGAAAGATTTAGATTCATACCCATTACTCACAAAATGAAACTACGAGGAAACAAAATCAAACAATGCAATCAAAGAAGAGAACGTAAATTGAATTCATAAAACATAGCGTTACCATCCCATGTCGAAGTGTATTCGCAATGATGTTGGATTGTTGTATCAATGTGAAGCTTCCATTGATGCGTTGAAAAACCTTCAAATGTGTGTGCGTTGATCAATGATGTGTGCCAAAGTTCTTTAAGAAATTGATTGTAATTTCAACATTACTTTGTTATCAATTCTTTGATCTTTTTTAAGGATGAAAATGATTGTTATATAGATTTTGTGTTTTGAAATGAAAAATTGAGATTGCATAGTAGAATATCCTAATCAATGGTTCAAAACCATTGAGAGGAATTAGATGGGAAGAATCAGTGAATATTGATTACGTAATCAGTATGATTGATGAAATCAATTTGAGTGTTCAGTGGAATTGAGGAAATAGATTGCCTAATCTATAGAATTGAGGAAATCAAGTTGAGCCTTCAGTGGGATTGAAGAACAAATGAATTAGTCAGGAAATAGATGAATGAGTAAGCCAATCAAAGTGAGCAATCAGGGGATCGTCATTTGCTCAATCATGAAAGTGGGTGAGGGTAATTAATTAATTAATTAAGCTTTTTGAGTTGAACATGCAAGTCATGTTTGAATTTTACAAACAAAGTTATATTTGTTTTGTTAACCTTTTTGAATGATGTTTGAATAATTTATTTAATTATTCAAGTTTGGGGGAAAGTGATTTAGTTAAACTATTAAGTAATAATAATTTAATTAATTTAGGGGAATAGGGTAAATTAGCAATGTAATTAAATAATTGGTGTTATTTAATTAATCAAGAGGAATAAAGCTAGATTAGGACTTTATTAAATAAATAAAATTTATTTAATTATTCAAAAATGATAAAATAGCGAATCAATTAAATAATGTAATATTATTCAATTAATAGAGGAACTTAGGGTTTTTGATGTAAATGATGATTGAGGATGAATTAATTAAATAATTTTAAATCACTTAATTAATAGATGAATATAAACTCTGATAATTGTATACACCTAAAATCGGTCAAGACAATTAATTAATTAAATACTAGCTATTTAATTAATGAACTCCCTTTATTCATCTACTTACAAATAAATTCTCAATTTATTTATATAGTTCACACTTTTCTAAATTCTTCACCCTAAACCACATTCTTCTAAATTTAATTAAATAAACAAATGTGTATAGTTTGTTTTTATTTAATTAAATATCTTTTCACTAAGTTTGAATAATTTCAAATTCAAATTTAGTCACATGTCTACAACACTTTTTGGCCATGTCACCAAATGTCACATGTAATTAAATATGACTAATATTTAAATTACATTTATCTTCAACAAAATTTTAACACATTGCTTATTTCTCACACACTTTATTCCTTCATCCATTTGGCATGTTGTCTTTGGTCAAGGGAACATCCTCCATAATTCTCTCCATCTCCACCATTCATCTCTCATGTCTTAAGCCATAATTCAAAAATCATCCATTTGAACACTTGATTCTCACAACTTGCAAATTGGAAACCAAGAAAAACTCACTATCCATCCGATCATACCTTGAAAACATTCAGATTCATGGAATAAAAAAAAAACCAGACAGACTGTCCAAAACATTGAAAATTTTCAAAACAACGCATTCATCCTTTGTTCTAACACGTCTGTGTAATCTTACAACACATCCATTCACTATTTTAGTGCGTCGGTGTAGTCTTTTAGTGCATACATCCACTGTTTTAGCACATACAATCAATTTCATAGAATGTCAGTGCAGTCTTCTAGGCATATATCCATTGTTTGGGCGCATACAGTCAGTTTCATAGCGCATTTGAGAAATATTTTGGCGCATTCCTTCTCTGTTTTAGTGCATCTATCAAATATTTTAGCGCATACGAGCTTTGTTTTAGCACATCCATTAAATGCAAAACTCGAGAGTTAAATTTATCCCTTGTTCCACAGTTTGAACCAGAATTTAGAATCTTTTTCAGCCTAGACACATTGCTCAGGTACCACAGAGTCTAAACTTGTTAAAACTAACCTCTACAAGTGGAATTATTCAAACTAGACCAAGATATAACATCTCAAAGTGCCTAAATCATCAAACTTATCATATCCTTGATTGTTAAGCTAAGTTTCATCATCAGGATCTATCATCCTTTCATCACGAAACAAAGCTATATAATCAAAATTAAACTTAGTCTCATCAATAGAATTTGTCATTCTATTTGACTTAGTTTTCATCTTTGGCACTCTTCCAAACAAAGATCAAAGTTTAGTCAAAGTGTAACACTTGCATTCCCATTCAAACAAGATTACAAAAGCAGAAACTCAAGGAAAAAAGGACTTGAAACTCAAAACATTGAAAAGAAAAACATCGAAACTCAAAACATTGAAACCCAAAACACCATGATTGAAGCTGAAGAGAATCCTTTCCATGGAATCCACAACAATGAAGGGGAATACATAACTAAGGAAGACATCCAAAATGTTGAACAAGATCCAAATTTCCACAAGTGATTAGAAAATATTTTTGAAAGAAATGGGGAAAAATACTTACAAATGCTAGCTAAACAAGGTGTCAAATTTCCTGATGACTTTGATGTTAATCAATTGAAAGCACCTCCCAAAAATCCTGAAAATGATACAAAACAAGTGGTTGCCCTCATCAAATGAAGAACCTTGAACAACAAATTCTTGATATGCAAAGGGGAACCTCAAAATGATTCTTGCTACAAGACATTTGTCCATATTCGTTTGATCAAAGTATCCACATGATTCCTTTTCCCAAACATTACGAATTCCAAAAGTATGAAAAATACAATGGTAAAACAGATCTAATAGATCATGTGAGGGAATTTAGAACCATGAGTCTTGAATTTGCATACGAAGAAACTTACTTGATGAGATTGCTTCCATGAAGCCTAGGTGGACAATGTCTTGAATGGTTCTCCAAACTTACACCACCAATTAACACCTTTGAAGAATTGGTTAACAAGTTCATCACCCAATACTCTTACAACATTCAACATGACATAACAATGAAATATCTTTGCAACTTGAAATAGAAAAAGGATGAATCATTCCTTGTATTTTTGCAAAAATGGAGAAGGTTATTTGTAAGATATTCTCATCCCGTACCTGAAAAGGAAAAGATAGAAATCTTCATCGAAAACCTAAATGACAAGATGAGCCATATATTAAAATTACAATGCCCACCTACCTTTGAAAAATTGATTGAAAATGGAAAAAAAATTGAAGAGGCTTTGGTCAAGAGAGGAGTCATCAAAATTTACAATGAAAACAACTTATCAAATTCCTCCAACAATTACAATAGCGGTGACAAACCAAAGTTTTGGCAATGAAACAAGAATGTGGGTAACAATGATGACATGGTTGAAAACCAAAATGCAAAACTTGTATTCAACTTAACAACAACTGCCACCAAAACTAATTAGAACAACAATCCACCGAATAACCAAAAAAACAACCAAAATGTCAACCAAAACAACAATCAAGGTAATGTTGGATCTAGAACACCATCATAGCAAACATCTTCAAATTGAAGAAGGTTCACACCTTTGGGACAATCATTAGAATCAACATTAAAGGAACTTCTTGAAGCTAAAGTCATAATGTTACCAGAGGCAAGAAATTGGGAACCACAAGTTAAGCCTCCATGGTGGAATGACACATTTCTATCACTTTCATCAAAACAAAGGACATAAAACCAACGACTGCATGTAATTGAAGCACTTGATACAAGACTTGATTGAAAACAAGACGATATTTGTAGAAGGACTCCAAACAAACAATGATCATGGAGCATTCAAGAACCCTCTACCCAAGTACGAAAAAGGGGAATCTTCTTCTTCAAATACCAAAGGAAAAAATGTAAACTATGTTTATGATTCTACCATTCATTGTATTGAGATGGTTGAGAGTCCAACCAAGGACATAAAAATTAGGAACCAAAGAAATGTTGCTACAACTAAAAATCAACATCATGATATTGAAACCACTTCATATCAAATCAATGAACTTGTGCCAATAAATATGATCAACAACATTGCTGCAAATGACAATTGAATTAATGTCATCAAAATTAGAGAAGGACAAAAAAATTCACTGATCAATGCAATCACAAGAGGACAAGCTAAGGTAACATTAAAAGGGGCTACCCCTTCCACGTCCAAAGCAACTATTGTTGTCCCTACAACCCAATATAACATAGTTGATCAGTTGCAGAAAATACCCACCTAAATATCCATATTAGAACTTCTCAAGATTTCACCTGCTCACAAGGAAATTTTAGAACAAGCTCTAGTCACCACCACGGTGCTGAACAATCTGGAAGTTTTCCAATTTCAGACTATGGTGGGACATTTGACTGCACTGCACCGCCTATCATTTTTTGAACATGATGATGTATCTATCACCCATCCACACAATGCTGCCCTCCACATTGAGGTCTTAATCCACAAACATCATGTCAAACGTGTTCTATTAGATGGTGGAGCTGGCCTAAATATATGTACTTTAAAATTTTTCTATGCACTGGGCTATTCAAAAAATGCTATTGATCCTAGAAGGAAAATCACAATAAAAGCATATGATGATGAGGAGAGATCTTCCCAAGGGTTGATAGTGCTACCTATTCAAGTGGGACCATTTTTCAAAGATATAGTCTACCAAGTGTTGGACAAAGAGTTAACATACAACATACTCTTGGGACAACCTTGGATTCATGGCATGCAAGCAGTAGCATCCACATATCACCAGTGTTTGAAGTTCCCTTTCAACGAGCAAGAAATCACTATATCAGCTGACTCCAACAACCCCCAATATTGTAACACACTCAAGACCATCCAAGATGCTTTTGTACCACACAACAGGGAAGCTCCAACTCATGGTTCATCCAATGATGGAAAACAACTAAATGCCTTCTTAAAATGGGCTAAGAAAAAGGACCCCAATCAAAGGATAAGGGTATCAGTGATTCCACTTCCTCAAGTAAAGAAAGTACATCAAATTCTTTGTCAAACCAACCCGAGATAAAGGATCAGTCAAAAGAAAAAGGTATTGGTAATCCTACTCCACAAAATCAGGAAGGTCAACTCAATTCATTATCAAAACAAGTTGAAAAGATCCAATTGAAAGATAAAGGCATGGGGGAATAATCATTTGAGAAATCCTTATGTTTATCACAACTTTAATCTTCTCGTAAGTCATATGGGAAGCCATCAATATCAAGACAACAATCATCACAACCCACCACACTCTTTGATGGCACCTTTGTAAGAGCAGGCACATTAGTGGATGAATCAGAAGACAAGGAAGTTTTAAATTGGTTGTACAAAGATGAAGAATTCTCACAAGCATTCACCTCAAATGTACAAACGAAGCAATATGGCAAAGGGAGGACAATCCTAGAAAAGATGGGATACGAGGGAAAAGGTACTATTGGTAAAATAAAAGAAGGCATCATAGAACCAATACAACCTATCACAATGCAAACCAAGGATAAAATAGGACTAGGGTACAAAGGAGAATCAAAAGAAGAAATTAGGCAACAAGTTGTTGAAAGAATCCTTCGGTTGTGAGATAGTTCTGAAATGGATTCCAATGAGTATGAATGGGATTCCCTATCTGAAGATTCTTGTCATGATAAGGAAATTGATGTAATACAAAAGTATACACCAACACGTATGGAGGGACAAAGCTCAAATTCTAGACCACTTGAAATCATATCACAACATATCAATGACTCAAGTGGAGATGATTAGACTTCGAGCGAGATAGATCACTTGGAGGAGAGTGACATCATAGACCTTAATATTTCTATTAGAAACTTTGATGATATTGTCATCATGACACTTACCCCTTCTGACTTTATCCAATTTAACGATTCCTTGCCATTGATACATCCCGAACTGATTGACTGGGACCAATCTGAGTTGCTTGATCTACCCACCTTTCTTAAGGATGACGTCATCGTAAACTTCATTTGTTCTAGTAACCCTAAAATGTGTTCCATCATCAAATCTCATAATGGGGCTTCAGACGAGGGGAGTGCCAAATCTCTCAGCTACAAAACAACAAATGTCAAAAATGGATCTAATGGCGAAAACCATTCAATGGTAGCATTAGATGAAAAAAATAAAAAAATACAGAGCACATCTAATGGTGAAAACCTCTTTGAGGCACCAAAAGATGGGAGATTTGAAACTCTTCTGGAGTACAATCAGGAGAGGTCTTTTGTACTGATTGAACCAACACAATCTGTCAACGTTGGTTTAGATGAAATAGTCAGGACTTTACATCTAGTGACATCGATGACAGCGCAAGAAAAGCCAAACTTCACTAAATTCTTTGAAGAAAGGAAAATAAAATTTGTGTGGTCTTACACCGACATGTCTGGTATAGATCCAGAGCTCATAATGCATCATTTATCACTACCACCTAGGATAAAACTAGTAAAGCAAAAGCTAAGAAAAAAGCATCCTCATATCACCCTCTTAGTAAAAGTTGAATTGAAGAAATTGTTAGATGTGGGATTTATCAGACCTATTGACTATGCTGAGTGGATATCAAACATTGTGCTAGTTTCAAAACCAGATAAAAGCATCATGATATGCACAGATTTCAGGGATCTCAACAAGGCTTTCCCGAAAGATGATTTTCCTCTACCTAACATTGACATCATAGTAGACTTGATAGTGGGGCATGAAATGTTATCACTTATGGATGGATTTTTAGGTTACAATCAGATAAAAATTGCACCTGAAGATCAAGACAAAACAACCTTCACATGTCCTTGGGGCACTTTTTGCTGGAACGTGATGTCTTTTGGGTTGAAAAACCCAAGAGCTACATATCAGAGAGCGACGACCACTATCTTCCATGACATGATGCACACTTTTATGGAGAACTATGTAGATGATTTGTTGGAAAAATCATTTACTAGAGAGGGACATCTGGAAATTTTGAACAAGATCTTCACCAGACTAGAGAAATTCAGTGTGAGGTTAAATCCCAAGAAAAGTGTATTTGGTGTAACATCAGCTAAGATTTTGGGATACATTGTGTCAACCAAAGGCATTGAGGTGGATCCTGTGAAGGTAAAAGCTATCATGGAGATGCCTCCTAAAAATATCAGTCAACTCAGATCATTATAGGGATGGTTTCAATCCATCAGGAGGTTCATCGCACAACTGGCTACAAAAACTCATCCTTTCAATCATATATTACAAAAGAATGTCTCTTTCAAGTGGGATGATCAATGTGAAGCCACTTTCAATCAACTCAAACAATATTTCATGTCACCACCAATACTAATACCACCAACCGAAGGAAAGCCATTGTTACTCTATATTGCAACAACTGAGATATCTTTGGGCGCTTTATTGACATAGGAAGATTTTGTAGGAAAGGAAAGGGTAATCTATTCTATCAGTAGGACCTTGAATGGTTATGAGATCAATTACACTTTTATTGAAAAATCTTGTCTAGCGGTAGTATTCGCTACTTAATAGCTAAGACATTACATGTTGACTCACACCATCAAACTCATCGCCAAAATTGATCCATTGAAATACTTACTCAACAAAGCTGCCTTGATAGGAAGATTAGCCAAATGGGTAATGATGTTGAGTGAGTTTGATATCCAATATGTAGATAGGAAAGAAATCAAAGTTCAAGTCATAGCAGATCAACTAGCTGAAGCACCACTACAAGATGATCATCCAATGAGCACTGAATTTCCAGATGCAGATGTCTTAGCAGTGTCAACACAACAATGGATGTAATACTTTGATGGCTCTTAAACACAACATGGATCAGGTACATGAATCTTATTTATCACACCTCAAGGACATAACATTCCAAAATCATACAATTTAATGTTTCCATGCACCAACAACACAACTGAATATGAAGCACTGATCATCAGAATCAAAGTAGCAGTCAAATGGAAGATCACATAGTTGCAGGTCTATGGAGATTCTCAACTGGTCATTAATTAGGTGAATGATGAATATCAAACAAAGGATGATAAATTAATGCCATATAAAAGAATGGTTGATGATTTCAAAAAGTACTTTTTGGAGATTAAATTTGAGCAAATTCCAAGAGGCGACAACAAAGTTGTCGATGCTATGGCTACCATTGCTTCTCTCTTACAGATTCTTGAAAAGAGAGCCCATTATGAGTTCATGGTGGAAAAACTGTTTAACCCCACCTATGATAACCCAGAATCCCAAGTCATATACCATTTGATCAAAGTTGATGCTTCTATCTACAGGAAAATTTGCACCTATCTCAAGGACAATACCCTCTCACCCGATTTATCTTGAAACCAAAAACGCAACTTTATCCGACAAGCAGCTCGACATACCTTGATAGCCGATGTACTTTATCGATGAGGTCTTGATGGTACTCTCCTTCGGTGTCTTGAACCTAACGAAGCTAAAACCGTTTTACGCAAAGTTCATGACAATATTTGTTGCACACATTCAAGTGGCCTAACTTTAGCTAAGAAACTCCTACGTTTGGGATATTATTGGCCAAATATGGAGAACGAGTCTTTTCATTTTGTCAAAAGATGCTAAAAATTTCAAATTCACAGAAACCTGATACATGCACCAGCATAAGAGTTGCAACCATTCACATCAACATGGCCTTTCTGTCAGTGGGGACTGGATCTTGTAGGGAAAATTCATCCATCTTCATCAAATGGACACAAGTTTATAATTACAGCCACAAAGTACTTTACAAAGTGGATTGAAGCTATTCCCCTAACCACCATCATAGGAAAAAAAATTGCATGCTTCATCGTGAATTACATCATCTGTCGATATGGCATCCCTCAATCCATTATCACTGACAATGGCAGACCTTTCAAGAATCAGGATGTCCAAGAACTTTGTGAGAGGTTTCATATCCAACATCGGTTTTCTACACCATACTACCCTCAAGGAAATGGCCAAGCAGAGGCATCAAATGAGAATATCATAAAAATATTGAAGAAAACCGTCAACGAGGTTGGACATGATTGGCATGTTCAACTGAACCCTGCTTTGTGGGCTTATGAAACCAACATCCGCACCCTGACAGGAGCCACACCCTATGCACTAGTCTATGGATCAAAGGCCATTTTACCTATTAAGGTTGAGCTACCATCACTTCGAGTGTCACTAAAGGGGATCATTTCAGATGAGGATTACATAGTGTCTAGGCTATAGGAATTGGAATTGTTGGATGAGCGTTGTCAACATGCAATGGATCACCTAAAAGCATATCAATAGAGAATATCTAGAAGTTACAATCATAGAGTAAAACCTAGAACGTTTCAAGTGGGTGACTTAGTCTTGAAAGAGAATCCCTATAATCAACAGGATCGAGAAAAGAAAGGGAAATTTGAACCAAACTGGCTAGGTCCCTTTGTTATTATATTAGTCTTCGGATCAAGAGCATATCAGTTGTTTACACCGGAAGGGGATTTGTTTGAGAAACCCCTCAACAACTTGCATCTCAAGAAATTCTACACTTGAATCATCCAATGCATTGGAAAAAGTCCTAAAAAAATACAAAAAACATCAAAAAATGTCTTGAAAAAATGGTTTCCTTGATGAAAACTTGGAAAACAAGCGTCTTGGTAACAACAAAAAAATCATAAAAAAAATCATAAAATCTAAAAAAGTGCAGTAAAAACAAGTAGTGAAAACCTGGCAATAGGCGCTATTTGTGATAGGTTAGATTTTCCATCTATTTGAGCATGCTGACCATTCACTTTCACCATTTTCTTTCACCATCATCAGAAAGCTTCATGTAAATATCTTGGCATTGTGGTCATGTCTCACCCTAGACTGGGGGCAAAATCCTGAACTCACTAGGGGCAATAAACTTTGAGCTTGAACCAACAGACAATCAACTTTGAGCTTGAACCCAACATTGAACATCAATCACCATCGGTAACACACCAACCATCCCACTCAAACAGCCAAATCAATCAAATGAAAAGCACACTTTAAATGGATGATGTTCCTTCCGAATCATGGCTTTATTAGGTCAAGCATGAATGCTTTTTTTATCATATCTTTGGAGCACCTCGATGATGTATTGAACTAGAGGAGCTAGGAAGGAGTGTGATTTTTCTTTGTCTACTGTCTGTGAGTTGTTCATTATTACTATGCAAATTGTCACGGGACATGCTCTACAAAGTATCACTAATGACATTCTAAATTTGCATAGGAAAATGATTAACTCTTGTCTGTTTATGCAAGCAACACTTAGGTCATCTCATTTTAATTATACCTAGATGCTTGTATTAACTTGCAATATCAAAAATCATGGAAGTAGTGCTCAGGTCATCATGGTCTACTTATGCCATCGATGCTTGTACTAACTTTCAAAATTTTAAAGGCTCAATGATGATAAAAAGAATGACAAATTAGCTATTACGAATGACAACATCTGCATATTAGATCTACATGGTTAAAGTAGATTGCATCCATGTTAGTTTTGCATCTGTATCTATAGGGTTTCAAAGCTGCAACAATTTCACAATGAAGTTATCTCTCTTATCAATGGATTGAGTACATTTGACATTAACCAAAAACACATTAGTTGCATCATCATTTGCATACATTAGAAAACACATCAGTTGCATCATCATTTGCATACATTAGAAAACACATCAGTTGCATCATCATTTGCACACATTAGAAAACACATCAGTTACATCATCATTTGAATTCATCCATCTATGCATCACATCGTGATATCCACATTAGAAAACACAAAAAGAAGTACATTGCATCTCACTTGCATAATCCAGATCATTTCATAAAACATGACATGGCATAAGATGATTGAAATACATGTCCAATAGAGTAAGATTTCCAAGAAGAAAAAGTTGTTGAGAAACATGACTGGACAGTGAAGATATAATTCCATTGTTATGAACATCGAAAACTAATAGTGAAGATATAATGCCATTGTTATGAACATCTAAAACTAGTAGTGAAGATGAATTTGTTATTACTCAAATCCAAGACTAACAAAGGACTAACTGGATCAGCATAAACATCACACATCATTTGCATAATCAAATCTATAGCATAAAACATCATAGAATTGCATACATCATCTCATCATTACATAATCAACATAATCATCATGATCATCATCATATAAACATCTTAAACACATAGAACTATGCACCATCACATTATCATACATTCATCCATTCATTGCATTAGAAAAGTACAAAAACATAAAATACATCACATAGGCATCATTCATAAAGCATCATAGAAGCATAACACATCAGTTGCATCATCATTTTACATCCATAGCATATCATATCATCATCATCATATAGAATATAACATAGCATAAATAATAGAAATTAAATGCATCCATCATAATCATCATGATCATCATCATATAAACATCATATAGACACATAGATCGATAATCATCGCCGCATATCATATAACCTCAAAATAATAATGTCAAAGTGTGCAAGGATATCCAAGGGTATAAAGAGATACATCAATATAAAAAATGGCAGTGTATCATAATGTCTGAAATCAAGAGGTACATCATCAATGTCTCATATACATCAGTGTATACATATCCAAAGTACATCAAAAAATTAGAAAGCGGAGCTATGTTGTGCTCCCCCTAGACGATGCTGACATCATTGGACCAGTACCCCCTACACTAGATGAACTTGCACCAGGATCTCTCCGATCTCTCGAAAGTGGTTGTGTAACACCCCTGCTAGTGGTCCGAGACTGGGACCTCCCTGATCAAGACTGTACAAAACTCTCTCGCCGCTCTGGAGGAACTGCATCATGATATCTCACCTTGTAAAACTCTGCCTCATGTGTAGTACAACGTATCTCCCTGAAATAGTTTGTTGCACCAGCAACCTCTATAGCCTGTTGTAACCTCTTAGAGATGCCCTTGGCCTGCTCCACTTGCTGTCTCAGGTTGTCCCTCTTGGCAATCAGTGTGGCAATTTTCCCCTGCATCTGTACCTATGCCTAACCCTGGGCCTGGACCTGGGTAAGCTAGGCTTGTATCTATTGTGCCTGCTATCTCACAACATCCCTCTCTAGGCCTACGCTAGTAAAGCCTGAACCTGCTCAAGTTGACCCTGTAGTCTCTGAACTTGTATGGTGTAGGAGCACCCTAGCATTAAATGTCCTTAAAAGGATTTTTTTTGCAAAATTTTAATTTTCTATTGTAAAGAATTGTAAAAGGTCATGATAAGATCTATTTAATTGTAATTGAGTCTCAAATAGGTTCTAGGTGGTCAAAGGATGAGAAAAAAAGCAAAATTGGAAATAAATTGTAAAAGTTGCTAAATTGGTAAAAAGCAAAAATAAAGGAAGTTCAAGAGTCTTTGAGGAGAAACTGAAAGGATAGGTTGATGAGGGTAGTTGAAGAGGTAGTTATTGAGTGGGAAATTTCTATTTAAAGCATTTGTGGGATGAGCAAGAGGAGATATTTGTATTCTTAAAGAGTTCTTAGCAATAAAGTACCATGTTTCAGTATTTTTCTCCATTGTTTTCTAATCACAAGGATTGTACAGTAGCTTGAGGTCTTAAATATCATTGTATTGAGTTGTAAAATGAATTAGTTTTCATTTCCATTCATTTTTGTAAGGAATCTATCAAGTGCATTACTTGTTTGAGTAGAATTACTTGTTACCGGTTTGCAACAATACATAAGGTTTTGAGAGTCACTTAAAGGATTCTTCCTCCATCCCAATGATGTAGGTTTAGATGATCGATGGGATGGATAGAATAGAGTTTATTTATCATGTATATATGGTGTGTGCATGTTGTTTAGTGCAGGGAAGGCGAGAATATGAAGAAACTCTGCTACTCCAAGCAAATTTTTGAGTTTTTCCTTCAAAAATGGTGCCTCCATGATTGAAAAAGGTGAAATAACACTTGCTATGGTATGGATACTGATTAAAATGCTTGTGCATACTTACTTGAGGATGTTTGAAACAGTGGCAGGTGAATTGGAGGTTTGTAAATGATATTTCCAAGAAACCCTCATTTATTTGTGCTTTAAAGGCCTAAAACTAAGGGTTTAAATGTTTAGTAGGTAAATGGGCCTCTCAATCCATAAAAATTGGGAAATCTTGAGTTTTGTGACTTAATCTAAGACTCTTTGTGGATAAATGATGATTTTGAGTTGTGTTGAGGTCGGTTGCTTCACAAAAGTGGCCTAATTCAAGGCTTTTTTCTAGCGTTCAGACTAGATTTCTGTTATTTGTTACAAAACAAGTTAATGTGACATTTTGATATGAGAATGTATGGCATAATGGGTCTCCAACACTATATTGAGTGTGTATGGATGCAAAAAGGATAAAGATTTATCACCCGATTCAAGGGTTTGTTGTCCTACTAGGTTATAAGGCCTTGGGTGCATGAATTTATTAATCTGACAAAACAGTATTGTGTGAGTGGGTTATTGGTTTGTTCTAGTAAAAAAAATGATGTATGTGATGTCTTGGAAGTCAGATAAAATGCTTGGGGTGTAAATGGTTGGTTGTAGTATTTTGGTCTTGAGGAACTAGTTGGTAAAAGTGGAAATTTGGTGAGTTGTTTAAAGAATTGAAAGATTCAAAGCTCTTTATCAGGTTTTTGCTTTGAATTCAGATAAATTGATGATGATAAAGGTGTGTTAGGATAAAAAATTTAACATGAAAGATAGGTTTTGGTTATTTTTCCTTGGAAGCAAATTGAAAGGAAGAGTGCCTTGGTGAATAATGAAAGAATGGATTGTTTTAGTGACTCTAATTAGGATTTTGATTTGATTGTGTCAAGATTGATGATAGAAAAGATGAAATTGAGTCTAAAAATGGATTTCTATATGGATATGGTGAGTTGGGTGCTAATAGCCTTGTAAGTCAAATGATTTTGATGGATTTTATTGAATGGCAAAGTGAATTTTTGATGAAAAGTGATCTTCTTAGTGAATGTTTGGGACTAAAGTTTCTTGATGTTTGATGGTTTGTGATTCTAATATTGCATCAATTGGTATCAGAGCTAGCAAGGTTCTGTTGATTGGTTGAATTGATGGTTTGTTGAAGTTGTTGTTGCTGATAATGAGTTGTTGAGTTTGGTTGCAGGTGCTTGATCCATCTAAGCTGGAGAGAAACTTTGTTGTTTGTGAGTTTGTGGTTGTGTGCAGTTAAGAGAGAACCTGGTTGATAGTTGCCAAAATACTAGGAAGAGAAAAGTAGAGACACCTAGGTGAGGCAAGGAAGTATGCCGAGTTGTGTTGTGTTGCAGTTAAAACCAGATGGATAGATGATTGTGAAGCACTTGAGTTTGCAGCCATGTTGAGAGTACTCCACTGATGGGAGTAGATGAGAAGTTGAGAAGATGAAAGGTGATTGGTTAGAGAAGGTCAAGGAAATTTTGCAAGGACAGTCTTGTGTCCTTTTGAGTAGTGAATGTGAACCTGATGACAGAGAATGAGAAAGGTAAAAGGTAAGGAAAAGGAAAGTAAAGACAGATGAGGATTCAAGAACAAGGAAGAGCAAGTAGTCTGAGGTAGATTGATTTTTTTTTTCAGGTCCAAACAAAGATGATGCAATGTGTTTCCAAGGGACTTGGAAAGGTTTTGTTGGTTGGTTGTATGGTGCAGGAGCACCCTAGCATTAAATGTCCTTAAAAGGAAAAAAATTGCAAAATTTCATTTTTCTATTATAAAGCATTGTAAAAGGTCATGATAAGACCTATTTAATTGTAATTGAGTCAAAAATAGGTTCTAGGTGGTCAAAGGATGAGAAAAAAAGAAAAATTGGAAAGAAATTGTAAAAGTTGCTAAATTGGTAAAAAGAAAAAATCAAGGAAGTTCAAGAGTCTTTGAGGAGAAACTGAAAGGATAGGTCGATGAGGGTGGTTGAAGAGGTAGTTATTGAGTGGGAAACTTCTATTAAAAGCATTTGTGGGATGAGCAAGAGGATATATTTGTATTCTTGAAGAGTTCTTAGCAATAAAGTTTGTTTCAGTACTTTTCTCTATTGTTTTCTAATCACAAGGATTGTACAGTAGCTTGAGGTCTTAAATCTCATTTTCTTGAGTTGTAAAATGAATTAAGTTTCATTTCCATTCATTTTTTTAAGGAAGCTATCAAGTGCATTGCTTGTTTGAGTAGAATTACTTGTGCTCGGTCTGCAACAATACATAAGGTTTTGAGAGTCACTTAAAGGATTCTTCCTCCATCCCATGGATGTAGGTTTAGATGATCGATAGGATGGCTGGAATAGAGTTTATTTATCATGTAGATATGGTGTGTGCATGTTGTTTAGTGCAGAGAAGGCGAGAATATGAAGAAACTATGTTGCTCCAAGCAAATTTCTGAGTATTTCCTTCAAAAATGGTGCCTCCATGATTGAAAAAGGTGAAATAACACTTGCTATGGTATGTAGATTGATTAAAATGCTTGTGAAAACTTATTTGAGGATGTTTGAAATAGTGGTAGGTGAATTAGAGGTTTGTAAATGATATTTCCAATAAACCCTCATTTATCTGTGCTTTAAAGGCCTAAAATTAAGGGTTTAAATGTTTAGCAGGTAAATGGGCCTCTTAGTCCATAAAAATTGGGAAATATTGAGTTTTGTGACTTAACTTAAGACTCTTTGTGGATAAATGATGATTTTGAGTTGTGTTGAGGTCGGTTGCTTCACAAAAGTGGCCTGATTCAAGGCTTTTTCCAGCGTTCAGACCAAATTTTTGTTACTTGTTACAAAAAAAGTTAATGTGACATTTTTCCTTGAGAATGTACATAATGGGTCTCCAAAACTGTATTGAGTGTGTATGGATGCAAAAAGGATAAACATTTATCACCTAATTCAAGGGCCTGTTGTCCTACTAGGTTATAAGGCCTTGGGTGCATGAATTTATTAATCTGATAAAACAGTATTGTGTGAGTGGGTTATTGGTTTGTTCCAATCAAAAACATGATGTATGTGATGTCTTGGAAGTCAGATAAAATGATTGGGGTATAAATGGTTGGTTGTAGTATTTTGGTCTTGAGGAACTAGTTGGTAAAAGTGGAAATTTGGTGAGTTGTTTAAAGAATTGAAAGATTCAGAGCTCTTTATCAAGTTTTTGCTTTGAATTCATATAAATTGATGATGATAAAGGTTTTTTAGGATAAAATTTGTAACATGAAAGATAGGTTTTGGCTATTTTTCCTTGGAAAAGCAAATTGAAAGGAAGAGTTCCTTGGTGAATAATGAAAGAATGGATTTTTTTACTGACTCTAATAAGGATTTTGATTTGATTGTGTCAAGATTGATGATAGAAAAGATGAAATTGAGTCTAAAATGGATTACTATATGGATATGGTGATTTGGCTATTGATAGCCTTGTAAGTCAAATGATTTTGATGGATTTTATTGAATGGCAAAGTGAATTTTTTATGAAAAGCGATCTTCTCAGTGAATGTTTGGGATTGAAGTTTCTTGATGTTTGGTGGTTTGTTATTCTGATATTGCATCACTGTACCTGTAATGCAGCAATCTGTGTCTACTAATGCAATGAGGGTAGTCGAATCTCCACATGTCGCCTCTTATGAGGCACTCTAATCTCTCCAAAATCTGGTCCTGGTCCTCCTCCACCCTCATCTCCTCCCCCATCACCTCCATCATCATCATCTCCACCTCCTCCATGTCCATCACTATCCTTGTTGTCATTGCTATCCTCCTCCTCCTCCTCCTCTCTCTGTTGTTTGCGCCCATGACCTACTACCCTCTCCTCCTCTTCTAGCAATGGCACTGGCTCGTCTAGGATGGTAATATGTGGGAATGAATGCATGAGCATGTATTGAGCATACTCCTCTGATACCAGAGCCTCGATGATCTCTGAATGCACATCCAAAATGATGGCATGTAGACCCTGGAACATTGCAATGGCTACATCATATGACAACATAGGTCCTCACTATGTAGCATCCACCTATCATCATGCATAATGTGCCACGTCCTGGGGCATCCCCTACACTCTACCATACTGTCTAAGTACCCTCAGCAGCAAGAATCTTTCAATAATGAAATAGGTCTGGCCAATCAAATACATGGACTAACACAAAAATGGCATCTCGGTGTCGTCCTCTGGCCACTACTTGCAATCAAGATATGGTCGCCATGTCATAGAATCTAGATCATCAAGAATTCTCCTCCAATACTCCAGTTTTCCCATCCTAGGCTGAGCAACTAGACTAGCATAAAAGTGTACATATGGCCTCATGGCGGGTTGTTGTCTCTCTCCAACTGGCAATGTGACTGCTATATGCTCCCAAGCCCAGACCTGAAGCAATGTGACCCCAACTGATAAATTGGCCCCTCGAAGGTAGACCACCTTGTGTAAATCATGATATAAGTGTGCAAGCATGCATCATCCCCACACATATCTAGTGCCTTGGGAAATCATGCTCTCCAGAATCTGACCCCATCCAACTGAGAGTCCCTTTGACCTACGGTCAGGACAAAGGAACCCTCCAATAAATCTGACAAGAATAGAAGGCAATGTGGCATAAGCATTGACCATATCCCTCCAGGGAATCTCGTAACCACATATCTCCAGTCATCCTCAAATACTCTACGTAGTGCATCAGTCTCATCCTACTCCTAAGAATCATATAAGACAAGTTCTCCAACCATAGGTATCTGCAGAATCTGATATACATCCTCTGGAGTCACTATGATCTCACCAGTAGGAAAATGAAAGGTGTTATGCTCGTTGTGCCACCTCTCTGCTAAAGCTGTCAATAATCCCTTGTTAATCCTAATTTGGGGCATGTCTATTAGGGACAACAATCTGCATCGTACGATAATGACTACCTCAAGTTGCATCAAGTGGGGTATTAAATCCCATGTCCTAGGGAAACACTCCCTAATCTACAGGCTCGTCAAAGGCTCCTATCATCACAAAATCACAAATCAACCAATCAATCTATTGACATCAATCAACCAATCAATCAGCTTATCAATTTAATCAGCGCTGGTGAGACTTTGATCAAATCTTGTGAGCATCAATCTATCATTCAACCTTGCCTATTAGGAGGTTCATCAATCTATCAATTCAACCTCACCTATCATGAGGTTCATCAATCAATTCAACCTCGCCTATCATGAGGTTTATCAATCAATCAATGCACCTCTCTTATCATGAGGTCCATCAATCAATCAAACTATCATTGATCCTCACCTATCATGAAGTCAATTATTAGTATCAATCATTGAATCTCACCTATCATGAGACCAATAGACATCTAATCTATCAACATCATCAATCATCATCAAATCAAAGGCTGACGTGATCAAACATCATCGAAATCAAGGAGTCTCATCAAGAAAATCATCAATCTAGTCTAAAATTTCACCAATGCGCTAGAACAATGATTTAATGCGCTGGAAAACTCTATGTGCCAAAAAATTTCATCAATGTGCTAGAACAATGCTTTAATGCGCTGGAAAACTCTATGCACCAAAAAAATTCATCAATGCGCTAGAACAGAGCTTCTATGCACCGAACTATCCAATGCGCTGGACAAATTCACGTATGCGCTATAACATAATTTCTATGCATTGATTCATCCTATGCACTACATCAATCACTCAATGAGCTACTTCGAGCGATCGATGCTCTAAATGCACCTATGCGCTAAAGCCCTAACCCTAAGCACTAATCTACCAATGCGCTAAAACAATCATTCATGCGCTAACCTATTCACCCTAAGCACTAATCTATTCTATGTGCCATTACAATTCATCTATATGCTACTGCGGTAATCTTATGCGCTAAATCAGAATAAATCAAATTTAAAACATAAAAAAGAGCAGGAAAATAAATTGCACAAATTACGAGGCAATTTTTTGGGGGACATACTGGAGGTCCGTACGCTGCTGGGCGGTTGTGACGTCTGACGCGCTCGAACCGATGCGTGTGGTAAGGGATCACCATTTTGCTAGATTTCTCAATCACTCTCAAGTTTTCAAATTGCAAATGCTCAAATGAACTTCTAATCCAACTTTTTAACCTTTTTAAGGTTAATTAAGTGGCATTTTTATGGGGTTGTTTTATTTTATTTTCAAATAGGCTTTAATTCATCAAATCATCACTAGGTGCCTTTAACAGCATTTTTCGGGGGATAAATCATTTCTAAATCATAAAATTTTTCAAAAAATCCAAAAAATCCAAAAAATTAAAAAATTCACTAATTTATCTCCCAAGGGGGCATATATCCATCATCACTTGAAAATCAGCGTCTGGGGCATCAATTTTTGTTTTTGTCCATATCAGCAACAAATTTCTCTTTGAAGCAACATGTAAACACATTACTTCAAAGAGGGGAAAAATGTATACACCTAAAACCGGTCAAGACAATTAATTAATTAAATACTAACTATTTAATTAATGAACTCCCTTTATTCATCTACTTATAAATAAATTCTCAATTTATTTATATAGTTCACACTTTTCTAAATTCTTCACCCTAAACCACATTCTTCTAAATTTAATTAAATAAACAAATTTCTATAGTTTGTTTTTATTTAATTAAATATCTTTACACTAAGTTTGAATAATTTCAAATTCAAATTTAGTCACATTAGCACTTTCTGGCCATGTCACCAAATGTCACATGTAACTAAATATGACTAATATTTAAATTACATTTATCTTCAACAAAATTTTAACACATGGCTTATTTCTCACACACTTTATTCCTTCATCCATTTGGCATGTTGTCTTTGGTCAAGGGAACATCCTCCATAATTCTCTCCATCTCCACTATTCATCTCTCATGTTTGAATATGGACCGTCGATCGTTACCACATGATGCTTTGGAAATCCTATAAATACAACCCTTTGCTACAACATTTATCATCACATCTTTTAGCAAACTTATTATGTAGGAATAGCTTTGGAGCATTGGAGAATTTAGAATTTGATCATTTAGCATTTAGCAAGTTGCATTGTTTTATCATTCTAACTTAGAATCATGTCTTAGTTTGTAATTGCATTTTAGTTTATCATATCAATAGTTAATATTTGAGCATATTCAGAATCATTTTAGCTTTTTATGCAACATTTGTATCACATAATTTATCATCATTATCCATTTGTCAATATCACCATTATCATTTGCATCACATAGTATCATGTAGGAACTTAGATTTCTTGCATTTTGAATAGCATCTCATTTCTCAAGTTGTCATTCTAACAATCATAGTGCACATAAAATATGAGAGCCAAGTGATTTAATGAATCCTTGAGAATATAGAACAATGGAATGTTTTTAGAGTTTTGTTTTGCTACAAATAGATTAGTTCTTTGATTCAAATCTTTAATATAATATGTCTCATTGATGTTTGTGTGTTTTATTATTGATTTACTAATCCCCACAAATTTCACACATACAATAATAATTAAATAATAATGTATTATTTAATCATTTAGGGAAGAAGGGTGAAAATTAGTGTTGTTCACCAATCAAGACAATTTAGGGTATCTACATTGTTAATCTTGAAAAAAATCATTCTTTTAATTTATATGTTTAGTTATTATTACTTTGGATTAGACTTACGGGTGCAAATGTGACTTAATTTGCATTTTTGAAATTATGGATGTGAACCTCACCTTTTTAAAATTCAAATCTAGTTTTTGGTCAACCACTTCACTAGTCATTATGAGCTAATGTAGGGCACATTATGTTGATTTGTGTGCTTAGTTTTGTATTTAAGATCATTCCATTTATTTGAAAATAATATAGAGTACAACCTAAGATATTCTCAGTAAGCACATCTAAAGTTTGATTTTCAAGGGAAAATATAGAGCATTATAAAGAGATTTATTAGAGTATATAATCCTAGGTTTGTATCTTTAATTTAAAGTGTCTTCTTGTTAGATAAGGTCTCCATTGTTTGTGTGGATGTAAGGTAGCCAACATTTCCTTCTCATAAATTGGCTTCAACAAATTTTAACCTTTAAATTTTGGGGTTCTCAAATGTTATGTAGCTATCTTCTTGCATGAGTATTAATCCTATGTCATGTCCCAAAGCATCACATTTCACAATAAATGTTTTTAAAAAATCAAGGATAGCTAGAAATGGAGTTTTACAAAGGATTCCCTTTAGCTACTCAAATGCCCTGGTATCTACCTCATTCCATTGGAAGGAGTCCTTATTCAAAAAATTTATGAGAGGTGATTCTATGCTACCATAATATTTATAAATTGATAATAGTAACCAATAATCCCTAAGAGACCTCATAGGTTTTTTATTTTCTTAGGCACCTTTCGTTCTACTATGGTCTTTTGATGGTCCACATTGAATCTCTCATGTGAAACAATATGACTAACATACTCGACTTCTTTAACTCTAAACACACAATTGGATGGATTAGCAAAAAGTTGATGTTATTCAAGAATTCCCAAAACTCAATTCACATATTGTGATTGTTCTTCCCAATTTCACTATATATTAAGATTCCATAAAAAATACCAAAATAAATTTCCTCAAAAATGACCTAAATATAGAGTTCTTGAAACTCTAAAATGTAAACAGTGTATTTTTAGGCTAAAATGTAACACCAAAAATGTATAGAGGCCCTCATGGATTCAAAAATATATATTATGTACATCCTCATGTTTAATTGTGACTTGATGATTACTATAATGAAGATAAATTTTGGTAAAATAAACAACACCGTTAAGCTCATCTAACAAATCATCAATTATTGGAATGGGAAACTTATATTTTATGGTGTACTTGTTGAGCTATCTATATTCATGGAAAATTCACCAAGTATAATCTTTCTTACAAACCATTACCACCAGAGAGGAGTAAGAACTTTGACTATGCCTAATAATACCTA
The DNA here is from genome assembly GCA_007258455.2 of Sequoia sempervirens. Lineage (NCBI taxonomy): Eukaryota > Viridiplantae > Streptophyta > Pinopsida > Cupressales > Cupressaceae > Sequoia > Sequoia sempervirens. Next base: position 169,680,998 of record VDFB02358134.1, on the reverse strand, counting down.
CCTCTAGTATCTACTAAACCATTTTCTTGATCTAACATTTCTATACATAAGAGTACACATAAGGCTTGATGTTGGGCGGTTGGATCCTTGGTACAAGCAAAATGGAATTTTCATGATCCCTTTTAGGATGTAATGTTTTTGGTATATATCTCAAAAAACTATTGAATGAATATCTACAACTATTTTTAGATTTGATTATGTGGGGAATTTTGACTAATAGGTTGTTAATAAAAATAATTTTGTCACAAACCCATCAACCCCTTTATTAAGTATCTTTTGCATTTGATGAGATCTTATCATCTTTTATGAATTTGCATGCAAACCTTTTAATTTGAATGCCTTTATCTCTAGTAAAAATGCATGAATAGCTCCTAGAAGTTCATCTCAATTATCCCCTATGTACTAAGGAATTAGAGTCTCAACATAATATTTGCTAAACCCATGGAGATATAAAACATAATAAAATCAAGTTAGTAACTCCATGGATAAGTTAATGCTATAAAAATTTCCTTAACAATTAATAGTACCCCCATCTATACAATCATGACCTAAAAGTCTAAAGCTAGATATGCAAAATAATTTAGATGATCAATTAATTTCTTGGTGATGAAGTTGTGAGTGCTTCTTGGGTCTATCAACACTATGATTCTATATTTTTTCAAGAAACACACCACCTTGAGAGTTTTTAGGGTGCTAATGACATAAATTATATGAAAATAAATGGTTGGTTGGGTATCAATTAATTCCTCGTCTATCTCATTACTTCCCTCTAATATTGATTATTTATCATCTTCTTCCTCATTGTCCCTTCATATAGAACAATGTATTTTAGAACATTTATTTCATCACATGTATTTACTATCATAGTTAAATCATAATCTTTTTTCTCTCTTCTCTTCAATTTATTGTAGAGTTGATATGGTAGAGGAAGAAAATAACTATGTAGGAGTGTATCTATCTCTTATGTTTATAAACCCTTACAATATATTGGCCAAAAAATGCTCTACCTATCTTAGCATAATCATTACTTGAGACATAGAAGAAGGATGAACCATGCATACTCATATTTGATGTGGTCAATTAACCCCCATAGATATAATTCTTCAAATTCTCGTTTTTAACATGCTCCACTCTTAATGAAGTTTTAAATTATTGGGTATAGTTCTTAACCATACCTATTTTCTTTACTTTGTAAGGTGGATGAAGTAACTATCCATAAGATTTTCACCATAATATGTAGTGAGTTCATCTTAGAAAATAGACAATGTGACATCGCATCCCTTCTTTCTCTTCTCCTCACATACCCACTGACACCAAACGAATTGGTCTAGTTCCAAGCATAAGGATTATATTTCAAAATTTTGTTGACATAGAACATGGGATAAATAATTGCACCATTTGATGGAAATTATTTGGTTGATGATCCATCTTTAGATTTGAGTTCAAGCCAAAAGTATCATATCCCTTAGAGGCATCATCTTCTTGAATCCACTCCCTTATATTTCATATTATTTATAAGGGACTCAATTCTCTTCAATAATGCATTGAAATTTCCTCTTGTGGTTGTCTTATCTACTTTCAATGATGAAATATCATCCTTAACCTTTTTTCTTCCCATATAGATTCAATATCTTGTTGAATCCCTCATTATGATGAAACCAAAATATTTTTCATAATAACTTAAAACAAATAAAAGTAATTTTTTTTTAAAAATGTAACTTACTAGGGACTAGATCTCACTTTTGAAAGAACGTCTCCAAAAAAGTAATTGATTTGTAAACTTAGTATTAAAATTGATGAAAACTTTAATTCTATAATAACTACTTCAAATTACCTCAAATCTAGACTATAGTAGATTAAATATGTCCTTGACTAAACCTCCAAAAAAATATTTAAAAAATTCATCAATTGACAACATCAAGTTTCCACAGTCCATGATAATTAAGTGCTATTATTTCTGGATTAAAATTGTTTCAATCCAAAAATAATAGCACTAGAAATTCATCAAATCAAGAGAGATATGAACTCTACAATTTTACCTCCTAAATCAGTTTACCCCCTTTATTTCGTGTCTCTTAGATGTCAGGATCATGCTATGACACCACTTGTAATGAAATAAATTTCACAAGAGTAAAATATTATAAAAAAATATGTAACAAATTCTTGATAATAATTTAGAATAATAAGCTAATTTAAGGGCTCAAACCTCCAAAATCCTCTAAGAAGAACATAATTCACAATATGATGTTAATAAACTAACAAGTAGCTCATACATATATCATACTTATTCCTAGTATGCAACCTAGGTTGAATTAAATACATATATAATACTATGTTAATGATAGCATAATGTAATTAAGAGTTAAGGTAGCCACATTCCAACTACTCATAACCCTGTGCACACTTTAGGATTAAGGGTGTAACCTTCCTTCTCCTCAACATGAATTGGTTCCACATAAGTAGAAACTCTTGTGAGATCTAGTAGAGCTATAACCCTTTGTTATCTATTTTCATAATTTAGGGTTATGTATTTAACCACTCATAGACACCCACCTAAACACATAGTGGTGACCAAGAAAATTAGGATTTATTCTACTTCCATCATTTCAATGTCCTTGAAGTAAAACATAAACTTCACATGCTCAATTTGATCTCAATGTCATGAAGAACCCCCAATGGGTACTATTGCATATGATTATCCATCTAGAAAATGTGTGGGTATGAGTTTAAGGTAGGTTGGACCATTGCTATGCATGCCTCTTTGGTCAACACATTAAACCTTAATCCTATTTAAATCATAATATTGCATGAAAAGTATCCATTCATTTTTAAATTCAAAATTAATTTAGTATCATATTTATATATAACACTTTGTGTGGTTTATAAATTTCAATAGGCTACTTTCTTGATGCCTTCCCTTTGTATAATTTTTTTAATCTTTTCAAGCATGTGCTTGATCTATTATAAAATATATTCTTGGTACAATAAATACAAAATGACATAACCTATTTCAATATCCTCTTTTTTCTTTAACATTCACTACAATAATATCTTGTTGATCCTCTCTAAACATTACCATAACATCCTAGTACACCATTCTTTGTTGCAAATGATCTATCTTCTACATGCAATATTTAACATGCCATAATTTTCCTTTGTTAGTGTAATATCCATTTTCTAGTCAAGTTCAACATCTTTAGAAAACCCCAAATTTCTTGGAGAGAACCAACACTATTAGGATAATATTTTGACATTGGTAGAGATTTCAAGGAGCTAAGAAGAGTATAATTGTATTGTCGAAGTGCAGATATGACATTCCAGGAGCACTCCACACTTCTTAGAGAAGTGTGTCATCTTGGGATAATGCCAACTTGCACATAGATCGATTTCTTATATACTTAAGATATTAATCATGGGCCAAAATTTATATTAAGGGTTATTTTATAATTCTACATAACTTTGGTGATTGTGTATAAAGTAATTATATTATTAATAAAGTAAATTAAGTTGGCTAAGATTAGACACTTGATAACAATAGTATGGGTGGGAATTGGAGCAAAGAAGTGAGTTTGAATTTTGACGAAGTTGAGGGAGTTGGAGATGAAGAATCAGATGATGTGGATGGGGTTGGTTCTTTCATTGTTTTTATTGAGGATGTGCAACTTGGGTTGCTAGAGTTGGGTGCTTGTAGAGGTGAACTTTTTGTCACCATTCTAGTTCCTCTTGTTCAATTTTTGTATCTGAGGCTATATTTTGGTGGTTGCGACTTCAGTGACCTTCCTTTTGTTTATGGATTCAATGGCATTATCACCCCCAAGTCCATCAATTCTATGGCTCCTTTCCTATTGGTAGTCGAGCTTCCTATTTTAAATTCTTCTCTATTTTTGATGTGTGTAGCTCTATGGCTTTTGTATCTTATAGTTCCTTTTTCACCTATGCATGTAGACGAAGTGTATCCCTATTTTTCCTATGACTTGCATCAGGCTCCTGGTGGGGGATTTTCTCTAGGGGATGTTGAGCTCCTATTTCTCTAGCTCTTTGTAGATGGAGGAGATGTCAAATTGGTTGAGATTAGTGGTGGGACAGGGCTAGTTTTCGAGTCAGATGTTGCCAAGATGGTTCTTGGCATGGGTGGAGTGCACAATGAGCTTGGCCATGACCTTGATAAAGGAAAGAAAAAGGGTCTTCTTTCCAAGAATCCCTTGGTAGATAGGAGGGGTATAAAGAATCTCAATTACCACCTTGACTTGCTTTGTTTTATAGTTTCCAAGTTTTCAAAGTTGGACAAGGCATCATTTTGGGCGATGTGTTTGAGTTTTTAAAGGAGTTGTTGCAGTAGCTCAATTTTCTTCTCTCAGAGTTGGAAGGTTTTGGGTGTGATGTGAGGGGGGCTCTCTTGCCTTCTCTTTTTTCATTCCAACCATTTTTTCCTTCCTCATCTCATCTTTTCCCTTGCCATGTTGAAGGCCTTAAGTTGTTTCCTGCTCACTTAGATGGAGACAAGTGAAGGAAAGGTTTTGAGCTTCCACTTGTTTTGTGCTTCTATGGTCAAGTTGGGTGGTGACTTTGGATTGAAAGAGTTTTATCATTCCTCCAAGAGTGATTCAAAGGAGCCTGCTTTTCTCAAGATTGTTTGTTTCAGTGACTCCAATTTTATGCAAATTTGAGAGCTAGTGAGCCCTAAGCTTAAATTGAACCCTAAGTTTAAAGGCTTTTGGTTTGCGAGGGATTTGGAGGCACTGGGGAACAATAATAGTCTAGTGTAGCTAGTCCATTGGTTATTGATTTGGATTATATGGAGGCTATTGATTTGTTATAGGAATGTTATCTACAAATACATGTTTCGAGCATTGGTTACCTTAAGAGGGCTAATGCTACTCTTTCCTTGGCCTCTTTGCTTATATCTCCTATTGAGGTGGAGATTTCTCATGTGAGTGAGGTTGGGGTTTTTCATTTTCTTTAGTGGTTTTCTTCTCCTACTTCTCCTATTGAGCTGGAGATTATTATTGTGGGGGTTTATGAGAATTACTATATGGGGCATTTTTTGCCATCTTTTCTATTTTTTCCTTGCTCTCCTATTGAAGTGGAGATTAAGGATGGTGATGGTATCTTGTATTTGCATCATAAGGTAGCGATTGATTTTTCTATATTTAACTATAGGAATTTTTTGGCTCAAGATTTCTTTTTTCTGATTTGATTTGGTTTGTGGCTATGGCCTTTCTCTTGTAGCAATTGAGTTTCTCTCTTTTTACTTCCTTTTGATTAGTGTTGTTTAGTTTTTGATTAGAAATGCTTTCTTTCTAGGCAGTGTTTTGTAATAGGGTTTCGAGTCCCTTCAAAACCTGTTGGTTTAGACCCTGTAAGGTCCTTTGTATAGGGTTTTAGGGCCCCTTCAAAACCTATTTTACCCTTAATCAAAAACTTTATTTAATTATTTTTTTTATAAAGCAACTTTTTAAGGTTTAAAAATTAATTTAAATTAATAAAGTCACTTGGGGGGAAAAAATTCAAAAAAATAGAGGAAAAATGTTTTTGAAAAAAAAGTGAAAAAATAAAAAGAATGAAAATAGTATATAAAGAGGTGAATAAGGAGGAAAATGCATTCTTATATTTTCATTTTACAAAATCCAATTTGGAGAGGTGGGCAACTATTTGACTTCAACCCAGTATGGAAACCCTATGACCAAACTATTTTTTATGACAAAAACCCTCCTAGCTAATCTACAAGTGGATTCATATAGGATTCATAGGTGTCTAAAACAATTGAATACCATGGATATTTGTTCCTAAGTATAAAATTAATATTGTTTGAACAATTATTTCCATTCCTATAGATACATTGAAAATTATTCGATTATTATTTGCAAGCAAATTTTAATTAATTTTATGAAGAGAATTTGAGATGGGCATTGGAATGAGTGTGAAAAAAAGATATAAATCTAGTCACTCCATTTTTTGGATATCATTTATTCTCAAGGGAGGTTGAAAAATAGGGAGATCAAGTTGTGGAAATAAGAAAAGGACCAATGATTCACTTTAAGAAAGTTTTATATATTTTGTATGAGGTGTGAATCTTGGATATTGTCATGGAATGTGATTAGGTTCATGGGAAATATTTACCAACTACCGCCACCCTTCCTTTTGGAATTATTTACTATATTTTATTAGTCACAACATTGCATTTTTTGTCCCTACACATAAATAGGGATGTGGGATAAAAATAAGTTTTAAAACTAGTCACAAGTATGTATAAATGTGATCTAAAATTTTACAAAACTAATACAATCCTTGATAACAAAAATTATAGTGGTACACTAGGCTCCATTACTTGTTAAAGACAACTCAGGCCTATTGCAATTGTACTTCAATTTGGGTGTGAATATAACAATACAATGAAAGAATATTGGTTTTGAAATAAGGAGACATTGGTCCATTTGTTGGCCTTAATAATAATTTTAGGTATTCACTCTATTGTACTTTCAATTTATATGTTAAGTGTTTGAAAAAATGTACATATACAACTAATTTAAAAATCAAGTTATAATTTTTTAATTTAAAACCAATTATTTTTTATTATGGGTAAAACAAGTTTTGATGGGGCCTCGAAACCCAATACAGACAGGCTTTACAAGGGACCTAAAACCTGAACAAAGAGAGAGCTTCCTAAAATAAAAGGCATAGACCATCAACAACCTAAAAAACAACAACCATAAAGAGAAATACAAGACTACATGAGCCACATGAAATAGGTTTTGAAGGAGCCTTAAACCCTCTTACAAATAGGTTTTGACTAGGACCTTAAACCCTTAGATACACTTATGCACCATCTGAATCAGCCAGGCATCAACAAACCAGCCACTTAGAACATCCACATCCAAGCCAAAGAACATTAAAACACTCAAGGAAGAAACCATTGAGGCAAGTGAGACAAACACATTAATGGTGTAGATCACCATCAAACCCCACACAATAAAAAACTGTAAAGCATCAGCTTTTGTGCAACACCAATCCACATGCAAAGCATCAACTTCCCTGCAATACCATTCCACATGGTCAACCAATCCAACCTCCACCTCTAAATGAGATGACTCCCCTCTATAGAAGAGGATGAAGAGAAACCCCTTACCACCAAAGCCACAACTCTCCAACCCAAACAAGCTCTACCTCAATAGGAACCAAAATAAGGAAGGAGATCTTCCCGCCAACCCAACAACATCCATCTCCCCCTTAATATGAGACACTAGCTGAGAATCCAAACAGAAAGGAACTTCAGAAGAAAGGGATATCCCAACATCCCTTAGCATCACAAGCTTTAGGTTTTGGTAGGAAGAAGTTGAAATCACAACAACCAAATCACAAAACTGGGTTCAAAGAAAAGACAATAAGCATAAGCCAATACCAATTAGACAATATTTCCCCCTTTTTTCCTCATAAGCTTCATAAACACAAAGGAGGCCACAAAAACTTCCATAAACCATAGAGAATACTAGGTTAAAAGATAAGGAAATAACCTAGTTAGACACATACAAAAACATACAACCCTCTGCAAGAAGCTCATGCTAAATCCCTTCAAATCAAGAATCCTCCATACAAGCGAAGGGAACAAAATAACTTCATTAGAGAGAAAAGACAACAAAAACTTCAAAGGGACAAAAAACTTCCCTCTAATAGAAAAAACTAGGGAAGAAATCCTCAAGGAGAAAAGATTGAGGCAAAAGATCATAGGAAAGGGCCTCCAAAGCACCCATGATTTTAGCCACACCAAACAAAAATAACAGAAGCCAACACCAAGCCACTGCAACCTAGAAGCATGAGAGCAACACCCTGCTTAGCCATAAGTTGCCTCACACTAGTAAACCATCTGTTTCCTCTGCCGCACAACAAAGAGGGAACCCAACAGAAAGCGAAAAAATTGGCATGTCCCATCTGGACGACAACAACCTACTCCACAACACATCTAGCCATCTGGAAAATGGCAGAAGCTAGTACCAAGCCGCCACAACCTAGAAGCATGAAATCAACAACCTACCTAGTGACAAGTTGCCTCCCACCAGTGATCCATCTGCCTCCTTGAAATCATCTCCTTCCCCTACTACATCATCTCCAAATTTCAAACTTCCCCCTGCACTCCTCTTCTCGCTCCCTCTCCTCTCCATCTTTAAAACCAATTGTTGAGTTCTTTACCATTTTTTTATTAAAATCCTCACATTTCTTAATTTTCATGACATCTATTTTCAAATATTCCCATGTTTTAAAAGAATATTTTTAGTTGTTATTAATCTTAAAAATCATAAATATTGAATGATTTTCAATGTACCACCATTTGTTTGACAAAATGCTTGTGAGCTAGAGTTGAAAAAGTGGAAAATTGTTGAAATTTTTGGTAGGGGCATTATAGTTAGTGAGATAACATTAGATCCTTTCAAGCTTGTTCTATTAGAAGGTTCTACCTACTATTTTGACTCAATGTTGGCACCACTCCTAGTTAAGATCTAAACTAATTTAGAGGGGAGTGTGACCTATTGAACTAGATACCTTTTTGGATTATCTAAGATGTCATATTGTGGGAATTTCACTATTATATAAATCTATGGATCCTATATTTGTGATCAACATCACAATAGCCATAATTATAAAATTTACACACCTATGAAAGGTGTGTTCATATTTTCAACATCTACAATAATAGATGTATTTAACATGATCTCCTCCTTTATTGTAGCTATGAGTACATGGTTCAATTAAGAATTATACAACCATGCATCCAACAAAAAAATAGTAGATTCACATACAAATAATAAAATAATATATGGATAGAAAAATAATTTTATTAATTATAATTTGAATCAAATATTAGTTATCTTTACTACAAGGGCTTACGATATTATGATACTTGAATCTTCTTTAAAATGAATTAAAAACACAACTAGTATGTGGTTCTTCAATTATAGTCTCTTGAGTCAATATATAATAAATGTTTCTCTAGGAACCTCCACCCTCTTCATCAATAACTAAAATCAGGCTAGTTCTAAGCTACCTCCTTTCTTCTAATTACTTCCTTCCTTTGTGAAGTAGACTAATTCTTCTTTTATAATAATCACAAGCAAGTAAAGATTTTATGGCACCAACTAACAATGTGGTATAATAGTCAACTCACATGGAAACATGTAGAATAACCCACCTTAGATAAATGTGACATGATGAAAGAATTGGAATTCAGATTAGTTATTATCATGAACCTCTTTAAGATTGATAAGTTTATTTATGTCTTCAAGTGTTGGTATGAGATTCAAATTTTTTGTCTATAGTTCTATTAGGTCCTCTTTAAGGAATTTTACATGTCACATCATGTTAACTAATGATAAAAATATATGGAAATAATGTGGCATCATAGAGCATTACATGTGAAATATTTAATATTAATTTGGAGGTTTAGTGATTATTATCTATTATTGCATAGTGGGACTATAGGCTGGGCACTAAAAATGTGTCAAAATATTGAGAATAGAAAGTGTTGAACTTCATGGAATGAGCCAAATGACTATAATACTTCTAGGTACGTAAAAAGAATAAAAATATGAAAGAAAATTATTTTTTGAGTGGTGCAAGATTACTCTTACACCTTGGATTATCTTACATCAGATACCTTAGGAGGATAAAAAAGTGAACCCCTCACAATAGGGTAGCTAAAGGAAAATAAAAATGATTTTCCTTAGCTTTATATATCCATATCGAGTCATTAATTGTAATTCCATTCCATTTCAATAAATATTCTTTATATTTTCTATTCATTTGACTCTTTTTAACTATTTTATCTAGTATTTCTTCAATGCCTTTTGCTCATTGTTCTAGCTTATGCTATATCCAATTAATTTAAGTATATTCTTCTTCACATTCACCTTCATGATAGTTATGCAAATCTATAATATTAAATAATAGTGATACATAAAATCTCTACGCAACAATACATGATGTGTTACTAGAATCAAATTTCTTAATGATCTTGCAAGAACCAAATTTCTACTTCTTCATCTCCATATTATTGTAAGTACCCCATGAAAATATTTTTTCTCAAATGTGTCATCACTTCATCTCCAAATTTATATTCCTTATGTCTCATTCCAATTAATTTTAGTATATTCTTCTTCACATTCACCTTCATGATAGTTATGCAAATCTATAATATTAAATAATAGTGATATAGAAAATCTCTACACAACAATACATGATGTGTTACTAGAATCAAATTTCTTAATGATCTTGCAAGAACCAAATTTTTACTTCTTCATCTCCATCTTATTGTAAGTACCCCATGGAAATATTTTTTCTCAAATGTGTCATCACTTAATCTCCAAATTCATATTCCTTATGTCTCATTTTCATGTAATTTTTTTTGTACTTATTATCTATCTTTCCAACCAAATTTTTACCTCCTCATTTAATATATTCATGTGATCTACAAAGTTTTTATTTTGAAGTTGATGATTGAACTCCACAACACCTAGAAATCACCTACAAGAAATTATCCTATCACAAACAAGAGATAAAAGCAAGATTGTGTGCTCAACAACCTGAGAAATTATATTGATGCAATAACCTAGATGAATATTATAAATGAATGTGTAAGCTTTATAAAAGCATGCAAAAGAAAGCCCTAGATGAGGATTTCACTAGATAGTGACAAGTGTTCTAATATTATGCAATGAGACAAATTATCCTAAATTTAGTTCAAGTTGATTAATAAAAAAGAAAACTAAATAGTAAAAAACAACTCCTAAGTTTGGATTAAGTGATTAAAGTAAAAATAATCTAATAATTAATTAATGATTAATTAATTAATAGATAATGAATTATTTACTCCAACAACCCCCCTTAAGATCAACTTAGGGAGAAACTAAACAACTGATGAAGGAAGCTAAATGAATGCAGAATGGGTCTCAACTGCAAGGTCTGATGAGGTACCCATAAAAAAGCAACTGAAAGCTCTGATACCATGTTGAAGTTGATGATTAAACTCTACAACACGCATAAATCACCTGCAAGCAATTATCCTATCACAAAAGAAAGATCAAATCCATTGATATGCTCATGCAAACTTGAGAAGAAATGATCTAGAATAGCAAGTGATTTGCTATGAATTAATCTGAATAGTTCTGAATGAATGATAACAATGAATGTGCATGCTTATAAAATCATGACAAAGAAAATCATAGATGAGGATTGCATTAGATTGTGATAAGTGTCTTAATCTCATGCAATGAGATAACTAGAACTATAATTAGCCCAATCTAATGATAGTAAAACACTCTTAAGTTTAGCTTAAGTGAATAAAGTAATAAGGGACTTAATAATTAATTAATGATTAATTAATTATCGAGTGATTATCCTAATTACTCCAACATCATATACATCACATATATCATTCTTCAAGCACAAAGCAAAAATTCACTAAGCATATGGTATGCAATAGAGATCAATGATGTATATTTAAGGAGAGATTGATCTAATAGATGAGTTTTAAAGATGAAGCATTTTTTATGAAGACCATCAAATCATGGCAGTAAAGGAAAGATCAATGGCCGATATTCAAAGTGTGCAAACAACTACTTCTTGAAGATAAAATTTGACGGGTAGTTACAAAGTTGAAACCAATTTAAATGTATTTTTGGAAAAATCATAAATGTGATGGTTTCAAGGGACTGCGAAGCAGTTAGGGTTTGTGCAACTATAGAAAATAGTTACTATCATGGTTAGAATGGTGGCATGTGTCATTGTTGAATATAGAACTATGTCATTTCATGTGGATAGAGAAGACATAAATACAGATCATTGAAATTCATAGAGGTTACAAAATTGATTTTTTTTCAAGTGTGAGAGTATATCATGATAGACAAAAAGCTATCAATGTGATGATCTTGGTAAAAAAGTGAAAAGAGAGAGGTGAAGAGTAGAGGAAGAGAGTCCAGATTAATGAATTATGTTGGTTATTTTTAATGAACCAAGCTAATCTCACAAAATAGCCTATGGAATTTCCATCTTCCAATGGTTAGCTAATTGGAGGGGTTGGCCAACAAACGAGTGAAAGCTTGAAAAGGATTTCCTCCTGCACTTTGGGTTGTACAAAACCTGGGAGGGTGATCCCACACAATGTACCTTAAGATCCTTTGTGCCAATTAAACCTATACACTATAAATAATAGATAAGCTCTACTTGCAATTGCTTGACAATTCAATAATTGCAAAGATCTAACAAATCCTTTGCACATCAATTGTTTCAAAAGAAATAGAGCACAATAAACCTTAATTTGACATACATTTCAATAAGAATTTAAAGAATTAAGTGATTTTAATGTATTGTTTGTGAATGATCACAAATATTGCAACACAAACACAAATCTCAGAACAATGCCTTAATCCAGGGTACGAAGTCTAATCAAGTGCAAAAAAAATTGACAATAGGTTAACACTTAGCATCACAAAGCTTACACAATGGTACATTACATCATTCTCAACTACTCAAAACTAGAACTCATTATCATATCCTAACAATTGAACCATTTAAACCTATGATTTCATCCAAGCAATTTAACCAATTCTTTGAATTAGGTAAAATACAAAACCATACATTCATCGCAAACAATAAAGACCATTGAAACAACAATTGATTATTTCATTGATAATACAAATGATGGATACACTAGGAGAGAATTGGATTTAAAGATATGGAATTCTTTATATTTCAATGTTAGTACTACTACCAAAAGTGTTTACAAAAACAAAAGACTCATAACCTAAATGCAGACTCAATTCTATTATCTGTATTCGTACTTTACAAAAATTGCTCTCTAAGATAAATCAACAACCCATACAATTGGCCCTGAATTCCCTTTTATAAAAGCAAGGGAGAAAAAAAAGCCTTAGGCTAATGTACACATGTCACTTTTTCATTTGACATTTACAATTGCATTCAAAAGACTTTAATATTTTCCAAAACTCAAGGGAGATGTCCATATGAAACAAAAGTTATTTCCCATTTGTTGATGAAGATATCTCCCGCCTTCCAAAAGGCTCTTATTCGGTGAAGATGTTATTTCCATGAGAAGCAACACCTTTTCCATGTGCTTCCAAAATTTGAATATGAAAATCATGAAAATGAGAAGAAAAGAATATACTAAAACATTTCCACATTAACAACCGATGTCATCAACTTTAAAATTGAGGGAGATACAATATTTGAACGTTGACATATCAAAGGCCTAACTTGTACTATTTTTAGGCCATGTATTGTATTCCTCATGCTACAACCATCACTGAAAATAATTGATTGTTGAAGACATAAGATCAAAACTTCATCACCATCCTGCCACTACAACAACCTACAAGTCTGGAATATCAACATACTTAGTCTTCCAGAGCTCAAAATCCTCATCCAAAGGCCAATCAAATGAAATGACCTAATCCACTTTGACACTGTATGGGCTATACTTTATGACCACTTGGTTGGACTCTTTACCAAACTCCTCAAGGAAAATACCTATGTGGGAAAGCTTTTCCATACTATTCTTTAGCATTTCCAAATCAACTCCATCACAAATCAACGTTGCTTGAGTTGTTATCACCTTGCTTGCTTGATCCTTCCATTCATTTAAAATTTCTAGGAGTAAACTGAAACTCCATTCATCAAATATTTGTACCAGCTCCCTAATTTTCTTTTCCAATGGTTCAATTAACCCTTGAAATTCCTTAATCCTATTTACAGTTTTGGCTTATCTGCATCATGCTATGATCCTATTGTCATGCACCTTAAATCTTGGAATATGGAGATCCATTTGTCCATCAATGGGATGGAAACTTCCTTGTCCCTATCAAAATTCCTCATTGCATCAAATATAGAAGAATAATTGGAATGAATGTTATTCAACTTCCTCTCAATCATTTTATTCAAATGTTTCAATACAATTGCTACAATCTTCATGTTGCTCAAATAAACTAATTTATCAAATTGTTGGAAATTCTCCTAATAAGTTTTTAGTTACTTCATCAAATCCTCCTTAGTAACTTCTTTTTTGGGAGGTGCAATTGATGTACTTGGAGGTGACTGTGCAATGTGAACATCTTTAGGATTAGGAGGTACAATCTCCATTTGAATTGAAAAAGGTGAATGGCAGGAGAAGATGGTGCTTGATTTGATGGAGATGGAGGAGGAAGAATTGTTTCTTGTGAAAGGCTTGGTGCATGCATTGATTGAAAATTTTCCTTTAACAATGCAATCTCCAATTGCTTCTCAACAATCTTCTGTTGTCCCTTATTGTATTCAACCACCATATCATTATACTTTGTCCTGAATTTGTCCCTATCCTCTATTAGGAATTCCACTTTGGCCTTTGCGAATTGATCCACATTCACATTCAATGTAGTTTCCTCTACTACAGTTGTATTAGATACTCTTTTAATTACTAATCCTCCTCTCAAACCCGCAGTTGGCTCTGCAAACTCTAGCTTCTTATTATTTGGGGCTAAAGCCCAAATAGCCAATGTGTCCCATTGGGAACTGAATGTTGATCCATGCAAAGCTAATGCCACCTCTTCCTCAGTGGTAAAGATAGGGGCATCATTCCTCCTTACTATGTCAAAATTAATCATTAAGACAAGATCACATTTTGGCAACAATAGCACACCACTTTTTCTTACCAACTCTCTTCCCTTAGTTGTGATATCTTGGAATTTAGCTCTCATTTCTTCACGAACCTTAGCCATGATGACTTCTCTTGGAAACTCAGGATTTTCAATCCTTTTCATATCAATTCTCTTAGCCTATTCATCTCTTCTAGCTCTCCAGACATATTCTTGAAAATCTTGTGTCTTCACAAAAGCATCATCATTCAAAAACTTTTCACAAGCCTTTGCTTGGACATCATCAAAATTATTTATCCCACTCAAATCAGCTTTACTCAATATGAGGCCCAGACTTTGTGGCACTATCTCCCTAGTGGGAGAAGGAATACCTCACATTATTTCATCCTTAGTGACCAAAATTTCTTCATCAAACTCATCTGTGGGATAATCTACAAGGCCACTTGATTCAACCTTTTGCTTCTTTGTTGGTGGCTCTTTTGGTTGTGATGGTCCTCTAGGTGGTGAATCAGGTTCTATGATTTGTGGAATATATGAATGTGGGGATGAAGGTGGTGGTATTTGTGGTTGAGGATAGGATGCCCTTGATCCCTTTGATTGGGTAGGGGTGGTAATTGTTAGATGCTTCTTCATAGTGCTCTTCCTCCAAACAAACACATGCACCTTCTTTGGTGGTTGGTATGTTGGCCTTTCTTCTATCATAGGGGTCCTCCCCTTATCTTGTTCCTTAGAAACCATAATGTTTCCTCTGTCTTGGATCACTCTTTCCTCCTTCAATTTTCTAACAACTATATCAAAATTCTGAAAAACTGCTTCCACTCTCAATATCTCATTCTTTATATCAAAGAGAGTGAATTGAGGATCCTTTACTCACTTTTCTCTATATAATTTATTGAAAACAAACCACTTCATCGTTCTATCCTCTTGAATTTGAAAGTCAAAAATATTTCTAATAACATCTTTTGGGAAAGAGAAGTTGTGAAAAAAATTTCCTCCCTTCACTCTATCCTTCAGCTTGACCATAAACCCCTTTGGGTCATGATTCTTGTGTGCTCGCCACTTCATTCCAAATGGCTTGAGTTTATCAATGATATTCTTCCATCCCCCATATGTCATGATAAATTATGAGAATACAGTGTAAGTAGGAAAGAAATTTTCTTTCCTCATGTTGACCAAATGCTTTTCTTCATCTCCAAACTACCACATGACTTCTAGGAAGCCAACCCTTAAAGGTACATCTCTAGGGAGGAAATGTGGTGTTTTCTTTGTTCCATATACATAGAGTATTGTGAAATATTGATAGGGAATTACATCCCCCCAATTGTGATAAATTCCTAGATCCGACCTCCTCTCCTTAGGCTTGAGGAAATCATGCAACTCGATTGGAATTCTTGGAATATTTAGTACCAAAAATCTCATCAATTTGGAAGCAAAAATGTTGGAGAAGACCAAAAATGTAGACTTCTACTCATGTCTATCCAAAAGAGGAGTCCATGTATAGATGGGCATATCAACACCATTCACCTGTCTCTTCAACTCCATATCATTGCCAAATAAATCAGCACCCTTCTACAAAAAGATCTGCATGAACAAGAAGTACCACTAGAACTTCACTCCTGTTTCACCATTCTTCAAAGCTACCAGACCCTTATGTATCTCCTCTAAAAAATAAGTAGAAATATCATAAGAGGTGTTAATAGTGGGATGTTGTATATTTGTAGCCATGTACATGGATGCCATTGGCATTCCTTAAACTAGATCATATCCCAAAATTTGACAAAGAAAGTAGAATTTTTTTTGGAAGTAGACTACAAAGTAATTTATTGGGAAGGGTTCTCTATCAAATGGGCCTATTACAATCTTTCTCCCTCCCTTTCCCATAGCTAAGAAGTGTGACAATACTAACCTTAAAAGTAGGCCTCACCTTTTCATATTTTTCTCTTAACTTCTTGTCATATATCTCCACCGTCTCCTCACCTCACTGGTTTAACTTGAAAACCTTTGAGTTTTTCCCTGGTAACCTCAACCATGCTTTTACCAGAATGTGTTCTAACAACCCTAACAGTAGGGTCATAATTAGCTACAATAGCTTTGAGGAGGTCTATGTCAAGATATATATTTAGAACTTTCAATTTACCCATATCCAATCTCCATGGGTTGCAGATAGGGATTTTGGCATTTTTGTTACCAAATGAATATTGGAAAAATGACCAACCTATGTATGGTAATGTGGTATCTTTAATGGCATGTTGTCTATTGAAAATGTCATCTTTAATCCCATAACCTTGAAACATAACATGCCCTATGTACTTGCCATTTGTCGAGGGTTTCAATTGGTCTATTAGGTCTTGGACCAGAGGTCTCTTTTTGGATTTAGAACTAGGGGTTGGAATTTGGGTGCCATTTTACTAATAAATGAATTGACCTAAGGTTTCACAGGCTAAAATTAGGGCTATAGGTTTATGGCTAAAACTTAACACAAAAGAGGTAACAAAATTTACTAGTTTATAATATTTTAAAAGGAATTTCAAACCTTAAAAGGAAACCTTAATTGCAATTCAAATGACAACAACAATTGTACAAAAACTATGAGAAATTCAAGCTCAAAAGGTATAGTTTGTAGTTATTGGTTCAACGATGCACAGAAACCATAATTCATGGATGCCAAGAGCTCAAATCATGTTGCAACAACTTTTGGATGCTTTAAAATGCCTTTGTGATCAAGATTATAATTTAAAACTAGCTTTTATGGCAAAGAAAACCTTCAATTTGGTAGAAAAACATCAACTTCACCATTATTGCTCGCTCACATGAACTAGAATGATTCCATGACACCAATTTAAAAACTTTAAATTTCAGCCATTGATCTCCTTGTGATCTAGATTGATGTTTGGCTTAGATGGAGTCAAAGAAGTTTTAAAATATGACTTGCATTGACTTAGCATCCAATCAATTATATTTCTACCAAGTGTACACTCTCCTTGTTGGCTCGACAGCCCCACAACACTTTACAAGTCATGAGAGAATCCACATGGCACTCGCCTGCTAGCCCTCTGAAATCTATAGGACTTTGATCGATGGTCATGGGCTAGTGGGAAATGGTCTAGATTCATTTGGTACAACTCAACATGTACACTGCTTAATCTTCAAGCCTATGCCTAAGCTGTTATCATTCCTTCATGATAGATGGTTTAGATTAAAACATCTCACCAAACTTTTACCCATGTGCGTTTTAATCCTTTTAGTAGCACACTCTTTAATATTCCCATTGTCACCAAGAATATTTGATTAAATATTTTGAGATTTCTAAATTCCATTGAACGTCATGGATCATGCCACATGGCAGTAGCCTACTACCCCGCTGAGAGTTAAGACCTGCTTGTAGGTCCCTCATAGGTTGGTGAGGAACGACTAGGATTAACTCACATGATCTCATCTCAACTGTTGATCTCCATTCCTTTCACTGTCATAGCCTTGAAAGAATAGTAGGTCCCACCCAAAGGGTGGACACACGTCACCATGCCCATTGGCCTGCTGGGTTTTTTTCATGAATATTTTAATGTCATGGGATAGTAGGAAACTAATGAAATGCAAGTGGTGGACCATTCCGACCACTACTTAGGCATGTGCATTTAGAGATGACTTAAAATGGGTCATCAGATAGGTTCAAAGGATAAAAATACTTAGGCATTTCATGTGTCAAAACCTAGGATATATCACAAATATTTCAATGATTTTCAAACCCACATAACTATAGATGCATTTAATATATATCAAGTGGGTTGTGATTGGTAAGGATAGGCCATGGGGCCGGTAGGTAAATGACTTCAATGAAATAGGTCATTACTTAAGTGATTGTGAATAGGCTATAACAAGTCATGGAGAATTAGAACGTAGGCCAAAGGACTTAACAACACTTAGGGTTTTTAAAGGGTTTAGGGAATAGACAAAACCCTAAGACGTAGGAATAACAAAACCCTAAGCCATAAGACACATTCCAAAACCAAAGAACTAGCTAGATAAGGATTTAAAACCTAGTGGAACACAAAATTATTAGGAGTTCCACCAGTGGCTCCAATTGGGGATGTTTGTTCTTCTAGAATAGAACAAGATCTTAGAATCTCATGGTAGAGAAAACCAATATAGAGAACAACAAAACTAGGAAACTACTCTGGCAAGTTAGTCATACTAGACCAAACCAAAACCAAACCTATATATAGGAAAATTACATAAAATACAATGTACATGGAAAATAACATACCTTAAGAAAAGTATGGCTTCAAGAATTGTCCATGTACTAGCAGTTCAAGAAGTCCACCAATTAAATTTTGCAGAAAGTAGGAATCTTCACCATGGGTGTTGCTGACCAGATAAGGGCCTTACCATAGAGAATCAAATTTCCCGTGCTTCCCCTTGTCCTTAGATTTGGAATTCCACATTAGTACCATGTTTCCTACTTCAAATTTCCTTGGAGATGATGTTTTGTCATATAGATTTTTGACCTGCACCTGCAACTTTGCATTTTTATTTTGAGCATCTCTCCTCATCTCATCCACCTCCATCAAAGTGTCAATTATGTCTTGCATATCATCACACATATCTTCAGTATATTCTTGGAAAAATTTATACATATTCATCATATTGTTCTAGGGTAATCTTGCTGCTATGCCATAAACAAAACCAAATGGAGCATATCTTGTTGCTTTCTTGACTATTACCCTATCTTCCCACAAAGCCAAATTTAGTTTAGAATCCCAAGCTCTCTTATTCTTCTCAATAATCCTTTTAATAAGCTTCATCAAGATCTTATTGCTTGACCCAGCTTGGCCATTTCCTTGTGGGTGATATGGTGAAGAGTAGGATGCCTGAATCCCATGTTTAGAGTAGAGATTTGTAAACTCTTTAGACTTGAAGCACATTGCATTGTCTGAAATTTTTTTCATAGGAACCCCAAACTTGGTTAATATATTGTCCAACAATAAATCAATGACCACCTTACTTGTTGCCCTTTTTGTAGGAATTGCTTCCGCCCATTTGGTAAAAGAATATGAGGAAATAAGGATCCAAGAATTTCCTCCACTAGACTTATCTCTTATAAAATCAATACCCCATTGTTGAAAAGGTGCTTGAACTACAATAGGTCTAAGTGGCAAGTTCCCTGAGAATTTGAGTTTCCCAAAGAATCTCTAACATGCATTGCATGCTCTCACTAGCTTATGAGTATCCTTGAATACTATTGGCCACCAAAACCTTGCTCTTTGGACTTTGTGAGTAGGGGTCTTGGCCATATAATTCCCTCCACACACTCCACTATGAATTTTAGTTAAAAGCTCCAAGGCTTTTGCATTATCAACACATTTCAACAAAACATTATCCAGATTCCTCCACTACAATTCACCATTGATAATGATATACTTAATTACTTGTAGCTTGAGAGTTCTTCTCTCATTGTTTGTTAGCCCTTCAGGACATTACATTGTGTGTAAGTAGTGGAAAATATGTTTGTACTAGTCATAATATTGCATATCACAAACATGTGACACATTGAAGCAATCTACTTGACTTATTTGGTTGGCATCCAGGTTTGTTTTAGCCATCAACTTAGCTAAACCTTGGCCCCTTACTAGCTTGGTAATTTGAATATTGATGTTAAATTCTTGTATCCTATTTATCCATCTACACCTCCTATTTGTGACTTCTTGCTGGGTGAAGATGTCCTTAATAGCAGTAGGAACATATGCAATAATTGTAGCTCCCACATGATAGGTTTTGAAATTCTTGACAGCCTTGACTAATGCATAGGACTTATTTTCAATTAGGTCATACTTCAACTCAGTAGCTTGAAGTGACTTACTATAAAATGCAATTGGTTGCTCAAAACCTTCTTGATTCTTCTACAATACAACTACAACAATGGTATGGAAAGATGCAAAGGAGAAGATTTGCAATGGCTTGGAGAAATCAGGAGTCCTTAGGATTGGGGCCTCCTTAATGGCTTTTTTAATGCTTTGAAAATCAATACTTGGTTCTTCACTCCACTCCACTTTCTCACCCTTCTTTGACATCTTTGATATGGGGCAGGTGATTCTGCAAAGTTTGTGACAAACCTTCTCAAAAAGTTAATTTTCCCAAAGAATGATTGAATACCCTTTACATTCTTTAGCCGTGGGATTTTATTCTCACTCCTTTTGACACAATGTGTCCCAAAAATTTTCCTTCAGTGACTCCAAAGGCACACTTCTTTTGATTAAATGATATTCCATACTCCAAGGCCCTAATGAAAATTTTCTCCAAGTGTATACAATGATATTCTTCTTTCTTGGAGTATGCAGTCAAATCATCTTGGTAGATTGCTAGGAAAATATCTATAAAATCAAAGAATGCTACATCCATAGCCCTTTGAAAAGTTTCACCTACATTAGTTAAGCCAAATGAAATTCTCACATAAACATAGGTGCCCCATGGAGTTATGAATGCATACTTATACTACTCAAACTCCTTCACTTTTACTTGATTGTAACAAAAAAATCCATCCATCATTGACAAAGTTTTGCATCCAGACAACTTTTGCAATGTGGTTTCCATGTTTGGTAGTGGATAGTTATCCTTTAATGATGACATGCTGAGATTTCTAAAATCAACACACAATTTGATGTCACCATTATTTTTCCTCACTAGCACAAGGTTAGACACCCAAGATGAGTGCCTGATAGGCTTGATTATGCCAACATTCATCACCTTTACCAACTATTCTTGCATCTTTGGTGCCAAGGTGTGGTTAATAGGCCTTTGCTTTTGTCTAAAGGGCTTTGCATCTGCTTTTAGAGGAATTTAATGTTGAAACAACTCCTCCTTGTATGCCTTCAAGTCATCATAAGACTAGGAAAAACCATGCCTATACTTTCTCAATAAAGCAATCAACATTGCTTTATTATTGGGCTTCATTTTCTTTCCCACATATACTTTCTTAGGAGCACTCTTAGTCCCTAAGTTTACCTCTTCTAGGTCCTCTAGATGTGTGGAATATTTCTTGGCGTTTCTCTTGTTAGGGCCATCAAAAAACCTTTCTAAAGCCACAAGACCCTTAGGAATCTTGTTCATCTTGAGTCGAATAACTTCGTTGCCAAAAGTTGTATCCTTCCCATCCACTATCTTAACAAAAGCTCCAAAATCAATCTCCTAACCTTCATACTAGTCTACACATTTGAAAAACCTCATAATGTCTTCATCATCATTGAAGACTTTCCAATTTTGTATGTTGTCAAGGGTTGAAGGACTTGTCTATACCTCCACTTTGGAGATACCAAAAAGGGTTATATCATCTTGTCGAAGTGCAATATTTACAATCAAATCTACCACTTGGTTTTGGCCTCTCTCCAATCAATCAATTCCAAAAGCATCAAATTGTTCTATGGAATCCCAAACAACATTCCTATACTACTTCAATCTCTTGTTTTTTGATGCAAATCTTGACCTAACTTGGGATATGAGCAATTTAGAATCACCAATCATCTTTAACTTATGTATCCCATGGTTTTATGCCAATATTAACCCTAGAAGTGAAGATTCATACTCTGCCACATTGTTTGTACATACAAATGATAGAGTAAATGAGAATTTAAATGTTCTACCACTAGGAGAAAAAAGTATTATCCCTACACCAGATCCTTCCTTGGAACATGCACCATCAAATTACATGGTCTAGAGGTCATCATTAGCTGATAACTTCATTATTTATATTTTAAGGAGTGCAGGTTATATATCACCTTCCTCTGGTAATTCTTCTACCCTGAAATCATTGACGCCAGTATCTAAAAAATGAATTCTATAATCTTCAGGAGCAAACGCAATCATGTGTGGGACTCTTGATTCCCTAAACAACTTGATGTATTTTCCATCAATAGGGAATGTGGCATAAGACATATCACACTGCATACTGCCCCCATGGAGGTACTCCATCTTCTTGACAACAACATTCCATAGTTGGGTGGGATATCCACCACTATCACACTCATTTTGAATTCCTTGTCAAGGAATGTAGCTAACTTATATGGGAGTTGTTACCAGATTTTCACCTATGGCTCAATCAGATAGAGCCCATTGATATTTAAAAGAAAATGGTACATTTTTTATCTCTCATACATTGCATTCATGTGTACAAATAAAATAAATTAAAAGATTACAAAATTTTAAATCATTGCATTTATACAGATGCATGAAACATAGGAAATATTTTACAAATCTCTTCTGAAAAAGTAATCTTTATTGAATGTATAAGTATACATTGTCTCATACAAGCCATGAGACTAACCTTTTCCTATTCAATACAAATTATGAAAAAACTCATACATGAATAGGTAAAAGGGAAAAACAATGAATGCGCATAGAAAGAAGTAACCAACCATTCCCTGTGAATGACTGGTCTTGACTGGTATTGTATTGTCTTGTTGCTGCCTTGTGCTGTCTTGAGCTTCATTTTCCTTTCCAACTCCTTTATGCTCCTAATCATGTACATGATAGTAAACAATGGTGTTAGAGTATACTCTAAGAAATGATTGATTACAAACATTGCATACACATTCACCCTATGCATGCACAAGATGATTATAATGTGTATTAAATAAGCAGTCATACTGAATGTCCCAAAAGAAAACATTGAAGCCATCAAATAGAACACCAAAATACACATTTTTTCTAACTTGTTTGCTTCATGTGCAGATATAGGAAAAGTAATGTTTTTGTCTCATCAAATTTCAGCACGTGGGGTAAAACGTGGCTCCCACAAGGGTTGAGATCGACGTGCTTTGTTATGCTTTAAAGAGGTATTGAAAGACACTCATCATACAGTTCATCTCTTTATAGTTCACTCAAACAAATATACATCATTTATGGCAGTGAGTTATTGGTCATTGTCATAAGTGACATATAGTTGTTTAGAAAAATCATAAAGCTTGGATCAAACAACAAAGAGCTATCTAAGGCTATCATAAGTCACATGCTGATAAGAGAAATATGTGGGTTAAATATTTGAATATCTTATTTGGAGATGAGTAATGCAGTCATGAAAAGTCCCCTATGTTGTGATGATAGGAGTAAAGGTTATTAGCACTGCATTAAATATTTACAAGGACCATATGAGAAATCTTACAAGCACTATAGTGTTTTGATAAGGAACAAAAACATGACAATAAGATAAGGGAAGATGTATTATTATACACCTTCTAATGAGAAGAAAAGACAATAGTCATGATTTCCAGTATCATCAAATGCAAAGATAACCATCAAATGCATGAGAACATACAATAGATTGTAAAGAAAAGTGCAACAATAGCATCAAAGTGAGGAAAATTTTAGTATAAAGGTGAACAGAGGATTTTAGACCACGAGGCTATTGAATCTAGCTAGGGAGAACAAGCTGCTAAAGGTGAGTGTGAGATCATGTAAAAAAAATTAACATGTTATCATTAGTTTCATCAACCTTGTGATGACAAGAAATAGTATTCAAAGGATTTTAGACAGAGCATAATGCACAAAAAATGTTAAGAGCATAATCTCAAATGACATTCATAAAGATAGCAAACCATGACAGTTGCAATGATCCAAAGATTGGATTGTTATGGTGTTTCCAACTGAAAAGCTCCAGGGTTAAAGCAACAACAATTTCAATCAGACCAATAAAATTTTTGGTTTTGTGTGACAGTGTAGAGAAAGCTTCACTCTACAGGCAGAGAAGAATTCTTTGGGGTCTGTCGAGCATTTCAAAAGACAATTAGGACCATGAGTACAAGTGTAATGAAGAAAAATAAGTCTTATATGAAGCCTAGCCCAATATACAATTTGAAGTACAAATTATGATACATTTTCTCTAAAATTGTGGAATATTACATCCCAATACTAGCAAAATCAGAATCAGGCGTGTCTCTAACTAATGAAGAATCAATGATTAGACAATGGAAGGGAGTGGTGCTATTCAATGCTAATGAAGACTATGCAAAGTCAATGGTGCAAATACAAGGTATACTTTTATTCACAAAACACGATTTTTGCTTCATGGAATCTTTATATTGCCAAAGAAGCTAAAAAAAATCAAAACCCAGAAAAGCTAGAGAGGTGGAGAAATTAGGTTTTGCTAACCCATTAGCAATTTTGATACCTATGAAATAAAATACAGCTACAACCATGAATTGAAAGATAGATGGAGTCTTTAAATTGTACCCATACTGTGCATTGGCATTGAGTCATTTTTCCAAAATCATATATTATTCATAGGACAACATTTTCTTGAGGAACGTTGACTGAAATAGCTCTTGTTTTAACTACCAATGCATATCATAAAACTACATTCATATTATGATCTGGCATGATCTTATAATAAATATACATGACAACCAACAAGTTGAAAATACATAAAAAAATGCAATGGATAAAACTTATATGCCAAATGAATGCACAAAAAATAAATGAAAGCAATAGAAAGAGGGGGTTGAGCCATGAAAATGCAGAAGATATGACCGTGGCCATGAATGGAGCATTTATTTGCTTTTGAGGAAAAATTGGAGCTTTTGGAGGGAATTTTGAAGAGTCATCATATTTGACAAAGTCAGTTTGGACTTTTTCACCTATTTGGAGCCTTTTTTTATGAGGATTTACATGCAAAATTTTTGGCTTTTTGGGGGCTTACGAAAATGAGGTTTCTAGAACCTTTTTAAGTGGAGCTACTTGAAGTGAATGGATATATTCTCATTTTTTACTCTTTTCAAGAGTGAGTTTTTACTTGTTATTTTTCTGCTCTGTGACTTTGGAGTCCTTTGGAGAAAAAACAATACTTTGTAACTCAGTTTGGATATGAATTCCAGTGAAAGCCTTGGGTGCAATTGACATGAAATTTTTTCCTTCTTTATTATTGCATTATTGTGTGTCTTTACATGATTGATCAAGTTATCAGTGAGAGTATACTCATTTCCTCTTAGCTTTGTCTCATGACTTTGATGCCTTCATGCAAAAGTGTGTTATTGCAGGTTGCAAATTGTGTCATAGAATGCAAAAAATAACTTTTAGTAGTGGAGATACCTCCCTCCTTGAAGTTTTGAAGCTTCAAGACCTTTCTATGAAGTATTGATGCAAGAACATACAACAATAGGTTGTGTAGTTTGTTTTCTGTGATTGCAAGTAAGTGTTTACAGGCTGGGTTTCATAGTCTCGTTCATTTAGGTGCATCACCTTAGGGGTAGTTTTTCAGTTTCAATACTATTTCTTACCCATTTCCTTCACAATCAATAGTTTTAGGTGATAACCCAACTAGGAAGTCAGGCTTCTCCGAAGGTTGACCCCAACATACAAGTAACCCATAGCTTTAGAGGTCTTCCCATGTTACACTGAAGTATTGAATTTCATATTCAATAGGGTGCAATTTCAGTTGATAACAGGAGTTCTTTGATCACCCCAATTATAGGGACTTCTCTAGAATTCATATCATAGCCCTTTCCATAAGCACTATCTATCTTCAATCCCATCTCCTTCATGATCTCAACTGGCATTATGTTTGAAGAAGCTCCCGAATCTATCATACATTTTTTTAGGAGCTTTCCATCAACAATCAACGTTACAAAAAATGGGTCTATATTACCAGGATAGGCAGTAATCATGGTACCCAAGTAAATTTGAGGGATGTCAATAATCACTCCCTCAAATTCCTTTTCTTTCAATTCTTTTCCACTCACTTTGGGCAGAATAAACACCATTGTCTCATTACAGGATGTAGTAGCACCATTGATAAGGGCTATTTCCTTTTGTTTGTGCTCCTCAATCCTCTTCATCTCAAGCAAAGGGACTATAATATTGGCTTATGAAAGCAACTGAAACATGTCAACAGAGGTGTATTTAGGTAAATCATATGGAATCATACCTTGTTTAGTGTTGTTCTCCTTTTTTTGTTCACCTTCTACTTTGACCTTGGTTTTAGCTTATTTCTTCTATAATTCAAAATTTGATTTTGTGTCTTTGCCTTCACAACAGGAGATATAACTTCTCCATCAAATTTTCTACTTTTAGTTTTCTTTTCCCATATTTTTCCCACTTTACCATTCTTGGCCTTAGCCTCAATCCACTTTTTTTTCAACTTTTGATCCTTTTTTAATTGTATTTTGCTCCTTGATGAAGATAATTCACCTACAACTCTATTTCTCAAGTGGTAAGAGCTTCTTGCATTTGCGGCTAGAGCTACTATCAACTTTTCAATCTCCTCATTTGATGGTCTTCTTAAAGACACATCATCCTCGGTCATTTCTAATATGAACACATCATGATCACTATCATTTCCTTCATCAAAGAGAACTTGTTGGTGATATGAACTAGCTTTATATCTTTGATTGTCAACATCAAGTTCATGAGACTCCTCCTTAGATGAGCACTCACCATCAACAAAATCAGACCTGCTCATAGTGACATTAATTTCCACATCATGGTCATGAGAAGATTCATAACTTTTTGGTGCATCTTGTTCAACTTCCACCAAATTTGCAACTACATATTGGTGAGAAGAGCGAGGCAATTGGAAAAACATGCACCAAGGAGTTTCATCAGCAAAGTTAGCAGAATGCTTTTGTAGAGGATCAGGTGTAACCTGATCTTCTGTATTTTTCTGATTCGTGTGGATTGGATTTCCATTTTTCTAATTGGTTTTGTAAGGATAATCTTGGAGTCTTGGAGATTTTCATTCTTCTGAAAGTATGGCTTCTCATTTCCAAGCCCTTTTTCATGTATATCTAGTCTATTATTGACAAGAGTCATAGAACTCATAAATTTTTCCAATTTATCTTCAATAGAAAATCCTTTGTCTATAGATCCCTTATCATGTTTAAGATTTTTCAAGATTTTTACATCATCCCTCCTCCCCACCTTGCTTGATGCTCTCATATTGTTTTCAATATTTAATGCAGTCTAAAAGGTATCCCTCAAATTTTGAGGGGTCTTATCTCTCAAGTGATAGCTCATTTTAGAATCAAAGGAATTCGAGTAGGTGATCAAGCAAGTATCATCATTTGGTCTCAGATTATGAGGCAACCTATTTATTTCTTTTTGAAATATGGCATTAAAATCATAAACCATTTCATTAGAGCCCTTAGAGATGTTTTACAATTCATCTAACATAAATCTTGGGTTATTCTTATCACCATATTTCTCTCTAAACAACCTTTTAAATTCCTCCCACAATCCAATGCTTCATGTAGGAAAACCTCTATACCATTCCCTAGCATCCTCAGTGAGTCATTGCATGAAAAATTTCATCATCACATCCTTAACATTGACCTCAAAATCAGCCATCATGTTATCAGATGATTTCAAATGATCCTCTCCACTGATGGCATTGTTACCAAAAAATATAACCAACATAGTTCTAATATCATCAAGGATAGGGTTGGGATAACCATAAATCCCATCAAATCACAATTGCTTATATCTATTCAATTGCATAGGTCTTCTTGTAAACTGATCATTGTGAGGGTCACCACCATCTTGGCTACTAGATTGTGTATTATCTACTCCATCGCCACCTCCATTTCCATTACTTCCCTCACCTCCACTGCCACTAGTATTCTAATTTCTAGATTGATTGTTTTTATTTCCACCACCACCTCCACCTTGTCCTCCACCACCACCTCTACAAGGGATATTTCCACCAGATTGAGTATTATGTGGATGGGATGTAGGGATATAATGACTAGATGTAGAAGTAGTATTCATACCTATTATTTGAGTTGTTGAGTGGGAAGTGTTATGAGAAGTGGATGCATGGGGGTTAGGAATTGAATATTTAAGGAAATCAATCTTCTTTCCATCTTAAAATTTACAGCCTAAATTTGCATCTTGTCCAGTTCCTTTTGCAAATTCTCATTAATTAACTGTAATCTCAAAACTTTAGGGTTAGGTGGTGCATTTGAGGGGATAAAACTAGTTTGAGCACTTGTGGTAGACATATTTATGATTGAAATACCTAGGTTTACATTTAGAATAACTTGCTTGGGCTGGCCTATGGGTTTTTTCCCTATATCTATAGGCTTTGACCTTTGTGTAACAGTAGAAGGGTCTGAGACTTTGGTTATTACAATGGAACTAGTATATGTGCTAGTAGTAGTTGTTCCAACAAGAAAATTCACCTTTGGATGATCAAAAACTTCTCTAACAACCGGTTCAGAGAGATCTTCAAGAGGTGGCTCTTCATCCACCATTTCTCTTAGAGATTCTACTCTTCTCCTTAGTTGATCTCTCTAGATGATAACAACCCTTATCTTCTTCTCTCTTTCATTTCTTTGTTTATTTTCTATCTCAACAAGTTTTAATGCCTCCTCTTGAAGTTGTGTGATATCATTTATCACCTCCTCATGATCTTCAAGAGTAACTTCAGATTTAGATTTCTCAGGCGTGTAATTTGTGAGATTCACTGGCTCCTTTTGTATAGAAGGGTTAGGGGTCCTACTTCTAGGTCTCCCTCTGGGATTGAAATTTTACTAAGTGAAAATATAGGTAGTTTCAAGATTAGCCCTTATGGCTGCCCAATTTGGATCTAATTGTTTATCCTATAAGTTCCACCAATGTGCAAGTTCTTTTGAGACTTTAGGAGTAGGGGTATGCTAGTTGCTAGAAAGCATATTTGTAGCAAGGATTTCTTCATTATCATGAGGAATTATCATTTTTATGTATTTCCTTATCTTGAACAACTTCATTAGAATTAGAACCTTCAGGTATTGGAGGATTAATGGACTTACTTGTTTGAGCATATTTCTCCTTCCATGATGCCTTGGATTTGTGAGGAAACTCCTCTTCAAGCTTCCTTTTAGGATGTTTCTTCATGTTGCTTCTAGTTCCTCTCATTTTATTCTTTGCACCTTCCTTTTTTTCTTTGCTTACTTCCTTATAATGAATGTTATTGCACTGGAATAACATTGGAACAGAGACTCAGCGCCACCACCCAAGATTTATGGTAATTTGCAGAAAGACTTAGTAATCTCAAACAAATTTGCAGGGATTTACATATATAGATACTTTTGAGGGAAAACATTGATAATTCAAAGGAATTGTGACAAAGGAAAGCACAATTTACTTGGAGCTTTGACATACCAACTTCACTTTGACAAATGGTGAGACAATTCAACAAAATTTCACATGGACAAACACATTTTTTCAAAATATATGACTCTACACTATTGACCTCGGACTAGATACTTTGCCTAAGCTTGTTCCCCAGTAGAGTCGCCAATCTATTGGTTATTTTTAATGAACCAACCTGATCTCACAAAATAGCCTATGGAATATCCATGCTCCAATGGTTAGCTAGTTGGAGGGATTGTCCAACGAACGAGTGAAATATTGCAAAGGATTTCCTCCTGCACGTTGGGCTCTGCAAAAATTGGGAGGGTGATCCCACACAATGTGCCTTAAGATCCTCTATGCCAATTAACCTTGTAAATCTAAATAATAGATAAGATCTACTTGTAATTTCTTAACAATTCAATAGCTGCAAAGATATGGAAATCCTTTACATACAATTGTTTCAAAATCAATAGAGCATGGTAAACCTTAATTTGACATACATTTCAACAAGAATTTAAAGAATGAAGTGATTTGAATGTATTGTTTTTGAATGATCAATAATATTGCAACACAAACACAAATATCAGAACAATGCCTTAATCTAGGGTACACAGTCTAATCAAATGTGAAAAAAATTGACAAGTTAACACTTAGCATCATAGAGCTTACACAATACTACATTACAACATCATTCTCAATTACTCAAAACCAGAACTCATTATCATATTCTGACACTTGAACCATTCAAAACTATGATTTCATCCAAGCAATTTAACCAATTCTTTGAATTAGGACAAAGACAAAACCATACATTCATCATAAACAATAAAGACCATTGAAATAACCCTTGATTATTTCATTGATAATCTAAATGATGAATAAAATAGGAGAGAATTAGATTTCAAGAGATGCCATTCTTTATATTTCAATGCTAGTATTTCTATCAAAAGTGTTTATAGAAACAAAAGACTCATAAGCTAAATGCAAACTCAATTCTATTCTCTATATTCGTCCTTTACAAAAATTTCTCTCTAAGATCAATCAACAACCCATACAATTAGACCTAAATTCCCTTTTATAAAAAAAGGGAGCAAAACAAGCCTCAAGCCAATGTACACATGTCACTTTTTCATTTGACATTTACAATTATATTCAAAAGTCTATTATATTTTCCAAAACTCGAGGGAGATGTCCATATGAGACAAAAGTTATTTCCCATTCAATGATAAAGATATCTCCCACCTTTCAAAAGGATGTTTAGTAGGTGAAGATGTTCTTTCCATGAGAAACAACACCTTTTCCATGTGCTTCCAAAATTTGAAGATGAAAAGCATGAAAATGAGAAGAAAATAATATACTAAAACATTTCCAAATCAATAGCCCATGTCATCAACTTTAAAATTGAGGGAGATACAATATTTGAACATTAACATATCAAAGTACTAATATGTACTATTTCCAGGCCATGTATTGTATTCCTCATGCTACAACCATCCTCACTAAAAATCTTTGATCATTGAATACATAAGATAAAAAAATCATCACTATCCTGCCACTACAACAACCTACAGGTCTAGAATATCAACATACTTAGTCTTCCAAAGCTCAAAATCCTCATCGGAAGGTCAATCAAATGTCATGACCTCATCCACTTTGACCCTATATGAACTATACTTTATGACTACTTGGTTGGCCTCTTTATCAAACTCCTCAAGGAAAATACCTATTTGAAAAAGCTTGTCCATATTGTTCTTTAGCATTTCCAAATCAACTCCATCAAAAATCAATGTTGCCTGAGTTGCTATCACCTTTCTTGCTTGATACTTCAATTGCTGTAGAGGCTTGACTTCACCATCTTCATTTAAAATCTCTGGGAGTAAACTAAAACTCCATTCATCAAACCTTTGTATCAGATCCCTAATTTT
The DNA here is from genome assembly GCA_007258455.2 of Sequoia sempervirens. NCBI lineage: Eukaryota > Viridiplantae > Streptophyta > Pinopsida > Cupressales > Cupressaceae > Sequoia > Sequoia sempervirens. The sequence goes on along the minus strand of VDFB02358134.1, from coordinate 169,649,350 downwards.
CTTTTCCAATGGTTCAATCAACCCTTGAAATTCCTTAATCCTATTTATAGTTTTGAGGGTTGGGATAATGTTGGATGGCTTATTTGCATCATACTTTGATCCTATAGCCATATACCTTAAATATTGGAATTTAGGGATCCATTTGTCCATCAATGGGATGAAAACTTCCTTATCCCTATCAAAATTCCTTATTGCATCAAACATAGAAGAATAATTGGAATGAATGCTATTCGACTTCCTCTCAATCATTTTATTCAAATGTTCCAATATAACTGTTACAATCTTCATGTTTCTCAAATAAATTGATTTATCAAATTGTTGGCACTTCTCAAAAGTTTTGATTTTCTCAATCAAATCCTCCTTAGTAACTTCTTTTATGGGAGGTGCAATTGATGTACTTGGAGTTGATTGGGCAATGGGAACATCTTCAAGATTAGGAGGTACAATCTCCATTTGAATTGGAAAATGATAATGGGAAGGAGAAGATGGTGATTGCTCTGATGGAGATGGAGGAGGAAGAATTGCTTCTTTTGAAGGGCCCAATGCATGCATTGATTGAAATTTTTCCTTTAACAATGCAATCTCCAATTGCATCTCAACAATCTTTTGTTGTCCCTTATTGTATTCAACCACCATATCATTATACTTTGTCCTAAATTTGTCCCTCTCCTCTATTAGGGATTCCACTATGGCCTTTTTGAATTGAGCCACATTCACATTCAATATAGCTACCTCTACTGCAGTTGTATTAGATACTCTTTTAATTACCAATCCTCCTCTCAAACTTGTAGCTGGATCTGCAACCTCTGGCTTCTTATTGTTTGGGGCTAAAGCCCAAATATCTAATGTGTCTCATTAGGCACCGAATGTTAATCCCTACAAAGATAATGTCACCTCTTCCTCAATGGTAAAGATAGGGGAATCATGCCTCCTTACTACATCAAAAGTAATCGCTGAGGCAAGATCCCATTTTGGAAATAATATAGCACCACTTTTTCTAACCAACTCCCTCATCTACTATGATATCTTGGTATTTAGCTCTAATTCCTTCAAAAACTTAGCTAATATGAAATATCTTGGAAGCTCGAGATTTTCAATCCTTTTCATATCAATTCTCTCAACATATTAATCTCTTCTAGCTCTCTAGACATATTCTTGAAAAGCTTGTGTCTTCACAAAAGCATCATCATTCATAAACTTTTCACAAGACTCTGCCTGAACATCATCAGAATTATTTATTCAACTCAAATTAGCTTTAATCAATCTGAGGCCCAGGCTTTGTGGCACCATCTCCCTTGTGGGAGAAGGAATACCTTGCATCATTTCATCCTTAGTGACCAAAATTTCTTCATCAGACTCATCTGTGGGATAATCTACAAGGCCACTTGATTCAACCTTTTACTTCTTTGCTAGTGGCTCTTTTGGTGGTGATGCTCCTCTAAGTGGTGAATAAATTTATATGATTTGTGGAATAAATGAATGTGGGGTGAAGGTGGTGGTATTTGTGGCTAAGGAGAGGATTCCCTTGACCCGTTTGATTGGGTAGGGGTGGCAATTGTTAGTTGCTTCTTCATAATGCTCTTCCTCCAAGAAAAAACATGCACCTTCATTGGTGTCTCGTATGTTGACCTTTCTTCTATAATAGGGTCCTTCCCCTTATCTTGCTCCTCAGAGACCACAACCTTTCCTTTGTATTGGATCACTCTATCCTCCAATTTTCAAACAACTATATCAAAATTCTAAAAAACTACTTCCACTCTCAATATCTCATTCTTCATATCAGAGGGAGCCTTGAATTGCGGATCCTTTACTCACTTTTCTCTCTAATTTATTGAAAAAAATCTACTTCATCTTTCTATCCTCTTGAATTTTAAAGTCAAAAATATTTTTGATAACATCTTCTGAGAAAGAGAAGTTATGAACAAATCTTCCTCACTTCACCCTGTCAATCAGCTAGACCATAAACCCTTTTGGGTCATGATTCCTATGTGCTCATGACTTCATTCCAAATGGCTTTATTTTATCAATGAAATTCTTCCATCCTCCAGTTGTCATGAAAAAGTATGAGAATACAATGTAAGGAGGAAAGAAATTTCCTTTCCTCATGTTGACCAAATGCTTTCTTCTACATCTCCAGGCTACCACATGATTTCTAGGAAGACAACCCTTAAAGCTACATCTCTAGGGAGGACATGATGTGTTTTCTTTGTTCCATATACATAGATGATTGTGCAATATTGATAGGGAATTACATCCCCCAAATTGTGATCAATTCCTAGATCTAGCCTCCTCTCCTTAGGGGTGAGGAAATCATGCAACTCAGTTGGAATCTTGGCATATTTAGCACTAAAATCTCATGAATTTGGAAGCAAAAATATTGGAGGACCAAAAAACTATAATTTTTTTCATGTCTATCCAAAAGAGGATTCCATTTCTAGATAGGCATATCAACACCATTCACCTATCTCTTCAACTCCATATCATTTCCAAAGAAATCAACACCCTTCTACAAAAACATGTGCATGAACATGGAGTACCACCATAACCTCACTCTTGTTTCACCATTCTTCAAAGCTACCAAACCCTTATGTATCCCCTCTGACAAATAAGTAGAAAAATTGAGGTGTTGAGAGTGGGATGTATATTTGTAGCCATGTACATGGATGCCACTGGAATGCCTGAAACTGGATCATATCCCAGAATTTGACAAAGAGAGTAGAAAGTTTTCTAGAAGTAGACTACAAAGTAGTTTATTGGGAAGGGTTCCCTATCAGATGGGCCTAGTACAATATTTCTCCCTCCCTTTCCCATAGCCAAGAAGTGCGACAATAATGACACCTTAAAAGTAGGTCTCACCTTTTCATATTCTACACTCAACCTCTTCTCATCAATCTCCACCATCTCCTCACCCCACTGGTTTAACTTGAAAACCTCTATGAGTTCTTCCCTGGTAACCTCAACCATGATTTTACCAAAATCTATTCTAACAACCCTAACAACAGGGTCATAATTAACTGCAATATCTTTGAGGAGGTCTATGTCAAGATATATATTTAGAACTATCAATTTACCCATATCCAATCTCCATGGGTTGTAGATAGGGATTTTGGAATTTATGTTGCCAAACGAATATTAGAAGCATGACCACCCTATGTATGGTAATGTCACATCTTTAATGGCATGTTGTTTGTTGACAATGCCATCTTTAATCCTAAGAACTTGGAACATAGCATGCCCTATGCACTTGTCATTTGTCGAGGGTTTCAATTGGTCTATTAGGTCTTGGACTAGAGGTCTCTTTTTGGGTTTAGAACTAGGGGTTTGGACTCTAGGTTCCATTTTACTAATAAATGACTTGACCTAGGGTTTCATAGGTTGAAATTAGGTCTTTAGGTTCAGGGCTAAAACTTAATGCGAAAGGGTTAACAAAATTTACTAATTTATAACATTTTAAAATGAATGTCAAACCTTAAAAGGCAACCCTAATCATAATTCAAATGACAGTAACAACAATTGTATAAAAACTATGAGAAATTTGAGCTCAAAAGGTATAGTTTGCACTTAGTGGTTTGATGACACATAAAAACCATAATTCATAGATTCCAAGAGCTCAAATCACACTGCAACAACTTTTGGATGCTTTAAAATACCTTTGTGATAGAGATTATGCTTTAAAACTAGCCTTTATGGTGAATAGAGCCTTCAATTTGGCAGAAAAAAACATCAACTCCACCATTATTGCTCACTTGTGCAAACCAGAATGGCTCTGTGACACCAATTTGGAAACTTTAAATTTCATTCATTGATTTCCTCATGATCTAGATTGATGTTCGGCTTAGATGGAGTCAAAGAAGTTTGAAAATATGACTTGCATTGACTCAACATCTAATCGATTATATTTCTACCAAGTGTACACTCTCCTTACTGGCTCAACGACCCCACAACACTTTATGAGTTGTGAGAGAATCCATGTGGCACTTTCTTGCTAGCCCTCTGAAATTTATAGGACTTTGATCGACTATCACAGGATGGCGGGCAACGGTGTTGGAAACACAAGGGTGGACAACTGAGAGGGGGGGTGAATCAGTTGTCACAAAAATTCAAACTTTAGTAAACTTATTAACCCTTATTCTTAGATCTGATTAATAACCATGAAAGCATAAATCATCAACACATCAAAAACACACATAACACCAAGATTTTTTACGTGGAAACCCTGTTAGGGGAAAAACCACGGTGGAGGTCAGTCCACAAGATTATACCCTGTTAAAAGTATAAAGAATAAAATGGGGAATGCACATGCATTCAGGCACACTGCCTAGAGATCACTGCTCAATTACAACAAGGCTTACTGCCCAAAGGAAGACACACTATCTTACAAAAACATTCAGATTACATCTGCAAGGATTTGAACTGAGAAAATAGCATCTGCTAATGCCTGATTACAGTTTTGGTTAAGCACATGAACAATTATTCACACTCTACTCTGCCTTCAAAATATTTAGAACATTATGCACCCACACCATGCATTCAAATGGTATAAACAATCACTTATTTATATCCGCAACAAGAAATTACATCGTTACATGTTGGCTTCAACAAAATAATAAAATGGATATAAACTATTGGCCCAAAAAAATATCAATTATTAATGCAAATCAACCAAGGTTGGCCACAACATAGTGAATACCCCAAAAAAAATTCTCAAACACGAAACACCTTAAAAATTTATTCCTCGAAGATCCACAACATGCTACCATCACCTTATCGGCCATGAACATGAAAAACATGAACACACAAGAGAAAATCACCAATCACGGGCACAATGATCAATGCAGATGTGCAACACAGATAGAGAACAATCTAGAAACATCCTCAAACATCATGAATCACTAGAGAAGCATCTGCAACAATTGAACTTACTAGAATCGCATCATCTTCATTCAGGAACTCAAACTAAAGCAATCAAAAAAATTGTCAGAACACAACTATTCATAACTCGATCAAATATTCATGCAGATCTTTGAAACTCAACATGGATAAACTAGATATGCTAAAAAAAAACCCTTTATTCCACAACCTTTGATCATCAACGTACTGAGCTAGCCAACAGACTGAACTTCACTTCACCACTGGCAACCTACAACTAATTTATTACAATTTTCTCAATATCCTCGACATATACAACTTCAAATGACATTAAGGCCAATAGTGTTAACATCAATGACAACCACAACATCCAACAATCTCCCCCTTTGGCATTTATGGAAACACATGATGTGAAAAACACCATCAACACAACTATCTCTTAACACATACTCCCCCTTATATTCTACCTCTTTTTCTCCTCAACTCTTTCACATGACTCTTCTCCCAATATGACTCTTATCCCTAGATAATTCATAGTTTTTCACATTGTTATTCTCCCCCTTTGACATCAATGAAAAAGATCTCTATTCTCCACACAAGCTTTGAACCACATATTTGAACATCTAACTACTCCCCCTGAGTAGCAACCACCACAACATCAATCTGGATCAAGATATGACTATGAAATGCATAGAATGATGCAAAGAAATGCATCTTAGTTCTGATTAGGAGGGGTACTCACCCCTAACTTCCCTTTGAGATACTCAGAAGTATCCTTAGGCAACGACTTGGTAAAGATGTCTGTAATCTGTTCCTTAGTAGGCACATACTCCAATCTGGCTTCCTTTTCACTCACCTTCACTCTCAAGAAGTGAAACTTGATAGATATATGCTTGTTCTTTGAATGCAACACCAAATTCTTAGAAATGTTAATTGCACTTGAATTATCATAGAATATAGAAATAGGCTCATCATACACAACTCTGATATCTTTCAACATCTGCTTCATCCACAATACTTGAGTAAAATTGTTAGCAGTAGCAATGTATTCTACCTTTGCAGTAGATAAAGAAATGGCATTTTACTTCTTACTTAACCATGAAATCAGCTTCTTTCCCAAGAAAAATGAACCACCACTAGTACTTTTTTTGTCATTCATATCTCCTGCCCAATCAGCATTAGTAAAAGCACTCAAAGTAAGATCATCATCTTTAGGATACCATAGGCCAAAATCAACTGTCCCCTTCAAGTATCTGAAAATTCTCTTCATAGTAGTCACATGAGATTCCTTAGGATCAACTTGAAATCTTGCAACAATACATATGACATTTATGATATCAGATCTAGTTTGAGTCAAATAAATCAATCCACCAATCATTGATCTATATCTAGTCTAATTTTCCTTCGAAGAATCATCATCTTGTGTCAACTTACATCCGGTCACCATAGGTGTACCAACTGGCTTTGAATCTTCCATACCAAACTTCTTTATCAATTCTTTCACATATTTGGACTGAGATATAAAGATCCCTTTATCTTACTGAGTAATTTTTCAATCTCAAAAAGAATTTCATCTCTCTAATCATAGACATCTCAAAATCACTCTACATCTCATCAGCAAACTTCATGCACAAACCATCATCTCCTCCAAAAATGATATCATCAACAAAAACTTCAACAATCAAATCTTTATCATCATCAATCTTGAAATACAAATTATTATCAACAGTACCTTTGTTAAATCCAAGCTTTAACAAATACTTTTCCAATCTGGCATACCATGCTCTAGGGGCTTGCTTGAGTCCATACAGTGTTTTCTTCAACCAACAAACCATATCTCCCTGATTAGTCAATTGAAATCCATTAGGTTGCTCAACATACACTTCTTCTTCCAATTCTCCATTTAGAAATGTTGACTTGACATCCATCAATTCACAACTTCAATCCTAGCAACAAGGGCAAAAGTTTCTTCAAAGTCAATTCCTTCCATTTGAGAATATCCTTTACACACCAGTCTTGCTTTGTTCCTAACAACTTCACCTTGCTCATTCAGTTTGTTTCTAAAGACCCATTTAGTTCCAATTACATTTTTATCCTTAGGTCTAGGAACAAGAATCCATGTATCATTCTTCTCAATTTGCAATAGCTCTTCTTTCATTACTTCCACCTAATGTTCATTTTTACATGCTTCATTCACACTATTAGGCTCAGTCTTTGAAATCAAACAATATTCTTCTGCAATTTTTCTCCTAGTATGGACAAATTTTTTCTTATCACCTATGATATGATCTTTTGAATGATTTAATCTTACATACCTTGGAGTCTTAGGATGTTCTTGAACTTCAGGCTCTTGTGATCTCTCTTCTGCACTTTCACTAGTTTCTCCTTCCTCTTGATTTTCTTGATTCACCAGAATGATTTGAACTTGATTTGAAGTCTAAACTTTCTTTCCTTTATTTGTACTGTCATTTTGATATTTGAATCATATCCACAGGTTTTCGATGGTCTAGCTATGTCTTCATCAACCTTGAAATTTGCACTTTCAACCATTTTCCTCAATCTCTTATTGTAGCACCGGTAGGCCTTACGTTTAGTAGAATAACCAAGAAAGATTCCTTCATCACTTCTAGCATCAAACTTTCCCATATCTTCATATCTTTTGATATAGCATTTACTCCCAAAGATTTTGAAATATCTAACAGTAGGTTTATGACCGTACCACAACTCATAAGGGGTCTTACCAGTATCACCTTTGATTTGTACCCGGTTAAGTGTATAAACAATAGTACTCATAGGTTCTCTCTATTAGATATGAGGGACATTTCCTTCTAGCGTAATAGTTCTAGTAGCTTCTTCAATTGTCATGTTCTTCCTTTCCACAACTCCATTTTGTTGAGGGGTTTGCGGGGCAGATAATTGTCTCTTTATTCCATGTTCTTCACAAAAATAATTAAACTCACCGGAAGTGAATTCACTGCCTCTATCTAATCTCAAACATTTAATCTTTAGACCTGTCTCTGTCTCAACCATGGCCTTAAAGATCTTGAACTTCTCTAGAGCTTCAGATTTCTCCCTTAAGAAAGTAACCCACATCATTCTAGAATAATCATCAATGAGTAGCATGAAATACCTGTAACCTTGTAAATTTCTGACTCTAGAAGGACTTCACAAGTCAGTATGCACAAGCTCCAACAATTCATTTGAACTATGTTGTTTGCTCTGAAATGAAATTCTATTTTTCTTCCCTAACTGACATTCCTTGCATATGGCATTAGTAGGTTTCATCAACTTAGGAAGATCTCTCACAGCCTGATTATAACTCATCTTGATAATATTTTCAAAGTTAACATGACACATTCTCCTATGCCACAACCAACTTTCATCAACTTGAGCAATCAGACAACTTTTACTAGCAACACTTAGGTGAAAGATATTACCCTTTGTTTTTGTACTTGATGCAATCACATTTCCAGAACTCCCCAATATTTTGCACTTTCCATCCTTGAACTGAATACTGTATCCCTTATCTACCATCTGCACAACACTTAAAAGATTATGCTTCAGACCTTCCACATATAGGACATCATCAGTATTATGCTTACCATTAGGAGAAATGCATCCTCTGCCATGGATTACACAAGCTTTGTCATCACCAAATCTTACAACACCATCAACATACATTTTCCAAGCTCACAAACTTACTTTTATCACCTGTCATGTGATGAGAGCATCCACTGCTAATTACCCATTCATCTTTCTCTTCAACTCGAGCAACTAGGGCTTTCTCCACATTTGTACAACTAGCAGATTCAATAGACACTAGATTATTTTCCTTGATAGCAATAAATACCCATTCATCCTCACTTGTATTCCCTTTATTAGATTCATCATCTGTCATGCCTTCATCAATAGCATAATAACACTTCCTTTGAAATCTAGGCTTGTTAGGTTTTGACTTAGGAACTCTTTCCGGACACCTTGATGCAAAATGACCTATCTTATTGCAAGAGAAACATTTGATAGGCAACTTCCCTTTATACTTACCTTCTCCTCTAGCTTCTCTTTTGACAATAAGTGCTTCAATCTCGTCTAGATCTCTCTCTTCTTCTTCAATATTTCGCATTTCCTCCTCATACTTGAGTAGATTTCTAGAAGAAATTTCACCTGGATCATATCTCTGCTTATCCCTTCAGGAGGTAGTGGCTTTGAATGCATATTTTGTCTTAGGAAGAGCATCACCAAAATCACTCAACTCAAAATCAGTAAGCTTACCAATCAACATGTCTCTGGTTACATTTGTTACAGTCTGGAGCTCCTCAATAGTTGTAGCTTTGACTTTGTATGCAATAGGAAAGGATCTAAGCACCTTAGCAACAATCTCTGATTCTTCCAATTTTCCACCAACACATCTGATACCACACACAAGTTCATTCACTTTTTGCATGAAAGAAGTAATGTTCTCATCATCACCCATTCTCAACATTTCATATTTCCCTTTCAAACTTTGCAACTTAGCAATCTTCACATTAGCATCACCTTCATACAAAGTTTCCAACTTTTTCCAGATCTCATGAGCAGTCTTTAGATCCATCACATTTGTCATCTTAGAGTCAATCAAAGCACTCAACAATGCTTCCTTAGGCCTGATATTGTATTCAACATCCTTAATCTCAGCAATAGTAGAGGGACCATTCTGTGGAATAACATACCTATTGCTTGTAATGTTCCAGTAGGATTCACCAATGCATCTCAGATGACACTCCATTTGAGTCTTCCACAGAGAATAATTTTTTCCATCAAATCTTGAACTATCCTTCTTATATGTTGCCATCCCATATCACCTCAAGCTGTTAAAAATCTTCCAAGGAACCTGATTTGATACCAATTGTTGGCAACACAAGGGAAAACAACTGAGGGGGGGGTGAATCAGTTGTCACAAAAATTCAATCTTATTAAACTTAGTAACCCTTATTATAAGATCTGATTAATAACCATGAAAGCATAAATCATCAACACATCAGAAACAAACATAACACCAATATTTTTTACGTGGAAACCCTGTTAGGGGAAAAACCATGGTGGAGGTCAGTCCACAAGATTATACCCTGTTAAAAGTATAAATAATAAAATGGGGAATGCACATGCATTCAGGAACACTGCCTATAGATCATTTCTCAATTACAATAAGGCTTACTACCCAAAGGAAGACACACTATCTTACAAAAACATTCAGATTACATCCACAGGGATTTGAACTGAGAAAATAGCATCTGCTAATGCCTGATTATAGTTCTGGTTAAGCACGTGAACACTTCTTCACTCTTCTTCACTCTTCTTCACACTCTACTCTGCCTTTGAAATATTTAGAACATTAGGCACCCACACCATGCATTCAAATGGTATAAAAAATTGCTTATATATATCTACAACAAGAAATTACATCGTTACATGTTGGCTTCAACAAAATAATAAAATGAATATAAATTGTCGGCCCAAAACAATATCAATTATTAATGTGAATCAACCAAGGTCGGCCAAAACATAGTGAAGACCCAAAACAAAATTCTCAAACATGAAACACCTTCAAAAATTATTCCTCAAAGATCCACAACACGCTACCATCACCTTGTCGGCCATGAACATGAAAAAAATGAACACACAAGAGAAAATCACCAATCGCGGGCACAATGATCAATGCAGATGTGCAACACAAATAGAAAACAATCTAGAAACATCCACAAACATCATGAATCACCAGAGAAGTATCCACAACAATTGAACTTACTAGAATCGCATCATCTTCATTCAGGAACTAAAACTGAAGCAATTAGAAAAACTATCAGAACACAACTGTTCATAACTCGATCAAATCTTCATGCAGATCTCTAAAACTCAACATGGATAAACTAGATACACTCAACAAAAAACACTTTAGTCCACAACCCCTGATCATCAACATACTGAGCTAGCCAATAGGCTGAACTTCACTTCACCACTAACAAACTGCAACTTATTTATTACAATTTTCTCAATATCCTTGACATATACAACTTAAAATGACATTAAGGCCAATAGTGTTGACATCAATCACAACCACATATCAGCAACACACCCATAACATCCAACAAATGGTCCATATTCATTTGGTACAATTCAACATGTACATCACTTAATCTTCAATCCTAAGCCTAGGTTGTTATCATTCCTTCATGACAAATGGTTGAGATTAAAACAACTCACCAAAATTTTACGCACATGCACTTTAATCCTTTTAGTAGCATAGTCTTTAATATTCCCATGGTTGCCAACAATATTTGATCAAATATTTTGAGCTTTCTAAAGTCCATTGAACGATGTAGATCATGCCATGTGGAAGCCATTTGTTGCCCCATTGAGAGCTAAGACCTACCTATGGGTCCCCCACGGGTAGGCAAGGAATGACCAAGACTAACTCACAGGATCACATCTCAACCATTGATCTCCATGCCTCTCACTGCCATAGCCTTGAAAGAAAAGTAGGTCCCACCCAAAGGGTGGGCACACGTCACCATGCCTACTGGCTCACTGGGTATTTTCCATGAATATTGTAATGTTGCGGGCTAGCGAGCAACCAATGAAATGCAAGTGGTGGGCCATATCAACCACTACTTAGGAATTTTAAAAGGAATGCGCATTTAGTGATGACTTCAAATGGGTCATTGAATAGGTTCAAAGGATAAAAATACTTAGGCATTTCATGTGTCAAAACCTAGGATATATCACAAATATTTCAATGATTTTCAAACCCACATAACTATAGGCGCATTTAATATATCTCAAGTGTGTTGTAACCAGTAAGGCTAGGCCATGGGGCTGGTAGGAAAATGAATTCAATGACATAATTCATTACTTAAATGACTGGGAATAGGCTATAACAAGTCACTGAAGAATTAGAATGTAGGCCAAAGGACTTAGCAACACAGGGTTTTTCAAGAGTTTAGGGTATAGACAAAACCCTAAGACACAAGCATAACAAAACTCTAAGCCATAAGACACACCCCAGAACCAAAGAACCAGCCAGATAAGGATTTCAAACCCATTGGAACACAAAATTTTTAGGGGTTCCACCAAATTGAAAAGGTGCATTTCAGGTTGAAGAAGAACTAGTATCAGTATATATGAACTTGTAATGTTGTAGAGGTTGGTGCCTTGAAGATTAAGTTGGTGCTCATTTAGGTGTGCAGTGTACCTTGAGGTTGAGGCCTCAAAACATTGTCTTAGGTGTGTAGTGTACCTGAAGGTTGGTGCCTCAAAAAAATTTCTTGGGTGTCAATGTACCTATAAGTTGGTGCTTACAAAACATATGTAATATCTTTTATTGTGAGGCTAGATTAGGATAGTAGATCCTAGCAGCTATTCTCACCATGGTTTTTCCTACTTTGGGTTTTCCATGTATTTCTGATGTCTTCTTTGTGTGTGATGCTTTTGTGTGATCATATTTCTTATCCGCTGATTTAATTTGGTAAAAAAATGCATACACTAATTCACTCCCCCCTCAGTGTATTGGCGTTCTTTCAACAATTGGTATCATAGCACAAGGTTCCTTGAAGAAAGTTTTATCAACTTAAGGTAGATTTGGTTTCAAGAAAACTATGATTGGACAAGAAGGAGCTTATTCAAACAAAGCACCTTTGTTTGATGGAATTAATTATTCTTTTTGGAAAATTAGAATGGAGACTTACCTAACCTCTCTTGGATTTGATGTATGGTAATTTTTTATAGATGGATACAAAGAACCAACAACTCCTCCCGTTCATAAGAAAGCTTGTGAAAACAATGCCAAAGATGAAAAAGCTGTTTTATGTGGTCTAACCAACTCAGAATTAGTAAAAGTCATGCATTGTAATTCAACCAAAGAAGTTTGGGAGAAACTAAACAATAGATCTATGAGGGTGATGATAAAGTGAAACAAGCAAAGTTGAAAACTCATAGATGAAATTTTGAGACTCTTAAGATGAAGGATGAAGAAAATATTGCAGCATACTTGCTCAAGGTAGATGAGGTAGTGAATACAATCAAAGATCTTGGTGCGAGTATTGAAGACAAGGTTGTTGTAAAGAAGGTTTTGAGGTCTCTCCCACAAAGATTTGATTCTAAGGTTCTACAATAGAAGAAGCTAAAGATCTGGATAATTTTTCTATGGATGAACTATTTGGGTCATTAACTGCATATAAAATGAGAAATGAGAATACATGCTCAACAAAGAGTGAAGCAACATTCTAGACTTCCAAAATCAAGAATATTGAAGATGATTCAAAACTTGATACTAGTTCAAATGAAGAATAAGAAAATTTTGTCAGAAGATTGAAGAAGGGAACTAAAAAATATAAAGGTAATATTCCTTTCAAATATTTTAACTACAGTAAAATAGGTCATTATGCCTTAAAATGTCCTTTAAATGAAAATGAAAAGGGAGATAGTTCTAGGAGTCAAAAAAATTTCAAATATAAAAGGAGAAACTATGGTAAAAAGAAGAAGAGTCTTTACGTAGATAAAGAAATTAGTTCTTCAAATGATTTCTCTTTTTCAAGTGAAGTTGGTGAAGTAGGTGAAATTGCATTTATGGCTAAAGAAATTAAAGAGTGTGGAGATTTTGAAAAGGAAGAAGAAGGTGAGGTAGATTTAGAAGGTGAACTGGTCTCTACTTTAGAAGACTTGAGAGATGAAAAGAATAGAATGAGAAATACAAGTTAAGGATTGAAGAATATGAGAAACTTGTCATTGAACTAAAGTTGCAGTTAGAAGAATCAAAGAGAATTGTAAAGGTAACTATTGTGGATTTGAAGAACAAACTAGAAGAGTGTCATAAACTAGAGGTTGAAGTTGTCTCTCTAAGGAAGGAATTAGAGAAGATAAATTTGTAGTTAAATAGAAGTATCAAGCTTGGAAAAAGTTCTAAAGTCCTTGATGAAATGATTGGTAGTCAAAGATCTATTTTCAACAAGTTTGTTGGTTTAGGATATGAGGAAGACAAGAGTTTCAAGGATGCTATCTCTAAAAAAAAATCCAGCTAGTTTCAAGAAGTCTAAAGGGTCCATGAAGGATAGTAAGATTGAGGATCATAGAAAAATTGATAATGGATTCATCAAAGTGCACAATCCAAAGAGGATTTTCAAAGTCCAACTTTCAAGACAAACTGGTTTTAATTATGCTTTTCATGGTTATTGTTTTTCATATAATCAGTATGGACATAAAGCTATAGATTGTAGGATTAGACCTTTTATAAATGATAGACATAATTTTGGAAGGAAGAATCCTTTTGCTCCTTTAGTCATCTAAATGATGTTTTCTATAACTGTAAAAATTATGGCCAATTGCCAAATTTTGTAGAAGTGTGTTTACAAATCCCCATAAACAAGTGAAAAATAAATATATCTCTCAAAGTAAAAATAGATCAGCTCATTTTCATACAATTCAAAAGAAAGTATTTTCACCCCTACATAGAAGAAAGAATCTGCACAAAGTTATGAGGAAAAGAAAAAAAATCCAAAAAGATTTTAGAAAGAGAAGAAGACTGAGATGAAGAAAGAAAATTCAATGATAGTTCAAAAAAATTTCATGCCAAAGGACAAGGAAATCCTTGGGTGATTGACAATGGTTGACCTAGTCATATGACTAGTGATAAGAGCAAATTCACCAATTTGAAATGGAATGGTGGCATAATTAAGTTTGGTGATAATACCATTGCTAAGTTAATTGGAAAAGGTACATTAAGCATAGATGGTAAAAATAATGCCCAATATGTGTTGTATGTAGAAGGGATAAAATATAACTTGCTTAGTGTAAGATAGGTGTGACAAAGGATATAATTTTGTATTTCATGCTAGTGGATGTGAGGTAAGGAAAGATAGCTCTAGTAGACTTTTGTTGTTGAGGAAAGCATAACATATAGCAACTTGTATCATCTGAAAGATATGAAAGGTGGAAGTTGTATGTTAGGAAAAACTTATGAAAGTTGGTTATGACACAAAAGAATGGGTCACATTAACTTTGACCATCTTGTGGAAGTCTGCAAGAAGAATGCAATCAAACATATGCCTAATATTGGAAACCCAACAAGTAATTTTTGTAAAGGATTCCTTGAAGGAAAGAAAACTAAGATTCAAGATAAAAGAATATTCAACTTCTAAACTCTTGGAGTTGATACATATAGATCTATATGGACTAACAAGTACTAATAGAATCAATGTAGAAATTTATTTCATGTTATTAATAGATTATTATTCAAGAATGACATGGGTAAATTTTCTTAATGATAGATATCAAGCTTTAAAAATATTTAAATTTTTTATACCTATGGTTGAGAATGAGATTGGTTCAAGGATTAAATGTTTAAGGTCTGAAAGAGGTGGATAAATCACTTCTAATGAATTTGATAAGTATTTAAAAAAATATGGAATTAGAAAACATTTCTCTGCAGCTAGAACACCTCAACAAAATGGAGTTGTTGAGAGAAATAACATAACTATTCAAGAAATGGCTAGAGAAATGTTGAATGAAGCCAAATTACTTGATAGATATTGGAAGGAAGTAGTTCATATTGTTGTTTACATTCTTAGCAAACCACAATTAAGAGAAAATCATGATAAGACTCCATATAAATTATGGAAAGGCAAACCTACATCTGTGAAGTATTTTAGAATATTTGGAAGCAAATGTTTTATAAAAAGGGATGACAAAACTTTGAGTAAATTTGAGACAAGATGTGATGAAGGAATATTTTTAGGTTATTGAACTACAAGCAAAGCTTATAAGTGCTACAATAAAAGGTTACAAAAGATAGTTGAAAGTGTGAATGTTAGAGTGGATGAAGATTACTCTCAACTGTTACACAAAGATGACATGTATTCAAAATTCCCTACTTATGAAGAAAAAGAAGAATATGAAAAATAAGAGTCACAAGAAGAGAGTGATGCTGATGAAGAAGAGAAACCAAACACTACTCCAAAAGCTCCACCCAAATTTGTCAAAAGAGATCATTTTGAGAAGAAAATTCTTGGAAACAAAGCTAATGATGTCATGACAAGAAGAAATCTTGCACAACAAAAATAGGTAAACTATTTTTTATCTTTGAAATAGATCCTAAACCTTATGAAGAAGTTGGTAAGAATGAAAGATGGTTTGAAGCTAGAAAAGAAGAAATTAGTAAAATAGAGAAAAATCAAACTTGGGAACTTGTTCCTAGGCTTGCTAATAAGAATTTCATAGGCTCAAAATGGGTATTTAAGAATAAAATTAATGAAGATGGAAATATAACAAGAAATAAAGATAGATTAGTTTGCAAGGGCTATGCTCAAATTGAGGGTATAAATATTGATGAGATATTTGCACCAATAGCTAGAATTGAAGCTATTAGAATTTTTCTTGCATATTCAGTTTATAAAAAACTTCAAAGTATACCAGATGGATGTAAAATCTACAATTCTTAATGGTTATCTGGATGAATAAGTTTATACAGAGCAACCTAAAGGGTTTATTATGATTGGAAACAAAGATTATGTATACAAACTGAAAAAGGCTTTGTATGGTTTAAAATAGTCCCCTAGGGCTTGGTATTCTAGGTTGGACAAATATCTCCAACAACAAGGCTATAATAAAGGTATTGTTGACAATAATTTATATTACAAATATGAAGGTGAACATATACTAGTCGTTATTGTCTATGTTGATGATATCATTTTTGGTAGCAATTGTGATGAGATGTGCAATTTTTTTGCTACTACAATGCATAAAGATCTTGAGATGTCCATGCTAGGAGAATTAACATTTTTCCTTGGTTTACAAATCAATCCGTTAGATAAAGGTATTTTCATTTCTCAAACTAAGTATGTGAAGGAAATTCTAAAGAAATACAAGATGGAAGATTGCAAGCCAGTTAGCACACCTATGGTCACTGGATGTAAGCTCAACAAAGATGATGTGTCTTATTTAGTAGATCAATAATTTTACAGATCCGTGATTGGAAGTCTCTCTCATAGCAACAAGGCCTAATATCATGCAAGTTGTTTGCATGGTTGCTAGATTTCAAGCTGCTCCTAAGGAGACACATGTTAAAGCTATGAAGAGGATTTTTAGATACTTGAAGAGTACATTAGACTATGGTCTATGGTATCATGTTGGTGATGACTTCACTTTAACTACATACATTGATGCAAATTGGGTTGGTTGTATGGATGATATAAAGAGCACTAGCAACAATGCATTCTTTCTAGGAGATAGATTGGTATCATGGTTAAGAAACAAGATTCAATTTCTTTATAAACAATTGAAGTTGAATATATTGTTGTTAAATCTTGTTGTTCTCAAGTTTTGTGGATGAAACAAACACTACAAGATATTAAGGTGATTTTTGATGGGCTAGGTACTATTTGTTGTGATAATACCATTATAATAAATATCTCAAAGAATCCTATTATGCATTCAAGAACCAAGCACATATCCATTAAGTATCATTTTCTCAGGGAAAAAGTTATTGCATAGGAAGTCAAATTAGAATATGTGGCTACAAAAGATCAAATAGAAAATATATTTACAAAAACCCTTCCAAATGAGTCAGTTGAACAACTAAAGGAGAAATTAGGAGTTGTTCCTTCTCCTATCTCTCCTTGAATACAAAAAATATTCATCCAGTGGGAGCGTAATAAAGTAATTCTTTATCCCTGGTCTATCCCTTTGTAATTGATGTCAAAGGGGGAGAGTATAGAAAATGGGAGAAAAGTATGCATAGGTATGCTTTTGTAATTGTTGTTAGGGAGAGAGTATAGTATGCAAGGTGTTGCTAAAGAGTATGGTTGAATTGCAATGGTAATTTTATTCTGGGGGAGTATAAGAAAAATTAGTATGTAAGGAGAATGCAAGGTGAATGATGTAATGGTACATAAAGGGGGAGTATGAATGATGTTTCCTTTTTCTAGAGTTTTTTAGGCATTGTCATTTTCAGGTTTTGTCATCAATGACAAAGGGGGAGATTGTTGGAATTGTTGTCATTGATTTCAAAGGATAGTCATGAAGGTCAATGATGTCAGTGGACTATCATAGGAATATCTTTTGCAGTTGCTTAGTACAAGTCCTGAAAAGTTGCAAATATTATTAAGCAACATTGCAAAAGTTGCACAAATGTATAGTCTTGATGTAGGTAGTTGTAGAAGGTTGCAGAGGAAATAGATAGCATGTTTGATATGGTTTTTTTTATGTACATCTTAAATGTATGGTCTGCAGGTCCAGGTGACAAGAGTTGAGCTAAAAAAATGATTTATTTCTACTCTTTGGTCTAGCTAGGGTTTTGTAGAAAAACCCTAAGGGTTTCACTCATGTTGTCACACAGTGTCTATTTCTACATTGACTAGAAATTTGCAGTAACATGTCACTTAAGTTATGACTTAAGAATTCAAAGCCCTTATATAATTGGCCCCTCATCCTAGTGCTTACCAATTTAGTGGAGTGCTTAGGGACTTTAATATTTCCTAAGTTTGTAGGTTGAATATTTGTCCGAGCTTGATCAATGGTGGTGATCAGAGATTGAAGAGTAGGTAGCTCCCATGTGCCCACAAGGATTTATAGCTGATGTCAGCTCTTGGCTATGGAATCATGAAATTATGCCATGTGTCCAGTGGGAACTAGTTCAAGCTCTCTACTTTTCTAAGATCGACAAATTGTACAAAAGATGATAGAGATTAATGGCTAATGCAACATCACATTTCCAGTTCATTCTCACTCAATATTATATGTGATAGTGTGAAACAATGACAAGTGTTAGATGATCATCGCATCACGTAGTTCCCATACATAGTAGATATCACTCCAAAAACACAAAGATAAAACATGCTAAGCAAAAGCAATATGATGAAGATCAATGGTGCATGTTGAAGGCGAAGATCAATCAGTTTTTGATATTTCATGGAAAGGATAGTGGGTCCCTATGATGGCTCTGTGAAAATGTGATATGCTGACACATGTCCTTGATGATGTCTTTAAAGCAAAGGCTAGACAATGTTCATTAAGATCGATGGTCAGTGCAAGAGATAGTAGAGATCAATGGTTTTTGGAGCATCGTTAATTTGATCCACTCCGACAAGGACAAAACTATGATGATGTGAAATGATGATAGGTGTCCAAAGGTCATTGCAGTGCAAAGATTCTATGCATCACATTTTCAAGTTTTCAAGCACAAAGAGAAAATGTGAAATATGCTAATGAACAATGTGATAATGTGTGGCAACCATCTATTGCATCACAAAGCTCCTATATATTGCATATATCATTCTTCAAGTGTGAATCAAAAATGTGCTAAGCATATGGTATATGATAGAGATCAACAGTGCAGATTTAAAGATAGATTGATCTAATGGTTGTGTTTTAAAGTTGAAGCATTTTTATGAAGACCATCAAATCATGGGAGTAAAGGCAAGACCAATGGCCAATATTAAAAGTGTGCAAATGACCACTTCCTAAAGATACAATTTGATGGGAAGTTATAGAGCTGAAGTTGATTTAAATGTATTTTTGGAAAAATATAAATGTGATGGTTTCAAGGGACTGTGAAGCTTTTAGGGTGTGGATAACTATAGAAAATAGTTATTTTTGTGATCAAAATGGTAGCGTGAGTGGTTTTTGAATACATTTTTTTCATTTCATGTGGATAGTGAAGACATAAATGTAGATCATTCAAATTCATAGAGGTTACTAAATTGAATGTTTTTTAGGTGTGGTAGAGTATATTGTGATAGACAAAAAGCTATCAATGTGATGATCTTGGCAAAAAGTAAAAAGAGAGAGGTGAAGAGTAGAGGAAGAGAGTCCAGATTAATGAATTGAAAAGATGCATTTCAGGTTGAAGAACTAGTATCAACATATATGAACTTGTAATGTTGTAGAGGTTGATGCCTCAAAAATATTGAGTTGTTGCTCAATTAGGTGTGCAATGTACCTTGAGGTTGGTGCCTCAAAACATTGTCTTAGGTGTGTAGTGTACCTGGAGGTTGGTGCCTCAAACCATTGTCTTAGGTGTCAATGTACCTATAAATTGGTGCTTACAAAACATATGTAATATCTTTTATTGTGAGGTTGGATTAGGACAATAGATCCTAGTAGCTATTCTCATCATGGTTTTTCCACATATTTTTGGTGTCTTCTTTGTGTGTGATTTTTTTGCATGATCTTATTTCTTGTCTACTGATTTAATTTGGTAAAAATTTGCATACATTGATTCACCCCCTCTTAGTGTATTGGTGTTCTTTCAACACCCAGTATACATAGGTGGTACTATATAGTGAAATATTTTTTGGTATTTTTGGAATATTCTATGTACTTTGCAATTGTTTGGTTGGTACTATTCTTTGTTGGGCTTGCATCAGTCTAGCATACAAATTTCATGAAGGTACAAATAGTAGGTTTTTATTATTAAATTATTGATTTTTCTTGCCATCATTTAATTTTTTTGGCAACCAATGCTTAGTCATAGATCTTTATGGACTATGGTAATATTAACTACTGTGAGAGCTTAAACCCTAGGTGACACAGATCTTCTCATTTTCATAAGTTTGATCAGCCCCATTGGTATCACCATAGCTAGGAGGCATGGTTTTTAATTTTTTTTAATATATAAACCTTTGATTGGTCATATGGGTGACCACAGTTAAGCACCTTGATGCTTATTTTTTCCCTCAAAGACTCTAATAGGGCCATTTTTTAAAACACCATAATTTTTTGCCAACATGTCAAAATTTTATAAATGAGATATCGATATAAAGGTGGTTATGAGAAATTTATAGTGGTGCAAGCCATATTTTCAAATTTTTACTTAGGTGAATTTAATTTTTGATTGAAGTCATATTTTTTTGTTTTTGAACCTCCGAGCTCGTAACTTTTTTCCATGATCTGTAATTTTCGTGATTCTTGCAGTGTTGGAAAGGTATTGAGGAGCTCTAAATTTTTATTCATGTATTTTTTCTAGATTTATCCCTAGGTATCTTTTATTTAGATTTGTGCAAATTTACATCTTGGTTGATTACTTGTACATACTGCAACCTAGAGAAGTTTTATCTTGTTAGGAAGGCTTCATTTTAACTGTAGTTAATATTGGGAAAGGTTACTTTTAGTTTCAGGATCTCATTTTGAGATATTGTTGTACTTTTTCCATATTTGATCCATCTTGGCATTGTAAATATAGAACACAACTCTAGCATTATAAATGCATTACATATAAAGTACCACATCATATTATTGGGGAGATTTTTGCTTGATTGATTTTGGGGGGGTCTCTTCATGTATTGTTTTGATTTATTTTCTTGTGCTCTTCTTTTTCCATGGATCATTCTAAGGTTCCTTTTCTAACATCATATAACTATTCAACATGGCATGAAAATGTGTGGAATGTTCTAATGAATGAAGGCCACTCTCCATATATTGAAAATAAGGTACTTGAACCTACAAATGCAGATAAAAAGATAAAATGGATGATTGAACATACCAAATCTCCTGGATATCTTCATAAAATAGTTTCTCAAGTTTTTTTGTTTCTCATGAAGCTTGGGGAAAATTAAAAAATATTATATGGTATTACAAATAAAGTAAGAGGTTTTCAAATTAATAATGAATTATTGAGCCTTGATACTAAGAACTTAGGAAACATCCAAGATTATATCACTAAGTTTAATGATCTAAGAGAGAAATGTAAAGCATGTGGAATTGATAAGGACATTTAGTTAGTCTACAATACATTGAACAAACTTGGTCCTAATTATCCTCATTTGTTTCTAGCTTTCATACTTATAGGTTGACTATGGGGTTTTCATATACTAAACCTTAATTTGCATCATTTTCTAAGATATTAATACATGAGCAACAAAATATTATCTAGATGGGTCTCATCAAGTCATATAAATCTCAAGAATTGTTGGATATTCAAGTGAAATAATCATACATACTAATAAGAAACAAAAAATATCAAAGAACAATCCATATTTAGATCAACCAAATAATAAGTCCTCTTCCATAGATAAATCATCTAAGAAGGATAAGTCTACTTTTTCATATTATAAGAATCTTGGGCATGATGAACATTCTTGTTATAATAAGGATATTAATGAGTTGAAACATCTTCTCAAAAAGAATCAAATTGATTTTCCTTCTAGAATGTCTGATTCACCACCTTCTTCTTCAAAACAATCTAAAAAGAAAAAGCATCAAAATACTACAAGTAAAGCTCTTTGTTCTTTTTCAAGTCTTGGATCAAGAAGATGGCTTGTAAGAGCATCTCATCATATGGCATCTGTGTAGTCTATATTCTCTTCTTTTAAGCATTGCACTATGTCTCCTATTTTGATGGGAAACAATACATACATGAGTGTACATAGGAAGGGGTCTATTACTTTTGGGGAGGGTACTTTCAATGATGCTTTGTGTGTACCTCATTTGATGAACAATCTTCTTTCCATATATCATATTACACATGGTGGACCTGGGAGGATTATGAAGTTCACTCTTGATTTAGTTATCATTAGAGACTTGGAGAATAGAGATATTATTGCTATTGGAATGGTTTATCATTCATCTCAGTTGTACACCTTTGCAGAATTTTCTTTTGATGATGACCTTGTTCATTCAATTGTTGATCATACTTCTAGTGTGAACCATGATTCAAAGGAGACATTTGGCTTCTTGAACTTGGGATTTCTCATACTAGTTCCCTTTATTGAGCCTTTCATTTCATCTCCTCCATATTCTATTATATTCAATGATTCTCATATTGATACAGTGTTGGCCTCTTGTGATTTAGTGCAGTAGGATCTACATCATTTTTCAACTACATCTACTTGGGATGCATACTTAAAATACATTATTGGTTTGTTTGTTGAATCCCACATTTCAAATTTTGGAGACACCATTAATTTCATAAATATTTTCTTTGGTGGAGATGATTCTTCTTCAATTGATGCGAGGGAATACTTTAACCCTCTTGTTCATTCTCTACATGATCACTCTTCACAGCTTGACATGAGTGTGGATACTTTTGGACAGAATTTGGAGGAGGCTTCTTTGTCTTCATAGGAGGCATATTTGTCTTTGGATTATGTTCTACATTTGTCTCTTAGAGATTTTTCATTGAAATCCTCAATTGTGTGGCCTAGAATGCCTATTTGGAGTGTGTCATGTTTTAACATCGACATGGAGACACTTGAGCATAGTTCAGAGATATCACACATCATTCTTCTTCCCACATCTTCCTTTCAAGAATTGGAATACATCCATCTCTCTTCTTCTCTCTTATGGGGGTTCATTTACCTCGCATGGGGTTTTGTCCCTCTTATGCATCATTGAGAGTATTTTGTATTTCATCTCTCTTTTGGGGAGGAGTTTTGTCCCACTAGGTTTTCTACTTTTCTCCATTTGTGAGAGATTGTATTGTATATGTACATGGGTACCTAACATGGCCTTGTAGTTGGAACCCATATTTTCATCTTTACATAATAATTGACTCCCTAAGTTACACTTAAGGGGGGGGGGGTGTTGGTGTAAATAGGTGTTTTACCTATGTCTTATTTACATGTTAAGTCCACTTAGGTCCTAAAAGGAAATCTTTTTAGTTAAGTGTTAGTTGTCACTAGATCTTATCTTATCTTTTGGAATTTAATGCTTGTGTCCTAATTCATTTAGTATTAATTGGGGTAGTTATCTCATTATACAAGATAAAGACACATGTCAAAATCTTGTCTAATCCTATCTCACATTTTTCCTTAATAAGAAAGGCATCACTTGTACATCCTAGACAATTTAATTTAGTTGAATTAGTCTAATGTATCATTGCAATATTGAGTATTACATATTTTCCATATCTTGCATCCATTATTGTAAATTTATGTTCTTAATTTTCCCTCTTGTAGAAGGTTGTTTTTGGTTTTTGCAGTTGATCCTAGAGACTTGAGTCCTTGAGTCACTCTAACAATCACCCTGGTTCCTCATACATTGGTGCATAATATCTATTTTCTATATCAAAATAAGGATTTCTCTTTACATTTTTCAAGCATAACCTAAGAAAATTACCTTTTCATCCCATATCCCTCATCCCCCCCATAACCTACTTATAGCTTTCACTATTTGATATTGGATCAACAAAATTCATTCATTCATCATTATCCTATATTCTACCTCATTTCTTCTATCTTGAATCTTTTCCATTTTCTTCATCCCCTCATCCTTATTCCTCAATTTTCTTCTATCCAACTCCACTTTTCATCACTGATCCACTAAACCTATCTTATATTTCCTATCATGAGCTCAACCAAAAAATTATCTTTCCTAGTCGATCTCTTGGGAGGGAAACCTATCAACCTACCTCTATCCCTTGGTCCATTAAGCCATGTTGGGGCATGCCATCACCTAAAATTTTGACACAAGTAACATGTCTTTAAAATAACACAATTGAAACATTGTCTCAAAGATGGGAAAAGCGAAGACACCTAAAAATGAATAACACATTTCTTCCAATTCATCATCACTCATCATTTCTTATCAATCTATCCATCACTATTAATCAACTAATTTTCCAAATTATTTCATCATTTTCCATCATCAACATTAATTAAATATTTTTTATTATTTAATTATTTATCTTTTCCTCTTGTCTACTCTAATTAAACAATTTTTAATTATTTACTTAATACATGGATTCTTCTCATTCACCATAATTAAATAATTTTAATTATTTAACTAGCTATTATTTCCTCCAAAATTAAATAAATTCTTTTATTTTATTTTTCTATCATTAAATTCTTGTAAAAATAATAATCAATATTTTATTTATTTCCTAAATAGATCTTCATTTCATGCACATGAATTAAATAAATTTTATTTAATTTTAGTTGTATTCTTTCATCTCCTAGTTTAGTGAATTGACTTAAAAGCAACCTCGATTCACTCTCACTCACTCTCACTTCACTCATCCATGCAATCAATCACCTAATCCATGCAACCACTTAACTCAATATCTTATCCCTTCATATTGACACATGTCACATGCATGTTCATCATGATCTCTCACCCAATCTCATCCATTAATCTTTCCAAGCATCCTACACCATTAATCAAATATTTATGAAAGATATAAAACACCCATCATTTATCCATTCAATCTCTCCACTAATCTTGAAATATCTCCACAAATCTTGTATCTTTGCATTCATTTTTCTATTAAGGTTATGCTAAGCTAAGAGAAATCAACATACTATCATCTACATTTCATAACATATAATGGAGTAAGGTTAGGTGGGTTTGTGGGGGTAAGATAATTTTATTTGATTTACTTTCATATTTTATGTGCATTCTCATATTATTGTGGTCATTTTGTTATTGAATTGGGTTTTTATTGATTATTCCTACTTTCATATTTGATAACATGATTTAGGCTTCACACTTTGAACAAACAAATCTTTAACCAATAGTTAAATAATAAAATTAGGTTTCTATGCACCTCATAATTTGATGCACAAATAGAGAAATGTATGAAGTAAGTCTTGAAAGATATCATTTAAAGTGAATCATGATTGCATATGTATTAACTACATAAGAGTTTATTTATGTAATAGGTCATTTTTGGTTAATACAAAATTTGGGATAAAAAATTTCCTTTGGATTTATCAAATGCATATTTCGTAGTTGTAATTGTTATCACTTGGCTATGCACCATTGATAAGAACCTAGCTTAGCTATCCACTAAAACATGGGAAGATATCTTAAAGTGTGGGATTCAATAATCAGATATCAACCTCGAGAAAGGGTTAGTTCCCTTGGCACTTAACCTAAATTGACTTAAACTACTATTATTTATTGAGAAAAGGGGATAAAATATACAAAATAAGCCTAAGTGCTATAGAGGTGATGCACCCAATTTATATTGTACTATTGTTTTGACATACAATTCTCAATAATTCAACTTATTTTTACACAAATCAAAATTTTACACATTAATGCATCACTATTTCATAGGGAGTCTTAAGTTTCCATAGTTTTAGAAGGAAAATAAGTGTTTTCCAATATAATGGCTTCTTAAACTAACATCACAACCTATAACTTGTACTAATTATGTATTTCGTCTACTTGTAGGTGCTAATATATGAGACATATAATAGAGGTTTTGCATATAAATCACAAGACAATATATCAATCACTTGTTTACACACAACAAAATAGAATATTGAGAAGAAAAAAATATGATTTTATTGATAAAATGGTGCTTAGAGTAGTAGAAGTCTAAAAATAATTTTATTTTTCTTGAAAGATGAAATGTTACATCAATGTTCTAGTCTTCAAGACTAGTTTTCTAAGTTACAATGTTGCCTTATTTTCTAGAATAAATTTTTAGAAGTTACAATACTTAGAAAAAGAATGTAAGAATTGAATGAAAATTTCCCTAGACATCCACCTTATCCTTGGCTAACTACCTTAACATATAGTATCATGTTTTAAGGATATAAATGTATTTTATTTCCTTAAATTTCTAATTCATCTCCATCCTTGGGCACCCAACTGACTTGTCTCCTTATTTTTATCCTAGATGCTTGATCCATGAATATGGTTGAGTAAAGGTCTTAATTGATTTGACTTCCTCTAGCTGAAGATGCTCCTAAATGCTTGGAAAGCTAAAATACCTGATGAATTGCTTCCTATATCCTATTATCTATTATCCAACTCATCTAACTAACCCTAGATGCCTTGCAACTTATCATTACTCCTCCAAACTACAATGATTGTCATCTCAATTATTTTAAGACATGTGAAAGTGGCTATGAAAATGATTAAATATCCTAGAAGGGCATAGGAGATATTTAAGGACCTTCTTTATAAATGTGTCATTCAGTTGTAGCTTCTTTATCTCATGTATTCACTAAGCATAATTTACTATGATCTATCTTCATCTCAAGCATATCCTTGCTCTGTTACTTCTCATGAGTGTCATTTTAACATGTTCACTATTTCTATGAAAAAAAATTATACTATTTGTCACTAGACTTACTTCTAGATTATCATCTATGCACATACACCATCTTCTTACTATGATTTAGGAAATATTTTAAAGATGTCATTTGATTCCCTTTTGATGTTGTCACTATAATTTTTTTTTCTCATTATAAGATGGACTATCAACCATAAGTCTTCTTTCTACTGTGAAAAAGTATTTTGTGAGTCTTTGATGACTTTGTTCTTCCTCATAGATACTTTGGATCATCATTTCTATAAATTCTTAACTAACCCTTCATGGATGGCTGCAAGGTTTTGATAAGGGTTTACAACATTGGTCAATACTCATGTGATGGTTTTGATCTCCATCCTTTGTAAACTCCTTTATGAGCATGCAAATTGACTTTGGTACTGCTATTGAGCATATTTTTGTCATTTGAACCTATGCATTGTTAAATAGAAGCCCTCTATTGCTTTGAAAGTTTTTCACACTTGGTGACTATCCTTGTTTATTTTAGCCTTGTCTATCATCCTTTCCTTCTCATTGTCATCACTATATTCTTAAACAAGATACAAGAAATATTGCAAGTAGTTTGACTATCACATATAATGATTCTCTATGGCTACCACATAATAACAATGAACTTGAATTTCACTGAATTATAACAATAAATCTAAACTTTGTCTCTAGGAAATAAACTTTCCCTTAAGAGATCTTTTCATTCCTTACTGAACTGTAACTCCATTTTAATTATTGATTTTTGATTCTAAGAGTTAGAGGAAACACTCAATGGTCTTCCTTTATACTGTCATACTTGATTATGCCCTTTTATTATAGTGAATAGTCTTCTCTTCTTAACAAAACCTTATCTAATCATCCTCTATACTTTTCTATTACATTCTATTTCTACAACACTTGACCTACAACCTTATTCTCATTGTATCTTTTCCTTTTTAAGGTGTCTTTCTACATTGCCTTCTTGAAACAATGTTTGGTGATTGCCCTTATAAACAAGCCTTCCATATTATAACTATTATCTCTATCATTTTCATTCTTATTTCACACTATATTTTACTATCATAATTATTTTCCTTCATTACTGTGTTATCTATGAACTTTTCTACTCATGCATCTCAGTTCACTCATTGTGTTTACTTGAAAATAATTTTGAGGAATTTTAGATATTTAGCTAAGCACATCAACTCTGAAAACTTAACAAAGACACTGTAACACTTGGAAAAGGATTTTGACATAGTTTTCCTTTGAATTTGTTATCATAGGAAACTTATATGATAACCCCTCATATTAAGAAGATATATGGATATATTATTTCCATCATATGGATCTCCAAGCTTCTTCTACCTTGTAGACATATACAATAATACAATTGGATTCTCTAAGAATTACAGGGAAAGGTGATACATTTAGGATGCATACTTCATGATGAATTTGATGTATCCTTATGAGAGTGAGAGGGTTTCAATAGAGAAAAAATACTTGCCTCATGTTGGTTTTACTTTGGCTGTCACATGCATGCTCTTGAGTGGGTGGACGATAATTTTCCTCAAGAGATGTAACAACATTTCCAACCCTATTTCCTTCATTGTAGAAGCATCCTCACATGCAACTCAATAGCATAACCCTTCATGACTATTGAACACAAAAAAGTACTAAGAGAGGGGGTGAATCAATACTTAATAAAATTCTTTCCATTCATCAACAATTAACCAAATAAATCATGAGAAGCAAAAGAAAACAAAAGCATACAACCATAACACCATATCTATGTGGAAAACCCTATAAGGGAAAAAGAATGGTGAGCAAGCTTCTTGGATCTACTATCTAAATCTAACCTCACAAATAGAACAAATTTTTTAATAGGTTTTTATGGTCTTTAACCAAATAAAATTCACAACTCCTTGCTTAGTAAAATACTTAAAACAAAGGTTTACAACCTCAACATACAACTGGAATATATCAACACTTTTGTTACCTCCATCTCACTAGCTTTGGTAAATTCACACATACATATACTTCAACAAGACCTATTGCCTATGACTCACTGCCTTCAACACACTTTCTTAAAAACATTCTTCTTTGTAGTTTCACATACACTTACTATTGATCTCTCAAAACTGATCTTGGTCACATTACATTATTAAGAGAGATTTTGTAGATTCTTATTCACACATTTTTTGCTCAAAATGTTCACAACACACACACACACACATTCTTAAAAGATTTGATCTTCTATTTATACTCTCCACAAACTTCAAAAGGTGTTGTTGTGTCAGCTACAAACATGCAATATGAGATATACATTGATCACAACAAGTTATATTCAAAAAAAGTGTAGTAGAAGGAAATATCATGCAGTTCAAGCTGAAATATATCCAAAAACTATTTTCCATATAACATATTTTCAAAATTAGTGCACACATCCAAATACTTGGTGTAAGCAACACCACTTGTTAAGTTGGCCTAATAAGCATGTAAACTATCATGCATCACTCTAGAAAAAGGTAGTACTAGAGAGACCAAGAAACTTTGTGCCAATCACTCCAACATAATGATATGGCTTGTAACAACACATCTCTACACTCCTTTTGTCATTTCAGATCATTTGATCTTGGCGTAAACACTTCATACCCAATAAAAATTGACTCCAAACATACTGTAGTATGAGGGTCACATTCTAGCTTGTGGTTCATTCAAAGAGCACATTGAGACTCCACCATGCATCTCATAACCTCTTTACATAAATTTTAGCAATAAATTGCTGATGTAGATCATTTGAACACCAATAGACCAACGTACTAGGATTTCAGAGCATAGATAACACATTGTCCTTTACAGAAACACACATGGTGTGCCAAATCAAGAGAAACTTGGATTGATTAGGCACACAACCTTAATAAGAATAAATCCAAAACCATATGAAAAATAATTTGATAGAGTGAGGTGAAAAGACATTTAGTTCTTCCTTAGAAAACATTCACAAGAACTTAACATGTTCTTACTTTGTTAACACTAGAACATCTTGTGGTAAAAATTATGCATATAAACTTGGAACATGCATACCTCACAGTTGTGTAGAGCTACCCTTTGAAATACAAGACCATATCTTCATTTATGTAGAAATACAAAGCATTTGACAGAGCTCCAAAGGAGCCAATCTTTGTGCCTTAAATAGTTTAGAGACTTAATTATTTCTCTTCATATATTATGTGAAGACTCTCATCAAGAACATCACTCAAATCACTTTGACATCAAACATAAAATTTAGAAGATAAGGTACAACTATGTACCAATATCTGTATTATATCCCATCAATCACAATTCTTCAACAAGAACAATATAAGTGCATGTAGTAGTAACATAAGTTGACATCAATAACAATACACAAACAACATATTTTCCAACAATCTCCCCCTTTGTCATTGATGGAAACACTTACTAGGTATTCCATTTTCTCTCCCCTTTTGACATCAACAAAAAAGTGCGGATGGTATTACTCTGTGCCTACAAAACATATAGGCCCCCCTTATTTTCAAAATCTTTAACAGTTCACTCCCTCTAAGAAGTGACTTACTCTAAAAAAAAGTTCTTTTATTTACATAGATAATATATACACAGGGTTCTGATCAATTACTTACTCCACATATTTATACATCATCAAAATCATCACAAAACTATGTCATCAAGAGATATTCAACTCTAACCTGATGGAAGAATGTTCTTGTAAATTGACGACAACTGAGTCAAAGAGTTGTCCCATTATTTCTTTGAAAAAGTTGTGATTTGTACTTGACTTACTAGTTGAGCATAAATATCTTATGATTCTTCCAAGGAGGATGGCATATAATTCTTCTATTCAAATCCTTTTGTTTCTACTAGGAGCTCAGTTAGAGATGCTAACCTTAAGTTTACTGGCTCCCCCAATTGTTTCAATTTCCCTTTAATATGATCCCTTTGATCTTGTACTTGTTGTATCTAGGAGTGTAATTTCTCTACTTGTGCCCTTATGGCACCATATCATATGTGGCAACCACATTTATGATCTGCACTTCTATTGCATTTATATAATCCTTGAGACTTTTTGTGGTGGTAGGCCATTGCAAATAGAAAAGGTATAATACCTTTTCCTTCTCCATACATTGTTGAATATACTTTATGCAGTCTTGTAGCTTTCCATATGCCCTTGCACACTTTTTGGAGGCTTCAAACAATTTTCTATTTGAGATCTTCAACTCAACTTATTTTTCAAGAAAGGAAGAATGTTCTTTGAAAGAATCTAGCAACTGTTTTATGTGACGAGTGAATGGTAGAGAGGAATTCCTTTTTGCGTTTGGAATCTTTGTTTCCAAAATTTTGATTACCTCCTATAATGTCTCTAAACTATCGACTTTCTACTATAGGATCTCTTCCCTTGCGGAGGAGTGGAAGATATCACCAAGTCACAATTTTTACAATGGTGAGATATTGGATATGTTGACTTGTCTATCAAACATTGGAAATTGCAACAACTACAGAGCAATTGTAAGCTAAATTTGCTTTTGCTAAGCTAAGAAATTTTTGATGGAATCAATGGGAGATGCAAAAGGATAAGCCTTTGAACTTTCTCTAAAATAAGGTGTATCTTGCATCTTTTTTTTATACTACTAATCAGGGTTATCCAAAGGAGGGCTATTTTGCACACCATGCTTAGAAGAAGCATGCTCTTCACCATGTGTTAATTTTTCTTATTACTCCTCTTGTGCTTCCTACTAAATAGTTTCATGTGGAGGAGAATCTATAATTGTGGATACATGTGGTTACTTATCATACTCAACATCCTTTCCTTCTTCAAGTTTTTTGTTTGTTACTTCCTCATTTTCCTTTTTTATTTTATCTATTTCTTCCTCTTCCATGCTCATAAGAGTATCTACTCTATATTTTTTTCTTAGTTCTTGAGCTTGTATTTGAGATATCTTATCCTTTTCTTCCTATGAAATTGAGGATCCAACTTTTTCAAGAGCTCACTTCCTCAGTTCATCCATTTCAATGGCCTTTTCTCTTTTTTGTCTTAGGGCCTAAGCTAGACGCTCTGGAGATTTTTCAATGATTTCACTAAGAGGCACATTATATCTAAGTATGTGCATGACTATTATTTTCTCAATAGTCTTTTGATCCATAGGAGGAACTTCTGGATGCAGTTCAATAGTCTCCTTTAGTAAGATAAAATTTATAATTCCATTGAAGAGGATCATGTGGAGGTACCATCAAAGGAGTTTTCTTATTTTCCTTCCCTTTTCCTTTTAGTTTGGAGGTTCCTTCCTTCCATTTTTCTTCTTCTTTTGTCTCTTTTATTTCAGCCTTTTCCCTTTTAGTCTGCTTCTTAGGCCTTTTTTGCCTTTTCTCAACATTCCTTGTTTGTGTCATGGTTTCAAATGTAGCCTTTCTTCTAGTAGATGTAGTTTGAGTGGATCTGAATGGATGTAGTGGAGTTACAACTACATAGGCTAATCTATTAGACCTTCTTGGCACATTCTCTATAATGGTTTCCTTAGGGTCTAGGGAATATTTTGTGGATCCTGGGCAGAGGTTTTAGGATCCTTCTTAAATAACTGTAGAATACCTATTTTTTGAAACATCTTTTCTATCCTTTTTTCATGAGATTCTTCTACCTTTTTCTATATTATCTTATCCATGATCTCCCTATAGGTGCCAAATCTCTCCACAGATGGATCCTTAGGATTTTTCAACAAATTTTCAACATAATCCCTAACTTTAGTAGGTGAGACCTCATAAGGTAATTTTGGAATCCAAGAGGTTCTTGGTTCCATAGCTTAAATGTAGTAGAAATCCTTATCAACAAGAAAGGTAATTTCCTCTTTATGTTTTCTTACCAAATCAAAGGGAATTCTCTCCCTATCCTGCATATATTCTTGTAGATTCTTGAAGAATCCCTAGTATGTGGAGTTACAATCTTGTCTATCATTAAACCCTCATGCGGTTTCTAATATGTGTGGAAACCATAATGAGTTGCTACTAGGAATTTCCCTTAAATCCAAGTAGTTTATTCTAGAAGTAAAATTCCAAACAGATGATTAGGGATCCATACCTAAAGTTATATTTTGTCTCCTTGGTTCTTTTGAGATTGCCAATAAATTTTTCTCTAATCAATTCACACAATTCAAAATCCTTTTCTTCCTTGACCATTTGGTATGCAATGTGAATTGTTGTGCCAGTTGCAGAGCCTTCTCTATTTATAAAATACACTTTATATGCAATTCCCATGGAAACATACTTAACCCCTAGGTCAGTTATTTCATTTATGCTTAGGGTTCTCTTGTTAAACTTTGCACTAGTTAATTTTGTAACCCTTTCATTCTTAACTTCCTTCATCACTGGAACTAGTTTGGTTGCACATAACCTAGTGACAACCCTAATTGCATCCTTAGTGATAATATAGGGTTTTTCCAAGTAAATAAATTCATCATGGATTCTACTCAGAACAATTCTCACTCATTCAATATTATTGCAGAAGTCTGTTAAGTTCTTCCATATATCCAACTCTTTTGTTGACATATTTGCAAAGTCCATTTTGTATCTAACATAATCATCATCCAACAAAGTATGCCACAACTCTTCAAACTTCATGTAGTCAATTTAATTTATGAGGGAATGAATGTAAATCCTCACATCCTATGTATGCACAACATCAGTAGATACTTTTGAAAATGCACCATCTTTTTCCATCTCCATTGCTTTGAATGGATACTTCTTGTACTTTGGCCTTGACTTCTCAATGATATCAACTAATTATGGATTTTCCATTACAATTTCCTTCAAGCTTCAAAAACTAGGGTTTATGAGCAATTTGAAAATATCTCTATGTTCTGTAACTAAGGTTTCACCTTCAACGCAATTCCTTTTCAATTCACATGAACCTTTGATTGCCTTCTTCTCTTCATAGCTCTGAGTGTAACTTCTTTGGTTTCAAATGAGCTTAGAAAGTGAAAGTGAAGCATCAGTAACTTGCATTTTCCATATCTTTCCATAATTAATGCATCTTTTCCTTGTTAGGTAAGCAACTTCTGGAGTGTTCTATGCCTTCACAGAGATGCAAATTCAATATGTAGTCATCCTCAAACAATGTTTTTTCTCTAGAAATTTGATCTACAAATTCCATCTTACTCATCAATCAAATTCTTTAGACCAAATATTTCAAATCATCTTTCATGTTGTAATGATTAGCATCTTATTCTCTCCAAGGGGCTAAGAGACTTTACAAATGATAGCTCCCATTGAGCTAATGTTCTATCTTAATCAATCATGAGATCTTGTGCAGAATGTACAAGCACAGTGTCATCCTTAATTCCATTTTATTTCCCTTCTTTCATTATCCAAAATTTTGTGGCATATCTATTTTCCTGTCTTCTTTTGCTGAACATGTGGTTTCACAGAACTTCTTTTGCAGGATCTTTCTTTGTGTTGTCACTAATAATATTATATTCAACTTGAACTCCCAAATTGATGATTGTCTCTTTTGATTCTTTGATTTTTATCTTCAATTCTCCACTTTCTTTTCTTGCAGTATTCACATCAATCCAATGCTGAAATATGTTCTCCTTCAAAGTCAACTTCACAATATTCTTCATTAAAACCTACCATATCTTCATGCTTACCAACCTCTAGAGGATTCTTCTCATTTTTCAATTCTTTAGTTCCCATCTGTTCCACTCAGGATCTACCCCAACTGTTAGGCTATATCAAGGAACTTAGCATTGATACCAATTGTTAAACACATAAAAGTACTAAGAAGGAGGGTGAATCAATACTTAATCAAATTCTTTCCATTCATTAGCACTTAACCAAATAAATCATGAAAAGTACAACACAAAAGCATACAATCATAACACTAGATTTACATCAAAAACCCTACAAGGGAAAACCACGGTGAGCAAGCTGCTTGAATCTACTATCCAAATCTAGCCTCACAAATAAACCAAATTTTACAATAGGTTTTTATGGTCTTTAACCAAAGGAAGTTGACAACTCCCTACTTAGTAGAATACTTAAAATAGATGTTTACAAACTCAACATACAATTGGAATATATCAACACATTTGTTACCTCTAGCTCACTTCCTTTAGTAAATTCACACGTGCATCTACTTCAACAAGCTTTGTTTCCTACAACTCATTTCCTTCAACACACTTTCCCAAAAATATTATTCTTTGCAGTTTCACATACACTTATTGTTGATGTCTCAAAGCTAATCTTGGCCATATTGCATTATCAAGAGAGATTCTACATATTATTATTCGCATATTGTCTACTCAAAACATTCATAACACACACACAATCTCAAAAGCTTTGATCTTCTATTTAGACCCTCTACAAAATTCAAAAGGTGTCTCCATGTTGGCTACAAACATGTAATATGAAATATACATTTATCACAACAAGTTGGCTTCAAAAAAAATTGTAGTAGAAGGAAATCTCATGCGATTCAATCTAAAAGATATCTTATAGGACTTGTTTTCCATAAAACATATTTTTAAAATTAGTGCACACATCCAAATACTTGGCACGAGCAACACCACTTATTAAGTCATCTTGACAAGAATGTAAATTGGAATGCATCAACTCCAGATCAAGGTGGTACCATAGAGACCAAGAAACTTTGTGTGGATCACTCCAACATAATGATATGGCTTGTAACAACACTTCTTTGCACTCCTTTTATCATTTCAGATCATTTTCTCTTAGCACAAACACTTCATACCCAAAAAAATTGACTCCAAGCATTCTGCTATATAGGGGAGGATCACATACTAGCTTGCAGATCATTCAAAGAACATAATGAGACTCCACCATGCATCCCATAACCTCTTTACAAAAATTTTAGCAATAAATTGTTGACATGGATCATTTGAACATCGAAAAACCAACCACTAGGATGTCAAAGCATAGAAAACACACTGTCATCTACAGAAACATTGGTGGTGAACCAAAACAAGTGAAACTTGGACTGAGTAGACACACAACCTTTAGAAGCATAACTCCAAAACTGCAAGGAAAAATAATATGATACAGTGATGTGTAGAGACATTTAGTTCTTCCTTAGAAAACATTCACATGACCTTAACATGTACTTACTCTATTAACACCAAACCATTACGTGGTAAAAATTATGCATAGAAACTTAGAACATGCATACCTCATAGTTGTGTAGATCTACCCTTCGAACTGCAAGACCATATCTTCATCTGCAAAGAAATGTGGAGCATTTAACAGAGCTTAAGTGGAGCCAATATTTGTGCCTTAGATAGTTTAGAGACTTAAGAATTTATCTTCATATCTCATGTGAAGACTCTCATCAAGAACTTCACTCAAATCACTTTGACACCAAACATAAAATTCACAAAAAAGGTACAACTGTGTACCAATGTCCACATTATATCCCATCAATCACAATTCTTCAACAAGAACAATATAAGTGCATGTCATAGTAACATAAGTTGACATCAATGAAAATACACTAACAACACATTTTCCAACAATGACTCTACAACTGAAAAGACAATGAAAGCATAATGTTGCATGTATAAACATCCTAAAAGTAAGTGCAAAAGAGGATTGTATCTCCATTGTAGTCCTCCAATATAATTCTTCATGTAGATAGGGGAATTTGGAATAAAAGCATGAATCATTGATAGCAACCACAAAACTACCTAAATTCAAGCCATAGAGACGCTAATCTAATAATAACACACAAATGGTAATAGAATTCACAATAATAAAGCAATAAACCTCAATTCCTATGCCAAAGTTGATTCTCCTCCATTGGTCTTCTCCATTTTGCTTTGTTTGCTCTCAGATTTGTAGTATGCAAGATATATGATAAGATCAATGTTGATGTAGCAAGATCTCAAGATAGATGATAGAAAAATATTGAAGATTTTGGTTCTTCAAGATGAATGATATGAGTGATAGAAAAATATTGAAGATTGTGGTTAACCCTGAAATGAGAATGATAGCTTACTTTTATAGAAATCCCAATTCAAATGAATGGTGAGGATTGAGTGATGATGTATGATGATCAATGGATTGGATTAATCGAGAAGAAAATAGATAAAGATGGGAAGAAAGGACCACGATCCAAGAAATTGGAATAAGAGATTGGGCTTAGACAAGAATAAATTAAATAATTATAATAATTATCTAATTTAGAATAGGAAAAATGAATAATTAAATAATTAAAAATAATTATTTAATTAGAGATGGAAGAAAATGATAAATAATTAAATAAATAAGACTTTATTTAATTATAGAGGAAAAAGATAATGAATAATTATTTAATTATTTAATTATAAAAGAAAGGAGGGAAAATAAAAATGAATAATTAAATAAATAAGAACTTATTTAATTATAGAGGAAACCGATGATTAGTGACATAGTTTAAATAAACTGACATTTATTTAAATTAATCAAAAGAGTAATAAAGATAAAATGAATTAATTAAATAATTAAGAATTATTTAATTAATAGAAGAATATGACCTTAGGAAATAATTAAATAATTAAAATTGTTTAATTATGCAAAAATAAGACAAATTAGTGAGAAAATGTTGCTTGGAAGCTCCAGACATTTTTCAATGTCTACACTTGAAACAACCTTGGCCGCCATGATAGCCTATATGATGTTATGAAAAGAGTCTTAAATGTGAAAAAAATATAAAGTGCTCAACCTATTCTATTGAAACTCAAACTATTTTCATGAAAAAACTCCCTCTAAACTCATGTAATGTGGATTTTGACAAATTTAAGGTATCTTAAAACCTTAATAAGTGCTAAATTCCCTTTTTAAAAGTAAAATACATAACTTAACCTTCAAGAGATTAGTCTTCATTATTCTGCATTAGCTGACTTCCACGATTATCCCAAAAAGAAGTACTACCACATCCGGATCAAGGATAACATCCACACTATGTAACATCATATCACTTGATAGGATAGATCATTTTTGTATATCATCCGGAGCACAACCTTCTAGATACTAGGTTTTAACATCGATGACAAAAATGTTAAATCATCTCAATAACTTCTCAACAATCTCCCCCTTTGGCATTGATGGAA
Organism: Sequoia sempervirens; assembly: GCA_007258455.2. Classification (NCBI taxonomy): domain Eukaryota; kingdom Viridiplantae; phylum Streptophyta; class Pinopsida; order Cupressales; family Cupressaceae; genus Sequoia; species Sequoia sempervirens. The sequence continues at coordinate 169,611,361 of VDFB02358134.1, read as the reverse complement.
AAACAACAAAAACACAAAAACACAAAAAACTACAAACAAAATACTCCAAGCGCTCCCCCTTTTTCAAGTAATTCAATTCCTCTTCTTTTTTTTTTCTCTTCATTTTCTCCCCCTTTTTTCCAAATAAGAACATTCAGGAGATCAAGTAAAAATAACACTTTTCACATGAATTTTTTTTGTACCTTTCTCTCACAGTTGGAAGAATCCTCTTCCAAGCTTGTACTACAGAAACCATTCTGGCACACATACTATCCAGTAGGGTCAACAACATAAATGAAGATGACCAATCTAGAGAGAGGCACTGTCGTTCACAATCCTTTGCATCATAAAGTATCCCAGAGAGATGATCAAACTGGACCTCAACAATTTCTTCGACCAACTAGAAAGTTCTAACCAAATCTTCCCTCTATCTCTAAATAGACAATAACTTAGCTTGCAACTCACCAACTCTTATTCTTTGTTTTCCATCTTTATCTTTGAAGAATTCAAAACCCTTTCCAATATCATCCAATTCAGATTCAATAGCTTCAATTCTGCTTCTAAAGTTGTCAACAACAGTAGGCCATCAGAGACAATACCTGTAGATGTCAAACATCTCCTTAATGCATTATCTTGTCTCACCAATGTGCTTGGATAATTTTTGTTTGGCTTTGACACACCTTCTCTCAATCATAGCTTGGATCTTATGACCTTTAGATCCTTCCCGCAACAACCTTTCTTCAACAACTTCTACTAGATCATCCGATAACGAGTCAGAAAAAACTGAAACATTAGTACCCTTTTTGAGTAGATAATCAACTAAGGAATCTTCAATTCTAAGCCTACTATCCAGAGAGCAGGCATACCACATTTCACCAATCTTTTTCATATCACCTTCATCCAACACTAAATGAACTTCATCTAGATCGAAAGAGTCAAATCTAGGCAAAAAAATTTCTTCCTTCTCCTTCTCTTCTAAGATAGTGATGACATCCTTTGTGTTAATTTTCCTCCTTTTAGGTTCCTGAGGGGAACCGCCAATGAAAACCTCTAACTCCTTCTTACCAGAGGAGGAACCCTCCTCAACCTAACTGATAGGAATACCACTAGACACTATCACACCAGAGCACAGATTCTGATCTGCAAGGATGAGAAATAAACTTTGCATGCACTTGCTTTATCTTCCACACATTCCAAATATCTATAAACTTTCTTTTCGACAAGGATGTCAGACTTCCACTTAACATTCTTCTTTGATAGTAGCGAACTCAGAAAGTAAAGTACTAAACATATGAGCAGAGACCCAAACTGGAAGGGATAACTCTCAACCAAAGACATTCTGACATTCTCAATTAGGTTTTCCATTATTAGGCTACACAGGTCAAACTGTTTATTTTCCTTCACCATCTTATGTGCAAGATACACAACAATAGCCAATGTAGAACCTTCAATATTTTGGAAATAGATTTTGTAAGTGATACCATAAGCAACATTCCTTACTGCAAGATCAACAATGGTATTTATCAATAGAGCTCGGGGGTCTTTGTCGATACCGGTAAGTTCCTCCACGTCTCTGTATTTCACCATTTTCTTCCCAAGGAGGTCACCAACATTGCACAATCCAGTAATAGCTTCAATGGATTCATTAGTGATTGGATAGGGTTTTTCTAAAACAATGCTTCCATCCTTGAATTGACTCAACAGGAACAAGATAGATTCTTTGTCAAAAATCCAAGGAAATTCTCCCCATAAATCCATACCCAGGGCAATTACATTCTACAATTCATCAGTCTTCAATCCTAGTTCCATTTCCTTCATCTTTCGATGATCAAATTCATCCAACTCTACTTCTTTTAGCCTTAGCGGAATACTGCCACTAGATTCACTATCAACCAACATAGATTCCATCGTTGCACTTAGCTTCTTCAATCTTTTATTGCTCAGTGAAACCTCTTTTTCTTCTTTACAAATTGTGAGAAATGATTTGAAACTCTACCTTTTATCCTTAATTGCTCATGATGATTTTGCTGCCAAAAACTTATATCGATGATGCCATCAATAGTACTTCACTTTTCAATCATCCAGATTAAGCTTCATCATACATCATCAACCAGATCAAACTTTTTCATGTCAAAAACATATCAATATTACTTTGGAGAGGGGGAACCATTAGGACATGTATTGCAAAACTCCCCCTAAGCCAAGGCAATTTGGCTTAGATTTCGGTAGGGCTTATATTGAGAGTTGGTACCATAGAAGAGGTCCCCACACTTGTTTCCTTTTTCTTCCAAACCATGATGGTCTTCTTCTTAGATTTATTTGATTGTGCAACCTTCTTTTTATTTTTAGGCTTTTCTAGAGCAACATATCTGCATGTGTTAGCATAATGTCCTGGTTGACTACACTTGTAACATCTTTATCCTGACTTAACTAAGTGAACCCTAGATCTGCATTGATTAGCTTTGTGACCATAACCATGAAAGAGATTATTAATTCCATTCCTTCTATCCAGATTAGATAATTCACTTCTCCAATGACTTTCTTTGTGACCAAACTTATGACAATTAAAGCATTGAATACTTGGTTCATTCTTGCTTCTACACTCTATAGCCTTATTTCCAAAAATTTTGCATAGAAAACAAAATCCATTAAATTATAAGTACCTTTGAGCATTTGGTTTCCTGACTAAAGGTCATTTTGTAGGTGTTCTAGAGTTCTAAACCTTGCTTGTTACAACAGATCTTGCTTTAGCTTCAACTACTTTGTCTTCACCCTTAGTGTTCTGATTTGAGCTTTCATTGGAGAAGCCAAGTCCTCCCTTATCCTTGTGACATTTTTGTAGGGACAAGAGTTGATCTAGAATTATGCTACTTTCACATACTCTTGCTTCTGATTTTAGCCTTCTTAACTCTTGATCTAATTTCTCATTTTCTGTTGATTTCTATTTGATGGTATCTTTGAGATTTTCTTTAGTCTTAATCCATTCTACCATTTTCTATTTAATGGTATCTTTGAGATCTTCTTCAATCTTCTTTCATTCATCCAATCGTAGCTTTAGATCCACAACACTTTCCTTTGACTCCTTTAATTCCTAGCTGACCTCTTTGTGTCTTGCTTTGAATTTTTGAATTTGCTCCCTTATCTTTGAGATATAAGCATTTTCCTCCTTGAGGATTTCTTTCAATTCTTCATTTTTAGATTCCATGCTTTCCATATCATCTAACATTATCTTCAATTCTTCCTCAAAGTAATAATCTCTTGCCATCTTCTTCAAGCTTTCAACATCTCCCTCAAGCAGTTAATCTCTATCTCCAAGGGACTAGGCTATAATACCAATTCTTCAATAGTTCAGATAACTGAGAGGGGGGTGAATCGGTTATCATAAAACAATTTTCTTGACTTTAATTAATCTGGAGAAAGCTTAAATCAATCAGATAATATTCTAACAAATATGAACATGAAAGCACATAACATCATGCACAATGAACACCAGAATTTACGTGGAAACCCAAGAAGGGAAAAACCACAGAGAATGTTAATTCTCAATTATAGAACACTGGCTAAGGTGACACTGGTTAAGGTGATTTTTACAAAGGCTCACTACCAAATTTCTCACTACCGGTGGGCTCACTAGATGATTAATACATCTAATTAAAAAATAGTCTCATTGACAAAAAATGAACTGATGAAGCTGCATCTGCATATGCATGAAGTTAGTTCTAGTTTAGAGCACAATATTTGTCTGCAACAGATCCAATTAGGAATCTTTTGTCCACCTTCCTCACACAACCTCTACAAAATAGATTACTTCTTCCTAACACTTTCCTTCTGCTTCCTTCTCTGTTTCTTATCGCATAATCCTTCATAATTTTGTTCGCACACACCACTCTTCTTGCTTCATCGAACAAAATCAACTTTTACTTATACCATTCCAAAACACAATGTCTTCATAGTTTTCTAAGTCGGACAAACACCACAAAACATGTCGGCTTGAAGAACAACCTTGAAATATTCAATAAGGCTTGGCACACTAGCACCAAACCCAAAAGATAGGTTGTACATAAAGATCTTCTTACCACATTACCAAGGAACCCATAAATAGGTCATACATAAGATAACAAACTTTGAATTATATGAAATATATTCTAGAGCCGATGGGAATGCCACAACCAAGACCAAATCTTGATTATCATCAATTTGAGTACCAACCAGAGAAACATAATTAGACATACCAAAACTTGTAACATGCTACATGAATGTCCGGATAGCAAGGATACCCAAAATAAGCTTTGAGCATAGCAGCCAACATCAAGAGATTAGTCTTCATTATTTTGCATTAGCTGACTTCCACGGATGTCCCAAAAAGAAGTACTACCACATCCAAATCAAGGATAACATCCACACTCCGTAACATCATAGCACTCGATAGGATAGATCATTTATGTATATCATCTAGAGCACAACCTTCTGGATTCCAGGTTTTGACATCAATGAAAACAATGCTAAATCATCTCAACAACTTCTCAACACTTTAGAAAGTCATGACTCGATATATGGCCTTATTAATGACTATTCAAGTCTAAGGGAATGACCCTAAGACTACAGGGACCTTCATTCAGGGATGGCATAACAGAGTGTTGAAGCTTGGTGGGATTGGGTTTAACATTACTAAAGATCTTATTGCTGAAATTACGGGTCTTTCTAACAAGGGAAGGAAAGTTTATAGAGATAAAAAGGAGTCTAGTGCATCCATGCAAATTTTCTTCAAGGATGATGAAATGGATAGATTAGAGAAGGTGAAATGTGGGGGTTACCTTCGTAGCTCTATTAAGGAAATTTGGGGTGACGTTGCTGAAGAAATTATGAGGTACTTTACGCTTGTTGGGCATTTTTCTATTTTATCTAGGTATCATTTTGTTTTACTCAACCATTTCAGGCATAAGAAAAAGGTTTCGTTTCCTTTTTATTTGCTTGTTTCCCTAGAGTGTGGTATTAGAGATCATAGACAAAACCCCAAGAATCTTGATCTTCATGGGGGTCTTATCCTCCTTATCTCTGAGTATGCTAAGTCTTACATTGTTCTTGATCAACCTAAAAGGGTTACTAAAGGTCGGCATAAGAAGATTGATTTAGAAAATGATACTGGGTTTGATTTGGGGTTTGTTGATGAGGAATATGAGCTTGGTTTGGATGCGTCCATGGAAGTCTATTTGGATCCTCCTGCTTCTTTTGAGGGAAAGAGTAGTAAGAAAGGTAACCTGCCTAAAACCCCTAATTTTGAAGATTATGAAATAGGTAGCGATGAGGTGGTTGTTTTCAAGTCCTTAGGTGGCAAGAATTTGAAGGGTGAGTCCTAAGGTCTAAAGAAAGGGAAGAAAATTGTCATGGGGGAAAAGGTTGGGAAACCCCCTTTGTCAAGTTCTAAGAGGAAGGTGGGTGATGGGTGAAAGCTCCCAAAAGAAGTCTAAGTGGAATGTTGGCTTGAATCAAGAGGAGAATGTTAGTATTGGTGTTGATTCCCCCAATGACAAGCCTCTTCAAGTTACCAGAGGTCAGGGTATTGTGAGAGTGCAGGAATAGGGTTTGAAGGAGTAAGATAAGAGGAGGATCATGGCTGATGAAATTGAAAGCTCCTTACACAAGATTAAGGTTCTTGTTATTAGCCAGAAAGGGAAGGATGTTTTGGAAAATGAAAATCTTAGTAAGGATTCCCTAGAGGATTGGGAAAATGATAGGGATGTCTTCAATTGCAATAGGGAGGAGTTACCCAATGTGTTGGGGTTGGAAAAAGATGGTGCTTTAACTCTCTTTAGGATTTTTAAGAGGGATTTTAATGAATTGAATCTCACTAACCTGAAGGTTTGTGGTCTGGTTAATAAAGCTAGGGAGTCCTCTACTCCCTCAAAGCCTTTTGTGTAGACCCAAATCAATCAACTTGTTGATGCTATGAAAATTGTCATTGATGAGATGTTGAAGATGAAAAAAGATTTTGAATAGAGGACTATGGCTCTTTAAGACAAACTAGATTGTGCTTATCGAAAGCTGGACAAGGTTGTGGATGTTAGTAAGTCCGTTATGAAAAATTAAGCTAAGGTTTTGTGTTTTCTCAATGAGAAAGTGAGGCAATGGATGGGAGAAGTGTCAGGTGGAAAGGATGCTACTGATATTGGGGCTGACCTCCCTAGTGGTTTGATTAGAGGGGTTAGTGACAAGGGTCCTTGTACAAGGACCCATAACAAAACTAGCTTGAATGTTGGGATCCTTTCCAAGGAGGTCACTAAGGTTATGAATGTGCACTAGAAGATTATTGATAGTGATATAGAAGCGGATGATATCTTGAAGAATCTATAGTACCTTATTGTTTCTATTCCTCTTTTTGGTAGTTGTTTTGCTAATTTTTTGTTGCTTGTTGGCTGCTCGTTTGGTCTTTGTTTATCTTTTGATGCAACAGTCTTTCTTGTAAATGGTTTTAGGGCCCCTTCAAAACTTATTTTAACTCTAATAAAAAATAAAACCATTGTTTAAGGTTACCTCTAGGAATACCCTCATTTGTTTAGATGAGCCTAAAGGAAAGGGGATTTTACCCACTCTAAGAAATTAGCATTTAACCCTCCTCAATTTATTGATGAACCTGCACTTTACCTTCTTGATGAAAAATCCCTAGTATTGTAGGTGAGAAGAGTTCTAGGATTGTGGAGTAACAATTTTTGGACTCAACACTTTACTACACTCACATAAAGGAACCTTCTTCGTTTTCTCCAAATCCTCCACAAGTGTAGGACATTGTTTCATACTCAAGTTTGTACCAACTAATAAGGGTGAACTTATTTATTGTCTTTCATTCTAAGCCTTTGCAAAACTATCTCATGATACTTCCTTTGGTTTGGCCTTAATTTATTATTTTTCCTATCTCTACATATCTCCATACTAAGAATGTACATGGAAACTTCTAATTCTTTCACGTCAAAATTATTAGAAAAATAAGCCTTAAGATTCTAAATTAATGTTGATTATCTCCCATTCTAAGAATATCATCATATGAAACAATAATTATAATGTGATCATTTACTTGTTTGTAATGCACACAATGATCAAGATAATTTTTTCCAAAGCCCAACTCTAGCATACGTGTGTTAAATTTTTATTTCCACATTTGTGGGGATTTCCTTAACCCATACATAAATCTATTGAACTGATAAAATATTTTCTCTTTACCTTTCACCTTTTATCCTTGGGGTTTTTCCATGTAAATTTTCTCCTCTAAGTCTCTATGCAAGAAACTTGTCTTGAAATCAATTTTCTCATTTTTCAAATCAGCTATCACAATAATATATGATAACATCATAATTTAACTCAACTTATAAAGAGTAGACCAAATATCATTGAAGTCAATTCCCTCAAACTAGAATATCCTTTTTCCACCAACCATGCCTTGTATAACTCATGTGATATATTTGACTTGAAATTATTCTTGAACACCACCTTACAACCAATGGGTTTCCTATTCTTGGGTAGATCTACCAAATTATATCTTATACTACTCTAATTCTATTTTCTCCTCATCCATGGAATCTCCCAATAATTCCTTTATTTTGAAGTGAGATCCCATTCCATAGAACTTGTCTCACTATTAGTAAAAGTAAGAGAAAATGCACAATGGAAAGCTAGTGGACTATAATTGTCAAGTGATATGTATTTCCTTGTAAACCTTATCATAATTATTAGTAAAGAATTTTCTACTACAAATAAACCCTTTAATTCTTTAGATTTACCACTAGATGTGATTTCCTATTTTTCTTATTAATTGTCTTGTTCCCTTTGTTATTTTAGATGCATTTTGTTTCTCCAATTTTATTTCAAAATTCATCTACTCTCTTTTATTATATTTTTAATTTTATCCCTTTATGAATACTCTAATACTTTCCCCAAATGCAACATCTCTTAAGTAGATAAATTTAATAACTTAAAATTCTAGAGCTTCTAGCCTCTCATATTTTGATATAATTGATGAAAATACACTTTTTGGCCTTGAAATTAAACTTATATTACCTCTCCTTAGGTACTTAAACATATTCCTCATAGATAAAGACCTAAAAATGTGTCACCAATAATTTCCTTATATTCCACATTTCATATGGAATATTATTTTCTAGGGAAGAAGGAGACATATTCTTCAAGTATCATATAGTGTTAACCACCTCATCCCATAAATCTTGTTCTAGAATTGCACTACTCAACATAATTTTGATTTGATTCATCTATGTTCTATTTAAACTATTATAATATTCATTATGTTGTAATGTATATGGCATAGTATTTTGCTTTAAAATTATAGCATGCTTACAAAATAATTCAAACTCCTTAGTGTAAACTTCAGTACCATTATTTGTCCTTAGTATATTGATCTTCATACTATTTGTATTCCCAATAAGAGCTCTAAACTCATTATTCTTGAGAAACACCTCAAACCTCCTTCTAAGGAAATACACCTAAGATTATCAAGAATAATCATTAGTTAATGAAAAATATTATAGACTTATCAATGGATGGGGTATTCACAAGACTAAACATACTATTGTGTATCACCTATGAAATCTCCTTTTCTCTAGTGTTTCCAAAGTTTAACCACACTCTATTCTATTTTCCAAGCACACAATGCACACAAAATTCAATACCAATAGAAAAATCAATAATACCGTCTACCATATCCTTACTAATCAAGGTTTCAAGCCTTCTTCACTCAAGTGACCTTAGATGCCATAATAACCCTTATTTTGATGCAATAACATTAAGACAATTGAATAAATTTAATGAAACCAACCTATACAGAGTACCATTTTCACTCTCTTTTTAAGAATCAAATTACCTCTAGCTATTCTATAACCTTTTTGATTATATGTAAGATTAAATATTGATTCAATCAATTTAGATACATATATAATATTTCTAACCACACTTAGAATATGGAATACATCTAAGAGTGTCCTTGCTCTACCATCCATGAAGGGAACCTAAAATTTTCTCAAACAACTATATTTAGGGAGTTATTGCCACCAAGGAACATCTTCCCTTCATTAATATTGGTATACTTCAAGTACCACTACCTATGATGTGTCATATGAAAAATAACACTTGAGTCAATCAACTAGAAATCATGAAAACTATTGTTAGCAAAAAAAATGCATCACTACTACAATCATCATTGTTAGAGGACTAATTATAAGAGTTGTCTTCTTGGACATGAAATCCTTCTTTATGTGACCCTTCTTTCCACAATTATAGTATTTTACTTTTGTCTTACAAGGGGATTCAAAAAATTTCTTACCCCAATAATTCTTATCTCTAATTTTCTTCTTACTTTCTTCTCCCTAGACTTGCTTCTAAATTAACACCCATGAACCTTTTCCTAATTTTCTCTCTTAGAAAATTGCCAATAATATTTTTGAGTGTAAGCGATGTAGATTAGTGCTAATAGGAATTATAAGATTTTTTTTATAAATTTAGTAAGGAACAATGTAACACATTGCATTTATCCTCATCATCCATCTTGATTCCTATTGATGGAAGTTGAATTAAAATTATACTAAATCTTATCAAGTGTTCAATAACAAGTACCGTTTCCTTATTTTTAAAGAATATAACTTATTTAAAAAAAAAAACTTATTAATAATGTTCTTAGACTAATATAATGTACCTATCTTCTTCCATAACAAATTTGTAGTCTTTTCCTTAGACACATTTATCAAAAAAAAATTTAAGACATAATAAGATTGCACTCTTGAATTTTATTATTCAGTTTTACCTAGTCATCATTGGGCATACATAAGGGTTTGGTAAAGGTAGATACCATTTCCCACTAGTCTCTTTCCACCAAAAGATCCTCCATCTTCAACTTTCATAGTTTGGAATTTTAACCATTAAATTTGTCAATTTTATATCTCAATGTGCTAGCCATAGATTTAACATTATTTTTATTTGTCATTACATCTTTCAAATTTTTCCTTCCTTTCTAATTATACATGAACTAGAGCAAACCAAATTTTTAGGTTTAACCACTACACATGTTAGGGTTTATACTAGACGAATTAATAATCACATAAATTATTTAAAATGATTTTTTGTAGAAATAATAAATATTTCCATATAACCCCAAGAGACAAAAATATGCAAACAAGTATTCAAAAAACCCATAATTTAAAGATCAAATACATACTACAATATTACATAATATATACCCTTGGAAAACCATCATGAGGAAACAAACTAGCCTCCAAAAGTATCCAAAATCAATGTATTATTCAATAATTTGGAAACATTATAATACGCTTACATAGTCTACATGAATACTCCCAAAACATCAAGCTCCCATAGTGCATCCTCCATATTTACAAGTATAATGGGTAACCATGCAACCATGCATCCCATTTCATGCTTCACATATGTACTCTACATGAGAAATCAATACAAATGAAAAAAATCTCAATCCCTAAATATGTGTTTTTTATATATATTTAAGCTCTAAAAATAAAAATATGGCATTGGAAAAACCATGTGTCTCAAAACCATGAGACAAAAACTATCAACTCCTAAAATTGTTGGCATTGGTTTTCATTGATGTCAACACTTGGTGAGCTTGTTGTTGGTTTTCATTGATACTTGAGGAAATTGTTGTCAACACTTAGTGTGTTTAGTTTTCAACACTTGGTGAGATTATTGCATATGTATATGAGATTGTTGTTTGAAATTAAATTTTATTGTTGCTACTGGAATTATTGTCTTCAGCTATATGTTGTTGAAGTTCATGGTTGGATGCCATGCATTGTATAATGATAATAAAAGAAGTGTTGAGTATGGTTGTTGTTAGCAGAGTTGATTTCATGATGAGGATTAGAATCATTATGATGGGGATTAGAAGTGTTGTTGATGGTGGAGAGATGGTGTTGATGGTCTATAGTATGCTATATGCTCTCTCCTACTATTTCAGAGGATGTATGTGTTGTTGCAATAAATTTCAAGCCTCTGCAAGTTGATGAAAAGTTTATGTTCTAGGAGGTTGTGTTGAAGACTATTTGTGAGAATGCTCTGCATTGCTCCGCTATGGAAGATATGTTCTTGTGGTTTGAGTTTCAGATTTTTTTCTCTGTGGACATTTCACTCCTATCTTTTTAGGGTACTAATGTTCTTGAGGAGGTTTTTGTTAATTACAGAAGGTTGGCAATTTTGTTGGTTGTTTGGACTGGTCCAAAAAATGCTCTACATTTCTCTGCTTTGATGTTTCTACCCATATGGCTTGGTGGATGTTCCCTTAGTGTCTATATAGTGCCTCAATTCATATTTCATGTGTTGAAGTGGTCAGCAAGTTGATCTGTTAAAGTTGTATCTCATGGTTGTGTATTCTATGCTTCTGGGATGAAGTGTTTTGTTCTTTTTTGGTTTGTGGTAGTTGTTGGTAGCATAACGGTATGAAAGAAGTGTTTGGAAGTGTTTTTGGATGTTCAAGGAACATCTCTTTGTGATCTGCACATTTGTGGTTGATTACTTTTGGTGTTGTATTGTGTTTGAGTTGATCTTCTAGGAAATTTGTGGATATCTGGCCAACAGGGCTTGTTCTCTTGCTTGCACTATGTGCTTGAGGGTTTGTTCCAACATATGAAGTTGTGTTAATATTTTTTTGGGTCTTGACCTATCTTGGTTAGAACCGCATTGAGTAAATTGAATTGAAGTTATATTTTTGGGCCAACTGATTATTTGCTACATGCTTCATTTTACTCGTTTCCTTATTTCCAACTTGGGTTGATGTGCACCAAAATATGAGTTGTTTGGGATCACATTGGAATATGTATTAAGTTGTTTTTGGTCCCCTCTATCCCTTGGATAGGACCACGCTATGTTTCTATGGCTAACTTGTTGAGATTATTGTATATCTTCTTTTTGGCTGACCTAATTAATATTTTGAGATCTTGTGATGGATACAAATGAAAGATCAAATCAGTTGTAAAGTGTGTGTGTGCATGGAATGTATTGAATATGTTGCAGAAGAAGTGTGAAGGTGTTTGGAAGAAACTTAGTAAGTAGACTGTATTGTTGACATATTTTATAAATTCTAAAGTTTCATGTATCTTGCTTTGAGATAGTGAATCTCATCAGGTCTTTGTATCTTTCCATAGAGTTGTACACTTCAGTCTACAAGAACTTTCTATCTTGCACTAAGGTTGTGCACCTTAGTCTACAAGTCTTTGGCAGTGAGCCTTATTTTGCAAGCAATGAGCTTCATATATTGTGAGTTAACTCTCACTATGGTTTTTCCCTCATTGGTTTTTCCATGTAAATCTAGTGTCATCTTGTGCATGCATGCTCCTTATTTTTATCTTTCGTTGTTGTTGATCTAGTTAAGGGTTGTTGAATTTATTAAGAGATTAAATTTTAATATATTTCATTATTGAGGATCTTATTAAGGGTTTCTAGTTTGTTTAAAAAGTTTGAATTGTGCTATAAGTCTTAATTTCTGGAGGGGTTTAAGTTTTTGAAGATAATGATTCACCCTCCCTCTTAGTATCTAATGTGTTCAAAAATTGGTATCAAATCCAAGTTCCTCTAAAGAAGCTTAACTGCTTAAGGAAAAGGTTCGAGATGGAGCATGATGCAACTTAGAAAGGTCCTAGGTTTGATGGGACAAATTATACCTTTTGGAAATTGAGAATAGAAGATCATCTAAACTCTCTAGGGTTTGGTGTTTGGAAATCCATCAAGGATAGTTATGTTGACCCTGTTACTCCTCCAATAGATCCAACTAAAATCAGGTTGTATGATAACAATTCCAAGGCTAAGAATGCTATCTCATATGGGTTGGATGGTTCAAAACTCTTGAAGGTGATGAATTATAGTTCTACTAAGGATGTCTGGAAGAAACTTAGCAGCATATATGAAGGAGAATTTTTGAGACCCTGAGGATGAAGACATTGCAAGTTATATGCTCCAAGTGTATGAAGCAGTTTTTGGCATCATAGGTCTTGGTGGTGTAGTAAAAGAAGATGAGATTCTGAAGAAAGTTCTGAGATCTCTCCCTAAATACTATAGTCATAAGGTATATGCTATTGAAGAATCTAAGGACTTGGATAAGTATTCAGTAGATGAAATGTTTAGTGCTATCACAACCTTTGAAATGAAATAGTTTAGCAAAGATATTCCAAAGAAGGAAGCTGCATTCAAAACTAGTAAAAGGATAGAAGATGAATTTTTCAGATCAAGATGATGACTTTGATGAGGTTGAATAAAAATTTGTAAGAATATTGAAAAAAGGAATCAACAAATACAAAGGTAAGTTACTGTAATCAAGGGAAAAATCAGATTTGTTAGATGGTTAGATCAATAACACTAAAATCCATTGAAAATAACGAAGCACAAAGGAAAAATGATGAAAACAAAAGGAACGATATTACCATAAGTCTTCCTCTTCCATGGTTTACCTTCGTTACACCTCCTAGCTTGCAGTAAAATGTTGCCCTCAGATTCGTGTATGAGCAATTATGACAAATGACAAGACTAAAGCAAGTTTTGAAGGATTTATTCAAAATCTAAATGCCTATGCCTATTGCCAATGCCTATGTCTAAAACAAATGCCAAAAGTGATTAAATGACTATAATAATAAATAATGAAATTGCATATGACCAATTAAGTATGAGAGCAAATGCCTATAATAAATATGCAAAATGTCAGCATGTGTGTGTGTTATCGAAAAGTGAGAAGAAGATGGCATTTTATAGAAAATGCCATTTTGAATGGACGGACGAGATAAATTAATGATGAGAACCTAAAATGAACGATCCAGATTAAACCTACGAATCCCTAATTAGGGTTAGGGAAAAATCTTTAATCGAACGGTCAGAATAAAATTGGATCGACGGTGGAGAATAAATGAGACAAATTAATTAGAAAATAAAGATTTTCAAAAAATCAAGAAGATAAGATTGCCTGATTTGAAAGATTCAAAAATCAAAGAGATAAGATGTGGTGAAGATAAGATTTGAAAAATCAAGAATGCCGCTTGATTTTTAGAAGATTAATTACTAATTTGAATTAAAATAATTCAAATTATGGATTTTGAGAGATAATAAATAATCTTTTCAGATTATTTACCAAAATGGGACAGTTAAGATTGAGATGACATTTTAAATAATTTAATTTATTTAAAATGAGAGGAATATTAATTTGGAAATTAAATAATTAAATTTAATTATTTAATTTAGGGATGAGATTAATTAATTAAATAAATTAATTAATTTATTTAATTAAGACAGTTAGTGACGTATTTAATAAATACATGAAATTTATTTATTTAATAATCTAGAAGAATTAAATGACAAAGGGGAATTAAATAAATTAAGAAATTTATTTAATTAAGGAAAGACTTAGACAGTTAATGACATATTTAATAAATAAATGAAATTTATTTATTTAATAATCATGAAGAATAAATGACATGAATTAATTAAATAATTATGAATTATTTAATCAATAGTCGAATGTGGACCAAGGACATAATTAAATGACATAATTATGCTAGGACGAAAGTGGTAAAAATGAAGCTTGCAGGCCTAGGTCATTTTTAGGTGTCTACATTTTGCCCCTCTTTGTCATAATGTCGCTTGTCGCATTGTGACAAAGAAAAATAAGCCAAGAATATGCCCCAGCGAGGGTACAGAGTATCATTGCCCCCTCGGGAAATTTTCAAATTTTGAGTCGGAGCAAGAAAAATTTGCGAAGGGTCCCGATAAATCAATTTGATGACCAGAACAATAGCGGCGCAGTCGGTTTCGGATTCTGACATGTTTAAGGCAACTTACGAGGAAGTCAAAGGTGTTCAAATGAGCCTCCAGTATTGACTTTGTTTGAAAAATGTCATTTTGACCTTATAAATAGGTTGACAAAGGGGTTAAAGTCAATTCACGTTTACTATTTACCTTGCGAAACTTGAGAGCTCAGAGCGAAAGGCGCAACAGCGAGGATGGTTATTCCAGTGTCAGAGCACCGCGGAGAGATTGTGAGGACCTTCAGATGGCCAGAGGGCTCAGAGCCGGTGGTATGTACCCTTAACTTACTTTGCCATTTCATCATTTTGCATGCTATTTAATGCTTTCTAGGATAGTCAACGCCTGCGCCGCGATGCATATGCATTCGCATAAGCCGCAATTGACTTCACATTCGACGCATTTGATGTGTTGCGACGCAAGTGCCAAGACAAAAAAGGTCACTCTGGTTGTTCACACCGCATTTGACAATTTGTGCGACGCAAGTGACTTATCGAGTCGCATTTGACCGCTGGAATGCCGCAATCGTCATTTTGCAATGCAAGCATTGTTTGGAATGTCGCAATTGAATGATCATGTCGTAATCGCCACGTTGTGACGCATTCGTAAAATTTCGTGACGCAAGTGTCATATTGAGACGCAATTGCCATGTCAAGACACTTTTGATGTTCTGAACAACGCATTTGTTTTTTTGCGACGCAATTGCTTGGTTGCGACGCATTTGCCTGTTTCTTTAACAAAATTTGTTTTGATGTTTACGTGACCTTAGTTGCTTTTCATAATGTTGACAGTTGTCCAAAAAGTGTCGATGCAGTGTTCGTCTTTTTGCAGAGGAAACTTGCCCCTATCTATACGAGAGAGAGTAGACCTACTACCTTTCGGTTTGCCGATCAGTTAGCAAAATTAATATTCTTCTCATTTTAAATAAATTAAATTATTTAAAATGTCATGTCAATCTTAACTGTCAATCCTTTTTGATAAATAATCTGAAAAAGATTATTTATCATCTCTCAAAATCCATAATTTGAATTATTTTAATTCAAATTAGTAATTAATCTTCTAAAAATCAAGCAATCGGGCAAATTCTTGATTTTCCAAATCTTATCTTCAGTCCACATCTTATCTCTTGATTTTTCAAATCTTGCAAATCGGGCAATCTTATCTTCTTGATTTTTCGAAAATCTTTATTTTCTTTAATTAATTTCCTCATTTATTCTCCACCGTCGATCCGATTTTATTTTGACCGTTCGATTAAGGATTTTTCCCTAACCCTAATTAGGGATTCTCAGGTTTAATCTGGATTGCTCAATTTAGGTTCTCATCATCAATTAATCTCGTCCGTCCGTTTGAAATGGGATTTTCTATAAAATGCCATCTTCTTCTCACTTTTCGATTACACAAACACACACACATGCTGACATTTTGCATAGTTATTATAGGCATTTGCTCTCACACTTAATTGGTCATATGCAATTTCATTATTTATTATTATAGTCATTTAATCACTTTTGGCATTTGTTTTAGACATAGGCATTGGCAATAGGCATAGGCATTTAGATTTTGAATAAATCCTTCAAAACTTGCTTTAGTCTTGTCATTTGTCATAATTGCTCATACACGAATCTGAGGGCAACATTTTACTGCAAGCTAGGAGGTGTAACGAAGGTAAACCATGGAAGAGGAAGACTTATGGTAATATCGTTCCTTTTGTTTTCATCATTTTTCCTTTGTGCTTCGTTATTTTCAATGGATTTTAGTGTTATTGATCTAACCATCTAACAAATCTGATTTTTCCCTTGATTACATTGGTAGTCATTATTTTCATTTTGTCATATCGTCATAGTCATAGGCATTTAGACATTTTTATGCAAATCCTTCAAGGCTTGTTGTAGGACTTAGATATTTTCAGATTGCTCGAACAATGAATCTGAGGGCAACATCATCCAACAAGTAAGAAGTTGCTATGGAGGTAATCATGGAAAATGCGATTTACAGGTATAATCGTTTTATTGCTTAATTTCCTTTGTACTCGATAGATCTTTGGGTTTATTGTCATTTATGATTTACATTCATTTGATTGATTAATCTAATCCTTAAAATAAATCCTTAGTTACAGTTACCTTTCAAATGTTTCAATTATGGAAGGATCGATCATTTTGCATGTAAATGTTCCTACAAAGAATCTGAAGATGGTATCAAAATAGATAAGGTTAAAAAGATTTTATATTCCAAGGAAAGTAGTTGTTCCTCAAAAGATGAGGATAATGATTCAAATGATGACACCCTATTCATGGCCTTGAAATATTGCAATAAAAGGAGTAATATTGGAGAATGTAGGAGGTTCGATACCTTGCAAGCTAATAAATTTAATGAAAGATCAATGGTAGTATGGATTGCATTTCATGCAAAGGAAGAGACAAATTCTTGGATGATTGATGATGGTTTCTCTAACCACATTAATGGTGACAAGAGAAGGTTCACCAATCTTAATAAGGTTAATGATGGAGCTATTAAGTTTGGTGGTGATTAGTCAACACAAATTTGTGGAAAAGGCGTTATAACAGTTTATGGAAAGAGTAAAAATGAGGATGTTCTCTATGTCAAGGGTCTAAAGTACAATATTCTTAGTGTTAGTCAGATGTGCAACAAGCGATATAATCTTACATGGTTGTGCGATCAGGAAGGCAGGGTCTAGAAGACTAGTTGCTGGAGGTACAAGGACAAATGGAAATGTCTATCATCTAAAGGAGGCTTATAGAAGAACTTGCTTATTGGCTAAGTCTAGAAAGTGTTGATTATGACATAAAAGGATGAGACAAAATTTTACAATATGGTAAAAATAAATTCCTCTCATACTCTGAGAGATATTCCTAAGATAAAAAAACCTACAAACACTTTATGCAAGGAGTATCAAATGGGAAAGAAAAAAAAGACAAGTTTCAAGAGAAAGGAGAGCTCTACTACAATGCCATTGGAGTTGATTCACACTGATCTTTACGGACCTACAAGAATAAGGAGTCAACAAGGTGCAAATTATTTCATTTTACTTATTAACGATTACACTATAATGTCTTGGGTTACATTTTTAAGAGATAAATCAAAAGCCTTTGATAAGTTTAAAATCTTCAAAGAAAAAGTAGAGAATGAGATGGATGCTAAGATCAAATGATTAAGATTAGATAGAGGAGGTGAATTTACTTAAATGAATTTGAATTTTTTTGTAAAGATCATGGTATTAGGAGACATATATCTTCTCCTAGAACCCCTTAGCAAAATGGGGTAGTGGAAAGAAAGGATAGGACTATGCAAGAGATGGCTAGAACCATGTTGAAAAATGTTGATCTATCTGATATGTATTGAAAGGAAAAAGTTCACATTGATTTCTATTTGCTTAACGAAGTGTAGTTGAGGGTCAATAGAACTAAGACCCCTTATGAGTTGTGGTATGGAAGACCTCCCACTGTAAAATACTTATGCATTTTTGGTAGAAAATGTTAATCAGGAGATATGAAGGTGGCCTTGGAAATTTTGATTCAAGGTGTGATGAAGGGATCTTTCTTAGTTACTCAACTAGGAGCAAGGCCTACAGATGCTACAACAAGTGATTGGGAAATATGATTGAAAGAACAAATGTTGAGGTAGATGAAGACTTGTATCATATCTCACAAGAATAAGAGGTTTATAGATCTGATATACCTCCCTGGATTGAAGAAGAAGAAAAAGAAAAAGAAAAAGAAGAGAAAGAACCATAACCAATGAAGGCTCCCAAGACTCCAACAACGTATGTGTAGAGGAACCATTCATTAGATCACATCATTGGAGACAAGAATGAAGGTGTGTTGACCAAGAGAAGGCTTGTAAGAGTAAGTGAGAAAGTAAATTTATGTTTACTGTCAAAGGTTGGGCCCAAGAACTTTGTTGATACTAGCAAAGATGATGGTTAGATAAAGGAAATGAAAGAAGAATTGGATCAGATAGAGAAGAATTAGACTTGGGAATTGGTTCCTAAACCCACTAATAATAATATGATGGGAACAAAGTGAGTGTTTTAGAACAAAATAAATGAATATGGTGAAGTTGTAAGGAATAAGGATAGATTGGTATGTAAGGGATATTCTCAAGTTGAGGGTATTGATTTTGAGGATACTTTTTCTCCAGTAGCTATAATGGAGGAAATAAGGATGTTTCTTGCTTTTTCTACTAATAATAATTTCAGTCTATCAAATGGATGTGAAGTTAGATTTCCTAAATGGTGATCTAGAGGAAGAGGTATATATTGAGAAACCAAATGGTTTCTAGTTATCAAAAGGTTCGAACATGGTGTGCAGATTCAAGAAAGCTTTGTATGGTCTCAAGCAATCTCCTCGAGCTTGGTATGATCAATTGGATAAGTATTTACTTTAGCAAGGATTCAAGAAAGGTACTATAGATAGTAATCTTTACATTCAGGTTTAGGAAGACAAGTTGTTGATTATGGTTGTATATGTTAATGACATCATCTTTGGTGGAGATGATGATATGTGTAATAAGTTTGTAGAAGAGATTCAAAAAGAGTTTGAGATGTCTATGATTGGTGAGTTGGATTTCTTCCTTAGGCTTTAAATTATTTAGCAATATGGTGGTAACTTTACTTCTCAGGCTAATTATGTTAAAGAGATGTTGAATAAGTTTGACATGGAAGATTCCAAACCTATAGGAACTCTATGGTGACTAGTTGTCACTTGAGTAAAACCGACAAGTCTCTGGAGGTTGATCAAACTCTTTATAGGTCCATGATTGGAGCTTTGTTGTACTTGATTACTTATAGACCTAATATCATGTATGCATTATGCTTGGTTTCTAGATTTCAAGATAATCCTAAGCAATCTCATGAGAAGGCAATAAAACAAATTAGATACTTGAAGGGAACTTTGGATTATGGTTTGTGGTATAAAAAGGATAATATTTTTTCTTTCAGTGCTTATACTGATGTTGATTAGGCATGATGTGTGGATGACTGGAGAATTACCTATGGTAGTGTATTTTTCTTAGGAGATAGATTAGTCTCTTGGTTCAATAAGGACTTTGTGTCCTTATCCACATCAAAAGTTGAATATATTGCTGCAAAATCTTGTTGCACCTAGGTGATTTGGATGAAGTAGAGTTTGAAGGATATAAAGGTGGTTTATGATGAACCTATCCCTATATATATATATTTGATTTATAAGACGCAACCAAGGTTGCATGTATTATATTAATATCAAAACAATATTACATCATTCACAAGACCAAAATTTAGGTGCATAAGACTAAGCTTTAAACCCTACCTTGCCACCAAGTTATAGACCATGGAGATCAAAATACACCAGAGATAACAAAATAGAGATAATAAGCCCCCCAACCCTAATTATCATCATAAAAATCCCCTTCCTCCACCAACATAGAAAATTATTTGAACCATACCAGGTCTTTAACTTTGAAGGCCCCAAGGCGATAACACAGAAAGTCATTGCCAATCCTTGCCTAGTGGAGATGGTGATTCAGACTAGACCCCTCCAAGTTGAGCAGAAATGGCTGCCACATGACTTTGACACCCAGGAAGAACATTTTGTCTATATCATCAAGCCAAGGTATCCCCACACCAACCTTCGCCATCATGACAATGTCAAGATCATCCAAGAGAATGGATGACTTAAAGACTAGATGAAGAAGGAGTAAGCACCACACCTTAGGCAGTTCCAAATCCAATAATGACACAAGGAATCAGGAGGAAATATCTGTATTTTCCTGATGTCTATTGGATGAGAAGGAGAAATCCTTGTTGAGCACCATCCACACAACCTCTAGCATGAATATATCATTGCCAAGATAAATCTTCTTCAACATAAAATTCATGATGAAACCAAGAAAGGAAGACTACTTTTTTGAGCTTCTCAACTTGATGGGAGTATCCATTGTCGCTAAGGTGAGAAAGGTAGAATTCATCACACAATTTAAATTTGTGGGTGCAATTGATTCACACATATAGCATCATTTGATCACAATCACGATGCACCCACAACACGCCATGTAGTGCACGATAGTATTAGTGTAGATCTTGCACTGCAATCATTTCTACGCTAAGTACAAAGGAGTGTCATCCAAACTCTAACCATGAGTGTACTTCACACACCACTCCCAACTCATTCTTCCAGATGAATGACTATTCTGTACGCTTCAAAGCTAATGGGAGATGATCCAATAAAAGAATTGATGATGCCACAAACTACCTCTAGCCATCAGTTTGCTCGATCAGACTCCAAAAGCCCATGTGCCAAATCTAGCCCCTTTGGCATAGGCTAAGGAACCCATGGGAACATGGGAAAGAATGTTATCCACCATCTGCACTTTTTTCACTAATGCATCAACCTCATGGTTTCCTTCTTTGTATATGTGGTTCACAGTGTATAACTCAAAATGAGGCAGTAGTTTTAGCACCTTATCTAACAACGCCCTCAGTATAGCTTGGCGAGAACCCATGTTTGATGGCATTGATTAATATTGTGGAATTTCCCTCAATGGCGGCTTGGCATATCCCCAAATTTTTACATAATGTTAACCCATGTATGACTACCATAAATTCAGCTTCATTGTTAGTGTTTTCAAGTAGCCTTGTTGAAATCATAATCACCTTCCCATTCCATTCCCTGATAATACAACTGACACTGGATTTCCCAGGATTTCCCCTGGAGGCACCATCAAAATTTATTTTATGCCATCCCATAGGTGGGGGAGACCAAACAACCCTTTCCCTATTCACCTTGGACTCAGATCCACCTTTTCCAAACCAAGGGGGGACATAGAGCAAAGGCCACACCAATCTAAGTCAAACATCCCACACCGAGAAGAGTATATCTTTCACCACCATATTAGCAAGCTTCGCATTTAGTGTCTCTACCAGTATTGCTTCTATTTTGATTATGAGAGATGGAACCTCCATATGCTTCTCCTAAAAAAAATTGTGTATCCTTTCCTTCCATAGCTCTCAGACAATGATAGAAGGGTTGATCACCCACACGTCACCGAATACTGATGCTTTTTTTACAGTGGCCAAGATCAAAATAGATCACAAATATTATCTATCAAGGCACTCGACCACCCTAATGTGGTCCACAGTCATTTCTAGCACTCCTGGGCATATGTGCATGTTAAAAATATGTGATCCTCGAACTCTTCCGCTTCTTCATATATAGCACATCTTGAGGGCCCTTGAAACCCATCTTCCTAAACCTGTATGTTGTGAGAATCTTCCTTTGAATAGTAGCCCATGCGACAGTCCCAACTTTGGAGATGCACATTTTGTTCCAACAAAGATGAATTAGGAGCTTTCAGGGGCATTGTGTCACTGATTGTAGAGTATTCTATAACCATCGTTTGCATTGTAGATTCCTAATTTCAAACTAGCCCACATCTATGTGTCCACCTCGTCTCGAGGCACCAAGGATCTATTTTTCAATGCATTGAGTAGAATTTGAACTTCTCTATGGGGGAGATTGAATGAGCCGACATCTTTCCACTTCCATCCAAGCACTGAGTTTTCCCCATCCAAATCCACGTAGTCTTTGACAAGTACACCCCATTGACAGGTGAGGACAGTCTTGATCTTATCCACCCTTATTACGTTGTCCAAGCTTGGGTAACTGGCCCAAGAATCCTCCCAGAGTCTGGCCTTACTACCATCACAAATGTCCTAGGTCAAATGATCACATAAAAAACTTTTGCATTTCTGCATGAAATTCCATATTCTCAAACCCGATGGTGGGTTGGTCGTGTTTAGAATGTCTCTATCCTCATCATCTAGATACTTTTTCTTTAGAATTCTGGTCCATTTACTCCTAGTCTCACAGTGCATTTGCTAGACCAGTTTGGCACCAAGGGCCTTGTTTTTCAGGTCTAAGATATTCAATCCAAGGCCACCATCCTCCTTGGTGCAACATAGTTTATCCCAAGCTATTAGTGCAATCTTCCTCTTCTCATCATTGCCCTACCAAAAGTATTTTCATACCTATTTTAACATTTTTGAGCTCACACAAATAGGTAAGGCCATAGCTAACATGAGGTATATAGGAAGAGTAGACAATACTGCCTTCACCATTATTATTTTTCCCACCCATGACAACCATTTTATTTTCCAAGAGTTAATCCTTTCCCCAATCTTGATATTTAGGGGATCCCAAAGACCTATAGTCCTCAGTCCCTTAGAAAATGGAATCCCTAGATAAGTCCATGGTAATTCACCTTTCTTGAAGTTCAAAATGCCAAGAATCTCCACCTACTTTCATGCAACAGTGTTGAAAAAGAAGATTTCAAACTTGTTTCTATTCACAATCTGACCCAAAGCCTTGGAATGCTACTCTAAGATCACTTTCAACATTGAAGCTTCCTTCCTTTTTGCTGCCCCCATTAGCATTGTATCATCAACAAATTGCTAATGAGAAATTGGCTAGAGACTACTTGTCACTACAACACCTTCAATTAGTCCAAAATTTTCCCCAACCGAGATGGCATGACCTAAGGCTTCAACCATCAAGATGTATAAGAATGGTGAGAATGGGTCTCCTTAATGTAGCCCCCTTGAAACTTCGAAGAAACCTTTTGGTGATCTATTCATGAGTATTGAGAATCTCGACATTGATATAAAATTGAAAACCCAATCGATCCATCACCTATTAAATCTGAAGGCCTCCATTACCTTTATTAAAAATCTCCAGTCCACTATGTCATATGATTTTTGAATGTCTAATTTCAATAACATACTAGCTTGACCTGAGTACTGAATCAAATGTATGGTTTCTTGTGCCACAATTATCCCATCAAGGATAGACCTCATAGGAACAAAGCTCATCTGCTCTTCGGCTATCACTTCAAGGAGGATCAATTTTAATCTATTCACCATTTCCTTCATCATGACCTTATATATTGCATTACAAAGAGAAATCGATCTATAACCATCTAAGTAGAAGCTTCCTTCTTGGGGATTAATGCAATGAAGGTATTATTCACCACTCTAAGTAAAAGCCCCGAGTTCCAAGATCCTTCAATGGCCTCTATCATTTCATCTCCAAGAAGATTCCAAAACTTCTTAAAAAACCTAGCTGGGAGCCCATTCGGCCCTGGTGCCTTGTCTGGGTGTAATTGGAATAAGGCCACCCTTATCTCTTCCTTCAAGAATTTTTCATTCAGTCTCTTGTTTAGCACCTCTGAGACAATTCTTGGAATATTTTTGAGTAATTCAGATTGAGATTTGAGTTATGACCCAACTTCATTATTCAGTAAATTGCAAAAATACTTCACCGTGGCATTTGCCACCAGTGTGGGGTCTTCTACCAATGTGCCATCTATGAGTTTAATGTTGGTTATCTTGTTCATGCTACTGCGTTGCTTAGTATTATTATGGAAGAACCTTGTATTCTTGTCCCCTTCTTTGAGCTAGACTTCTCTAGACTTCTTCCTCCAGAAGATTTCCTCTTTAGCTAATATTTCTTCATATTTTATCATAAGCTCTTTTTCTTTGAGATATCAAGTTTGATCCATTCCTTTCTGTATAATTTCATCTTCCAACTACTGAATCTCATCTTCAATCTTCTTTTTTATCAAAATTTTTTGTTTCAGCCATTTCAGTTTCGTGACAAGGAAGAACATTTTCAAGCCACTGACTTGAAATCCTTTCCACCAACCTTCAACTAAGCCTGCAAAATTTGGGTCTTTGAGCCGCATGTTTTCAAATTTGAAAGGAGACTTCATTGGGATTTTATCTTCAATGATCTCCAATTGTATTGGGAAGTGATCAAATCCAACACTAGGGACAATGCTTTCCACCCAAAGAAAAGGAAAATCCTCAAGACAGTCACTAAATAGAAATCTACCAAGTTTTTCTACTATCAAACAGCCACCCAACTGCCAATTGGTCCATGTGTAGGTTCCATTGTTAAATTCAATGCTAAGTAGCCAATTCCTTGCCACCCATTCATAAAAATCCTTCTAGGACTAGTTCACTTTTGAATACCACCAAATTTATCTCCCCCAGATAGTATTACATTGTAATATCCAACAATAATAAAGTTCACCCCTTGGTGTAGTTTCAGAAAGGTTTAAACTTCATTCCAAAGGGAGCATTTTTTAATACAGGAGTTCAAGCCGTAGAGATTTATTAGTCCAAATGCCAATTTTGACTAAATGCTTCACACCTAGAAGGATTGCCAATTCCTCCCTTCAGCTAGTGTGATGATTTGTACTGAGCTTGTCTTCCAAAAGGACACAATGCCCCTAGAAGCCCTGTTAGCTTGTAGCCCAGTACCACTCCAACCCCTTGTCTTCTTCTTGAAAGCCTCCAAATTAGTGTTATTCATTTTGGTTTCTTGAATTAAAAATATGTTTGCTTTGGTCAAGACCATTCTTCTCTTGACCAAATGTTGCTTATCAAGGGAATTCATGCCCCTGACATTCCGCAATATGAGTTTCATGGTGACCCAGGAAGGGGGGCTCCCTTCCCTAACCTTAGTATCATTGTTATCTTCACTTTCCCTATAGCCTCTCCATCCATGGATCTCAATGCTTGGTGTGATTTTCTCCCACAGGTCTTCTTTATACCACAATCTAGTTTTTCTTTCTTTGCCATTTTCTATTGAATGCCCAGACTGCCATCTTTCTCTGCTTCTTGTTCATCCTCTGACTCTACATTAGCCATAAGCAGCATCATTTTCTCTTCTTTTGGAAGCTCACCACTCCATGTATATTTCATTTCCTCATCCATCTCATCCAGGGGGTAGACCGACATAGATTCCTCCCCCCTCATCCAATCCCCATTAGTTTGCAAATCTAGTCTTATAAGACTTTCATTCAGGTCCTCCCCAAGAATGGAATTCAGGGGTTCCTCCATTAGGATCTCATCCCTTGGGTGTGGCCCAATAACCATGATGTCTCTACCAAATTGAGATCCTGAAAACTTTGAACTCATTTCTTCTACATGGGAATAATTTTTGCTCTTTTTTGATGACTCAATTGACATTGTTCCAATTAGAGGTTGTTTCCCTTCGTCATTTAACTCCTTTCCTTCCTCTTGTCCTTTCATATTCTCCATCTATTTGTATGGGGATTTTTTCTCCAACCCAGATCCTATATACTAAGCAAAAGGACAGTCTTGTTCATTCTTTGAGCCCCCTGCCACCATCTTCTTTTTTGGGAGAAATTTGCAATCATCTATTGAGTGCTCCACGACCACCTTTTGTTGCCAACACCCATTTGTAATCATTAAATCCACTTCATCCATAATCATGTCCCCTCGATCTCCCATTATCACAATTTTGGGCTTTGAACCCGACACTCCATTTAAAAAAAATCATCTACACCAAGGAAGGATCCTAGGGCACTCCCGATGGCCATTAGGGCATCCCCATTCCAATATTTTGCTGACAACCCCTCCAAACACACCTACGCGGGTATTGATGTGATTCTATGTTTCAAAGGATCAAAATTTGTGATCCATTCCATACAAAAGAAGCCATAGTTATCAAAAATAGGGGCTCCCTAAAAAAATTTTCATTTTTCAAATTCAAATCAAAACATTTAACCAAAAAATACTCCTGAGCTAGAGGTTGAAGACTTACTTTGTCTCTAAATTTTATCTTCCACCACTAATAGATTTGGGTTTTTGTCGCTCCTTTTCCATTCCATTTCATAATTAGGGCACGGTCCTTTAGGCATGCCACAAACGGGTTCAATATCTATGATGGAATCACAACATCTTGACTCTGCTTTGCCCTAGATTTGTTATATTCTCCAGTTTTTTCTAGAACCCCCCATTCCTATCAGGGTAAAGTTTTTCCCCTTCACCCAACCAGCCAATTTCCTGGTTGGAGCAGTGCCCGTTTCTTCCATCACATGGTCTCCTCTCTAGAAAGGCATTTGCACTCATTTCTTGGCCATGTCGTTTGGGTGGATAATTCCAATGCCGTGTAAATGATGAGCTCCATTGGTATTTCTGATTCTACTCCCTCCCTCAATGCACTTGTTGTTGGTGCGAATAACCTGTGACTCCTTCATGACGCCCATCAAACTTGTGAAAATTATTTTGTTAATGCCTTCAGACTTGCACTATTTTTTCAATAAGAGCTCTAATTTCATTGGGAGTATGAATTATTATGAACCTATCCCTATATTATGTGATAATACCAATGCAATTAATATTTGTAAGAATCTGGTGATACATTCAATAACTAAACACATCTCTATCCGATATCACTTTCTAAGAGAGAAGGTTGCAGATCATGAAGTCATATTGGAATATGTGCCTACTAAGGATTAGATTGTAGACATCTTCACAAAGGCTCTTTCAAAGGATACTTTTGATCATCTCTAGTAGAAGTTATGGGTTATTGCCCCTCCTTGTTCTAATTAGATGCATAAATGGTGCATCTATCCAGAGGGAGAAATTAAGGTTATATCCTTTTTCTCCTAGATTGATATGTACTATTTCTCGAGGGAGTTCGTAGTAAGGGGGAGTTTGGAGAGTTGTGCAGTTGTTGGTCAAAGGGGGAGAATGTGTTGTTTTAATTGAAGATGTTTGGCCCTTTGTTCTTGAAGTCAAAGAATGTGTTGTTACTTTTAATGTGCAAGTGTATGTGGCCCTTTGTCCTTGATGTCAAAGGGGGAGAGTGAGTAAGTGTGTGTTGTCATCAATACCAAAGGGGGAGATTGTTGGCATTGGTTTTCATTGATGTCAACACTTAGTGAGTCTTGTTGTGCAATTTTTGCACACACACCCCACCGGAGGTAGGGACCCTCTTTTTTCTTTTGCATCTCCGCATCTTGGCTTGGTCAAATTTTCAGTTTTGCTCTTCCTGGGAGGTTATTTTGAGATTTGGTCGAGACTTGATTTGATGAAGGCAATATTTTGTGGCATCTTGAGTGTCTAGGAGAAATCCACTTGTCATGGATTTTGGAAATGGGGATTTTGAAGTGAATTTTCAATGTCATTTCTAAATCTTTTTTGCACCCATGGATAGAGGATGAAAAATTAGGCCGGGTTGCTTTTTGAACTTTTCAAAAATTCCTTCTAGAAAAAAAGTTATGAAGTTTAGGGAATTTTGACCTGGCTTGGATTCTAGAAAATCCAAGCTACCTCGGATTTTCCATGAGAAATAAACTTGGGAAATCCAAGCTACCTTAGATTCACCTAAAACCAATTTTGAGGTAAACTTTGGACATCATTCATAAATCTTGTTTGCACCTATGGATAGAGGACAAAAAATTAGGCCGAGTTGCTTTTTGAACTTTTCAAAAATTCCTTTTAGAAAAAAAGTTATGAAGTTTAGGGAATTTTGACCTGGCTTGGATTTCAAAAAATCTAGGCTACCTCAGATTTTCTATGAGGATTAAACATGGGAGAATTCTAGGTACCTCAGAGTTTCCATGAGGATTAAACATGGGAAAATCCAAGCTACCTTGGATTTTCTAGAGAACTAAACTTGGGAAAATCCAAGCTACCTCGGATTTTCCCGAAATCCACGACAGATCAAAATTCCCGAAATTTCCATTTTCGAAAAATCCAAGCCCCCTAAAAAATCCTAAAATTTTCCAAAAATGGAAATTTTTCCCAAAATGCAATTTTTTTCTCAAAATGAAAATTTTCAAAAATGAAATTTTTTTCTTGAAATTTTAAAATGTTCTGAAAATGAAAAATTCTTGAAATGGAAAAAATTTTGAAAATAAAAATTTCCAAAAATGGAAAGTTTTCTTAAAAGGCCAAAATTTTATTCAAGTTTAATTTGGATATTTTATGGATGGGATTTTTTTTAACATGTGAGCTACTAATGATGGTATCTGTTTTTCAGGATTAAAGAAATCAAAAGGGGGACTTGCATATGGATTCGTGCCAAGAGGGAAATCTGGAAGAGTTCAACTCAAATATTAAATGTGGGGCCTGAATAAGAATCTGTGCCCAAACTATCTATAGTTGGAAGGGATTTTTGGAAGCTATTTGGACCATATGATGTTTGCTTTATCCAATGATGAATGTTATCAAAGTCAAGTTGGCAGAATATTGTTTTCTCATTGTTCCATGATGTAACTACTTTTATGCAATTGGATGATGATGTATATGGATGCCAAAACCCTAATGTAACTACTAGATGCTTCTCGAAGTGTAATTTATGCCATAAGATTGATTTAATCTTGGCCATTGAAATTATAATGTAAAATCTATAAAAGGCCAGTGCCTTCTCATTTGTAAAGGGTTAGATTTTAGGGGTTAGAAGGCCAAAATTGGCAAGTAGATTTCAAAAATTATCTATAGGAGAGGAGAGAGAGCTGGAAACTATTATGTAATTGTTGGAGGAGTTAATGCAAATGGATCATTGATTTGGAAAAATTTGTGTTTAGCTTCAACAATTTATGGTTTCTTGTTCTTGATTCTCTATGTTAGATGTTAGATTTCAATTCTTTTGCAATGATGGTGAAACGTGAATGATGTTTGATCGATCTCCGGTCCATATGTTTAGCAATTTGTTGATTGTAGGTTGTTGTGTAAAGTTAGTCTGGGCCTTATTTTGTGTTAAGTTCAACTGTGGATGCTTTTTTACATTGCACCAGTTATTGGGTATGTGGATGAATATTCATAGTCTAAAAATCTTATGATTTCTTTAGAAGATTGCACCATTTCTGTGGGGTTGTAGGCTTGTCCTTAACCAAGCAGAGATTGGTTTTATTGGGGATCTGTCCATTTGCAACTTTCATCATTGTTGTGATTGATCTTAGGAGTTAATTAGAATGAAAATATCTCTCTTGAACCCTTATCTCCTTTTGATATTTCTTTGAATCTAGGTTAGTTTTAGGATTGAAAGCATCACCATATTGTTCCATCTGATGAAAGCATACTTCCAACATTTTTCATTTGTAAGGCCCCTTATGATTACTAGCATTTTCACATTATCTCTAAGTTGTTGCATTGCATTTTTCAAGACCTAACATTAGAGACCTTGGGGTTATCTCTTGAGGCTTGCTAATAGAGATTTACCTTTCAAGAGAGATATAATATCATATTCTGTCTAAGTTGCTGTGCAAAAAACACGATACTTTTGATCATCTCTAGTAGAAGTTATGGGTTATTGCCCCTCCTTGTTCTAATTAGATGCATAAATGGTGCATCTATCCAGAGGGAGAAATTAAGGTTATATCATTTTTCTCCTAGATTTATGTGTACTATCTCTTGAGGGAGTTCGTAGTAAGGGGGAGTTTGGAGAGTTGAGCAATTGTTGGTCAAGGGGGGAGGATGTGTTGTTTTAATTGAAGATCTTTGGCCCTTTGTTCTTGAAGTCAGAGAATGTGTTGTTACTTTTAATGTGCAAGTGTATGTGTCCCTTTGTCCTTGATGTCAAAGGCGGAGAGTGAGCAGGTGTGTGTTGTCATCAATCCCAAAGGGGGAGATTGTTGGCATTGGTTTTCATTGATGTCAACACTTGGCGAGTTTGTTGTTGGTTGTCATTGATACTTGAAGAAATTGTTGTCAACACTTAGTGTGTTTGGTTGTCAACACTTGGTGATATTTTTGCATATGTCTGTAAGATTGTTGTTTGACATTAATTGTCATTGTTTATTATATTATTGGTGTCTTTAGATGTATGTTGTTGAAGTTCATGGTTGGATTCCATGCCTTGTCTGATGATAATAAAAGAAGTGTTGAGTATGGTTGATGTTAGCAGAGTTGATTTCATGATGATTATAAGCATTAAGATGAGGAAATCTTAGAAGTTTTGTTGATGGTGGAGAGATGGTGTTTATGGTCTTGTTATCTACTGAAATTGCACCCTTATCAAGTTGCAGAACTTGATACTTCAGAGAAACATGGGAACTTTTCCAGGTTGTGGGTCACCTAAAAAATGGAAAAGAACCTCCGGAGAAGGCGACTTCCTTTGTGTTATCACCTAACTACTGATCTTTGTAAGAAAAAGGGAGAAGGAGGAAAAGGGAGGATGAACATTAAATCCTATGGTGATACACCAAATTGACAAGAGCAATGAGACACTTAGGTTACACTTGAATACTGATGATGGATATGGGACTGCAAAACAAGTTTTTGTAGATTATGCATAAGTATTTCACAAACAGGTTTGACATGCACACACTTTTAAGAAGGAAAAGCAATTTTTCACAAATTAACAGTTCATGTGCAATTCAGTAAAACACAATTTGTAACCTACATAATACTACTTTTGCAAAGAAAGGCATGCTAACATGAGACAAAGCTATAAGGAAATAGAAAGATTTCATGAAGTAGCTTGATCAATCACCTGAGAATGCACAATATTTTGCAAGAACCAGAAGGCAAATTGAACCATCAATGGTAACCAAGGTAAACTCTATATATCATGCTCCAAATGAGTTAGAAAAGTTTGCTAATCTGAGAAAGGACTACAAAAGTCACAAACTTCTGAAAAGCATAAGAAGAACTCTCTACAAAATGAGGCAAAAATGCCATATATACAACAAAACTAAAAAGTGTCGGCCTCTGCCCTAGGGTTTACAAAATGAGTCGGTGACAGAAGGGTCAGCCCTCAGATATTTTGGAATAAAGTTAATGCATTAAATGTGCATCCCTCGCATCCATATCGGTTAAGGATCGCCCTCAGGAGTAGCCCTTATATTTTTTGAAACCATCGCATTAACTTCTGGCCTCCGTGTCCACCCTCGAGAGCTTCATCAAAGCCGCTTTGAATGAGTTGCAACATTATCATAAATGTCGATCCACCTTTGCCAGTAGACATCATAGCTGTCATTGTGACTCATGACCTCTTCCCCTTCGACTTTCTTCTTGTTCCAGATCTACCTGCAAGTTGACCTCCTTCGAGAAGCAGCATTAGGAGCCCTTTGAACTGAATTCACATGCCCTAATCATCCAACGAACCAAAGTAGATCCATTTCGCTTATGCTTTGTTGATCTTCCTCACAAGAATAGCCACAACATTCCAACTACCACTGGTTCACCTTCAGCTTCCTCTGATTGGTTGAACAGACACCACATAATATTTCCAAGTAGTCAAAAGTCGTTCAAACAGAATCACATGTTGGTGAGACACTAACCATGTCTCCCCAATGCGATTATACTTCACAGCAGCAATCGACATAGCTTAGAACTATCGGCAAGAGGTCATACCGAGCTGCAAAAGTTATATCGATATCCAAAATTATCGGCGAGATAATCGCTATCGGCCAGACATTATAGCGAGTCCTCAAGAATCATATCGCTGTGCTCCTCCGTTGGCAAAACACCCGCACTCGGCAAGACATTATTCAGTCGGAAGGAGGTCATAGCGGGTTCCCATTAGTCACACCGAAGTTTGAAACCATTGGTGAGACTCTTCAGTCGGCAAGGCCTCATATCGAAAATAAACCATTCGGCCAGGAGTCTTACTGATATCCATACACCCTTTCGGCGAGACCACCATGAGTCGGCGAGACATTACCCTAAAGCCCCCATCTTTCAGCGAGAATCCAACGAGTCGGCCATACTTCTCCCTAATGCCAACCATTTTGGCGAGACTCCCATGTATCGGTGAAACCTTACACCAAAGTCAAAACATTACACTAAAGGCACCATCCTTCGGCAAGACTTCATCGGGTCGGCAAGACATTCTGCTGAGCTCAACTACTTTCGGCGAGACCATCCTCAGTCAGTGAGACATCACACCGAGACCATTTCATTTCGGTGAGACTCCAGCGAGTCAGCCAGACTTCTCCCTGAGCTCAAAATATCACACCGAAGGCACAATCCTTCGGTGAGACCACAATCATTCAGCGAGACATCATGCTGAACCCTTCATCTTTCGGCAAGCTCAAACCATTTCGGGGAGACCACCTTCGGTCGGCAAGACTTCACACCGACGCTAACCTCTCTCGGCGAGACTCCCACCAGTTGGGAAGACATCACACTGAATCCCCTTCTTTCGGCGAAACCACGATCGTTCGGCCAGACTTTACACCGAAGGAAATCCCTTTCGGCGAAACCTCACCCTGTCGGTGAGACACCACACCGAGACCATTTCATTTCGGCGAGACTCTAGCAAGTCGGCTAGACTTCTCCCCGAGCTCAAAATATTACACCGAAGGCACAATCCTTCGGCGAGACCGCGATCATTTAGCGAGACATCATGTCGAACCCTTCATCTTTCGGCGGGCTCAGACCATTTCGGGGAGACCACCTTTGGTCGGCAAGACTTCACACCGATGCTAACCTCTCTCGGCGAGACTCCCACCAGTCGAGAAGACATCACACCAAATCCCCTTCTGTCGGCGAGACCACGATCGTTCAGCCAGACTTTACACCGAAGGCAATCCCTTTCAGTGAGACCTCACCCCATCGGTGAGACACTACACCGAATGCACAACCTTTCGCCGAGACTTCCATCTGTCGGCAGGACATCTCCCTGAGCGTCGATTCTTTCCCCGACGCAACTTCATTTCAGTGAGACTCCTCTCAGTTGGCAAGACATTATGTTGAACTCATTCCATTCGGCCCGAAGTCTCCCCAATACTACAATCTTGTGAACCACTGTCAGCGAGACCTCCCAAGTGGGGAGATATATAAAAACTCATGGCGACCAAAATGTCTTGGTGACCTGGGTATCTCAAATGAATATAACACAATAGCCAGTCAGCAAGACATCCGGCTGGTCTCAGTGACTTTATTCTCTTAGGAGTTATGTGCCAAATCTGATCGAGGCATGCTTTCCAATAGACTTCCTTGTGAAATAGCATCAGATGTATGATTTAACCCTGTGAAACAATGCCTCCATTAGTTCTCAAATACATCAGATGAAGACCTTCCCAATGAAAACCAAACACTTGCACGTTGGGCTCAACCCTTATGGGAGCCACATTTAACCCACGTGCCAAATTTAAAACATAATTTTCCCCTGCAACCTGCCTGATTGAGCCCGTGGGTGAAAATCGGGTAATAGGTCTATAGTATGCTATATTCTCTCTCCTATATTTAATGATGATATAGATTATGTGTCGTTACAAGAAAGTTCTAGCATTTGCAAGTTGATGAAATTTTTTTGTTGTAGGAAGTGTTAAAGACTATTTGGGAGAATACTCTGCATTCCTTTGTTGTGGAAGATATAGTCTTGTAGTTTTGGTTTTAGAGTTTTTTCTCTATGGATGTTGCACTCCTATCTTTTCAGGGCACTAGTGTTATCGAGGAGGTTTCTGTTAATTGCAGAACGTTGGTAGTTTTGTTGGTTGTCTAGACTCATCCAAAAAAATGCTCTACATTTCTCCACTTTGATGTTTCTTCCCCTACGGCTTGGTGGATGTGCCCTAAGTGTTTGTTTAATGCCTCAATTTAGATTTCATGTGTTGAAGTGGTCCATAAGTTGATCTATTAAATTTCTATCTCATGGTTGTGTATTTTATGCTTCTAGGATGAAGTGTTATGTTATTATTTGGTTTGTGGTAGATGTTGGTAGCATAACAGTATGAAAGAAGTGTCTAGAAGTAGTGTTGGATGTCTAAGGAAAATCTCTTTGTGGTCCACAAATCTTTGGTTGATTTATTTTGGTGTTGCATTATGTTTGAGTTGGTCTTCTAGGAAATTTGTGGATATTTGGCTGACAAGTCTTGTTCTCTTGCTTGTGTTATGTGCTTGAGGGTTTACGCCAACATATGAAGTTGTGTTAATCTATGTTTTTGGGTCTCAACCTACCATGGTTAGAACTAAATTGAGTAAATTTAGTTGAAGTTATGTTTTTGGGTGAACTAATTGTGTGCTACATGCTTCATCTACATGTTTCCTTGTTGCCACTTGGGTTGATGTGCGCCATCATGTGAGCTATTTGGTATCACATTGGAAGATGTATTAAGTTGTTTTTGGTACCCTCTATCCCTTGGATAGGACCGTACTATGTTTCTAAGTAAAAATCATATATGTATAACATGTCCTTCTACCAATACCTAAAATTTCTAATCTCTACCAAGTTATAGCTTCTTCACAACTCTTTGTGAAAATACTTAACAATACCCAACCATAAAATCACATAGATCAAAAAGACATATGTATCTAATACAACCAACATGGATGTAAGCCTCTTTAATTGAAGGTAGATCAAACTCATAACTAGTCTAGGACTAGGAATAAATGAAATAACATCTTCAAAATTCCTTATAAATTTTATCATAAATCAAACTCATATGCACAAGGAGATAAAAATAACAACCATAGATCAAGATTCATCTCCATGAGAACATAAAGCATAAACAAATGCATCTAAAAAAAAGGGCAATACTTATTAGATGATTCCACACCAAATAGACCAAGAGTGGGGAATGTGATTCCTCCTCTAGGATACACCAAGCCACCACAAATCTCTCCAAGAACAATCTCCTCTATAATTCCATCATGGGTTCACATCCATATCTAGGTAAAATCTCCTCAAAATATAATGAAACATCCAAAGAATAACCATCTTAGAAAATATTTATAAACCCAAGAGAACTTTAACCTCACCTTAATTTCAAAGTATCCATGAGTACCTATAAAAAACAAATACATGCTATAATTAAAATTCAACATTACACTATCACAAATACTCCAATGAGAATATCAATGTATTGAGTACCAAGAGAACTAACCAAATCATTATAAAGGATCTAACTATAGAATCAAGAACTCCACATGAATTCATGATATAAAATCTCTTAGAGGATCAAATGCTCCAATAAACGTATATATTTCTTGTAAGTGCACCTATATCATGCCAATATTCTAATCTAGAATCAAGAGTCTACCATGGCACAATACAAACCATCCTCTCAATCAAGGATCCCCTATCAAAATTGAAAAGTAATAAACTAATGCCTCACCAAAGAATCCAAGATTCCACCATGGCTAATGAGACATCAACATATTAAATCACATGAAGATAACAATCTCCTATCAATGGAACTCAAGATGTCAAAGAACTCACTTCATACAAGAATCATGGTCCAAATTTTTTTCCATGACACCAAGAACCAATACAAAATATCATCCATAACCAAGTGAAAAATCCATATAATTACCATAACTCCCACTAAATTATGATTATTGAGATATCTATGAAATTTTGATAAAATGTCTTAAATTAACAAATGGTCTACACATAATCAACTACAATACCAATAACTCTAGAGAATAAAGTAGAGCAAAGATCTCCAAGCTAAGAAGATTAACCACCAAATATGATTTCGAAAAGATCCTACTAAATTATGTTGGAAATATGTGTTGTCATCGATGTCAACTCAAAATGTGTTGCCATTGATATCTATTATATGTATTGAAGATTGCATAATACTCTAGAGATAGTTGATGTATAGAGATATCAGCTAGTGTAAGAAAACAATGCAGTATGAGGTAGAATGGTGATCAATCTGATATCTATGTGTGATGTAGAGGTGGGTACACTTGCTCCAAGATGTTTCTAGCATTCCTACTTTGATATCATTCATGTTTGGTGTACCGTACATAGAGGTAAGGTTCAGAAGTTTTGCTAAGGCATTCATAGTGTATACTCGAAGATAAAAGTCATAGCATTTTGGTCTACATCCTTCCACAGAGAAAGATTTTTTCTTGCGGTTCAGAGAATAATATGGTCCAGATGTGAAGGTGTTATATCCAAGAATTCAAGTCATTACACCTTCTATAGAGAAAGTTATAAGTTTCAGAGTTCTGGTTTGTTCTCTAGAAAAGTAAAGTGTCAATGAAGGCATGTTGGAATGCTCTACATTCCTCTGAAAGTGATGTTTTGGCCTTGTAGTTTTGTGGAAATGTTTAGTGATGTTCAATGCATACTATATTAATGTATCATGTGTTTTGGTGGTTTTCAAGTGCAGTTTTCAAAGGATAGTATAGTACAATTGGTTTCAAATACTTAATTGTTCCACAAAACATATGTTTCTCTTCTTATGCCAGTACTTAATGATCAGATAATTTAGAAGATGGTTCAAGAGGTATTGTGCATAGACTACATTATTCACATCTTGGTCCACATGATGCTTTTAGTTTCTCCCCAGTGGTGTAAAGTTGAATAGTTGACAGTTTTGGTGGTATTATCATTGTTTGGGCCAATAATCATGTTTCCTTCATCTACGGTTGATCCTGATTAATTATTTTTTCTTTAATAGAGGATGTGTTGTGATGCTTTTGAGTCCTTTTATGTTGTGTGTTGATCTGTAACTCTTTTTCTCTTCATAATGTATATGATTGGAGTCGACCTATGTTGTATCATTCATTTCATCTAAAAGTCATCTTGGAGCCAACCTAATTGAGGTTTTGAGTTATATTAGAGGGTATTTATATAATAAAAAATTCATTTGTGAAATTAACTAAGTACAGTGAATTGAGACTGAGCAGTATGTTGAATATGAAGTGTGCAAAGTCGGTATGATGGAGTAATTATGTGAAAAAGGGACTGCAACATCATCATATGTTGGATACTTCTTTATAGTAGTTCATGTTCATATTTTTCACTATAATTTACATGTGTCCTTCTCTAAGATAGTGAGTCTTAGCAGGTCCTTGTATCTTTCCCTAAGGTTGTGTGCCTTAGTCTGCAAGTCCTTAGGCAGTGATCCTTAAACACCATTGCAATTTCTATAAGCAGTGAGCTTCATATATTGTGAGTTAAATCTCACCATGTTTTTTCCCTCATTGGGTTTTCCATGTAAAAATCTTGGTGTCCTTGTATTGTGCATGTTTTCATTTCTTCCCTTCTTTCAATTAATGTGATTTTATGTTTAATCTATAAATAGAAATTTTTAAGTTTTAGTATATGTTGATTCACCCCCCTCAACACTTTGGCGTGTTCAACAAATTGTGCAACTAATATATCAATTCCATCATATACAACCATGCTACTAGTCCTAATATTTGGCTATTCAGGTACTCTAATTATCCATTCTCTCATCCCAATGCAATATTTTGATATACAAATGACCACAAACAAGAAAAACTAATGTAAAGTTGCAACACTAAAAATATCTATAGATATAGATAATCCATGTGTGAGTAATCAATGCAACCTATGAGTAAGGATAACCCACTAAATTACAAAGCTCATATATCCTAAATAATGAAACATGCAAAATTATCATCATACCAATAGCCTCTTGTAGAAACCTAAAAATGACTAACACATTTCATCTAAATCATCATCACTTCTCATCATCATCTCTTATCAACCCATTCATCACTATTAATTAAATAATTTGTAATTATTTAATTATGCTAACACATTATCCTATTTAATTAATTAATTTTTAAATATTTAAATTAAATTACTATTTCCTTTTATCCACACTAATTGAATTATTTTTAATTATTTAATTAAATTTTTAATTTCTTCTATCCACATTAAATAAATTGATTTTAATCATTTAATTAATTCATACATTCTTTTCATCCACCATAATTAAATAGTTTTAATTATTTAATTAACTAATATCTCCTCTAAAATAAAATAAAATAAATAATTTATTTAATTTGACTTTTCTATCTTAAATTCCTCTAAAAATAAATAAAATCAATATTTAATTTATTTCCTAAATATACCTTCATCTCACACACATGAATTAAATAAATTTAATTATTTAATTCTATTTATATTCTTATATCTCCTAAATTTAGTGAATTCACTGAAAATCAACCTTAGTTCACTCTCACTCACTCTCACTTCACTCATCCATGCAACTAGTCATCTAATCTATGTAGCCACTTAAATCAACATCTTAGGATCTCATATTGACACATGTCACTTGCACATTCATCGTGATCTCTCACCCAATCTCATGCATTGATTTTTCCAATCATCCTACACCATTGATAATGTATATATGAAAGTTATAAAACACCCATCATTTAGCCATTAAAATCCTTCATGAAATTTGAAAAATCAAGCCATATTTGCATCCATTTTTCTATCAAAGTTATGCTAAGTTTTTTATTAGAGGTAAAACGTGTTTTGAAGGGACCCAAAACCCTTTACAAAAAAAGAGAGTTGAAGCAAAAGATAACTACATAAAACATACAACAACCAAAACACAACACACCATCAACACGACAACAACCAAAAAGGAGGGACAAAAGCAAAAACACTACATGTTCTTCAGGATATCAATAGCCTCCATGTCACTCGCCACAGCCTTCTGACAGTCATCCATGACTTTAGACGAATCTTTCGCAAGATCCCCAACTTGCACCTTGGTCTTATTCCTCGTTCTAGCACCAGGCCCACCCACATTCACCTCACTAATCAAAACATTCTGCTTCCCACTAGCCTTATCAACAGAAACCTCTTCCTCCACAGGCCTACCACCAGCACCAGTTTCCTCACCAGGAGCAGTCTTCTTGTGTTTCTTGGCCATTTCAAAAGGAGTAGAAATGCCAATAGACTCAAACTTCCTAGCAGATTTAGTCCCCTCCCCAACCTTCTCCAGAGTAGAACAAATACTCTCCATTTGGTCCTCAAGGGAATTCTTTCCTCAAGCATCTACTTCATCTTCAACGTTTCATCAACAACAATCTTCAACGAGTCAAATAGTTCATCAATTTGGTTTTGAACCAGACTCACCAACATTACTCATCGCACCTCGAACTCTAAAATTGGTCATATTGAGCTCATGAAACACCCATTTAAAAAATTTAAACAAAGAAATGGAGCCCTCCCTAGCCATCCCCAGAACATCGGGAATATCCTCAAGGTCAAAGTTAAAAACACCCTTACCCTCAACATCATCCTCCTGGGAAGAGCTTACCTTGTCCTAGCTAACACTGACCTCCTTACATTTACCTCCTACAACCAGCATTTGGATCTTGCAAATTGAGTTAGCAATTTCCTCAACAAAAAACCTCCTTCTCTTCTACATTTCCAAGTGTACACCCAGATTATCCACAACATCCTTCCCACCTTCCATCTTCAAGGGAGAAATAGCTTGCATCTCTAGCAATTGGCTAGACAACCTAATGGAAATTTTCTTGTTACTCCCCACCTTCGGATCCTTCTTTGATTTGGTCTCCAAAATAGGGGATGACGAGGACACATCACCAACAATTTCAATCATATCCTTTAAGCTTTTACTCGGCTTTTCAATAGCTTTTTCCTCACTACAAGTCTCATAGCCCTTCTTGTTAGGACATGAATCCACTTTACTAGACTTACCCACATCAGGGGGTTGTGATACCACCTCCATGGAGGCTTGAGAATCTGGGACATAATCTACGTCCTCCTTAGAAATAGACTCCTCCAAGATAACTTTCCTATCTTTCCCTTTCTTGCTAACCAGCTCCTCTTCTGAGACAATTTCATACTCCATAGTCGGCTTCTGTTGCTTACCCTTAGGAGTAGCAATCAATTTAGAAACCACAAAAGATTTATTATATCAAAAATTAACATAATGAGACCCACATGTAGCACTAGATTCTTAGGTTTATTTTTGTGGTCCTTCAAACCATATTCCAACAACACCAAAAGATAAAAAGAAAAGGAAATTCTCTTTTTATGGTGAAAATGATTAAGGAAGAAAAAATAATAAGCATTTACCGTAGAGAAACGACCTTTGAGGGTAATGTACCTCATAAGTTCCTCAACAACGTCCCCCCAAAGAGCTTTGAGTGAGCTACGATGATACCTTCCACTCTTAGCCATCTTAAGGTCTTGTTCTTCAGTACCTTTGAAAAAGATCTACATAAAGATCTACATAGTCACCTTCGATTCCTTCTTGCCTTATGTAGAGAGCCCAGTGATATTAGCAATAAAATCCTCATTCACATCAAATTTTGTACCACCTAGTTTCAAAACCCTGTTGTTCCAAGCTTTAGCAAACAAAGCCATCGACAGTAGTTTGTTTCCATGCAACCTTTCTAGATAAGGTGTAATCCCACCTTTCTCTAATATATGCCACACCTCCTCCTTATTCTTAATAGTATCCTAGAAGAAAGGCTTTGCATGATTTCTATTGCCTCCCATGGCCCCAAAATTTGTAGAACTGAGAAGCTTGAGAACCTTTCAAGTGATAAGGAGAAACCACAAGAAGGAGAGCCAAAAAATTCCCACAATCTGTGTGGCAATGGTATTATGGTAGGGGAAAGTAATGAAACTAGAACGTCATCCCATATAGAGGAAAAAAAAGGTACCATTAGCACGATCAAGATCTAGCTCACCATTACTCCAAATAATTACCTGCCACATGATAATTGTCATTGTCATGCAAGCCCCGAGCCTTAAAAAATCATCAACCAAGTTAGAAGTTTTGATAATCATGATTTATACACTCAACAGCCTCCATGGGGAGGGGGTCATTCACATCCCACTCCCTAGAACCCCTAACACCAAGATTAGCAAAAACATCAGCTAATCCATTTCCTTCTCTAGAAATATGAGATATATATTAATACTCATCAAAGGAATTAAGGATATCGATAACATCCATTATGATCGGTTCAACACTCCATGAAGGGGCAGAACATTTCTTCAAATTATTAATGATATTGAGAGAGTCCTCCTCAATCCACACCTTCTTATACCCTTTCAATTGAGCCATCTTCAAGCCATGATAGGCTACAACTGGTTTCACATAGTGGTTTGTCTAGGTTCCCAAAGGGAGCTCCATAGTGGAAACGAACCTACCATTAGAATTTCTTAACACTCCCCCACAACCAGCAGGTCCTGGGTTACCTTTAGCAGCTCCATCAAACCTTCACCCATCCAAAAGGAGGAGCTTTCTGAACAACATCATCTCTAGAGGCTTTCCCTTAGTGAGAGGAAGTGAAATATCATAGGGTAGCTTCTAATTATGAGCAATAGAAATATCATTTGGACTAAGCATTACCCTTGGCACATTCTAGAAAGAAATCTTGGAAACAAAATTCTCTTTGATAGCAACACAGATTTTATAGGCCACAAAGATAGCAAGAAGATCCATACTTCTGAAAATCTAGTTATTGTGCTCAAGCCAAATACCCCAAGCAATATGGGGGATAGAAAGAGACCAAAGAAAAAGTAGAGCAGGATTGGAAGAAGGTCCAACCCATTGAGACCACACTTCCCCAATCAAAGAATGGAAAACCCAACTCAAATTCCAAAGAGAAAGAACATGGACCCACACATCTCTAACAAATATGTAGCCAATCAAAAGGTGAAAGGAATTCTCGACATCCTCTTCAAAAAGAAAGCATCTGTTAGGCATCATAAAACTTCTCTTGACCAAGTTATCAATAGTTAAGACCTTATTCTGGAAAAAAAGACAGAAGAAAATATTAACCTTAGGAATCAATTTAGAGGACAACAGGGTAGCCCAGAAAGGAGCAGGACCAACAAAGGAAACATGAAGATGAAAGGCCGCAGATACATAAAATTTACCATTGGAAGGGGGCCTCCACACAATCTTATCATCATTAGTATGAGAAGGAATATGAACCAAGACAAAGCATTAAAGAGATCCTCCAACCCTAGATCCACCTCATGCAACCTTTTCCAATGAACTCCATCAATATAATCAACAAAAAATCTTCCAAACCTCCACACACAAATGTCCATGAGGGGTTGATCCCAAGGATCATATTTTAGGGGCCTATAACTAAACTAGCTATCCTCCTAGAACATAATTTTCCTGCCATTTCCCAGTTGCCAAAAAGGACCTTTAGAAACAAGCCTATGAGCCTTAACCATACAATTTTAGAGTGTAGACCCAGAAGGAGGGGAAAATTCGGGAGATAAAAGATCCCTTATATGATCAACCCCACGAAGATATTTACTGAGAGAAATTTTAACCCATTTAATCTTTAGCCAAAATAAGGTTCCACAAATGTTTGCCAAGAAGTGCCACATTAAATTCTTTAATTTTACGGATTCCAAGACCTCCCACCTTTTTGGGCCTACAAACATCATCCTAGGTAACCAAATGGATTCTTCTCTTGTCCTCAACCCCAGACAAAATGATTTTTTTTAATTCCCTCCAACTTATCCACAATTTTCCTTGGCATATAAAACACGCTAAGAGCATAAACATGAAGATTCTAAAAAGTTGACTTAATCAGTTGCACTTTCCCAGCTTGGCTTAACAGCGCACCCTTCCAACCAACCAATTTAGAATTGAACTTATCAATCAACCCCCGCCAAAAGGAATTAGGAACATTAGAGCATAGGGGAAGACCCGAATAAGATGCAGGGAGCTCACCAATCTGGCACTGCAAGATTCTAGCAATTTTAATCTACCTGTGGTCCAGAGTGTTAAAGAAGAAGATAACACTCTTGGGTAAGCTAACCTTCTGCCCCAATGTAGTCTCATAACTCTTTTGGATAAGTTTAATAGCTTTGGCCTCCTTAATAGACTATCCCCCAATCAACAAACTATTGATGGGAGCAAATAAGATTACTTGAGGAAGGATCCAACCCAGACATTAAACCAAAATTAATAAATCTCTAGATGAGGCGACCCAACGATTCCACCATGATAATAAACATAAAAGGAGATATAGGATCTCCTTGCCTCAATCCCATTGAGCAATCAAAGAGAGGAGAGGGAGAGCCATTAACAAGAACAAAGAACCTAGGGGTGGAAATAAGCTGGAGAATAAGAGCCACCATTTTCTCCCCAAAACCAAAAGCTTTCAAAATCTTAGAAAGAAAACCCCAATCAACTCTATCATAAGCTTTAAGCAGATCAAGCTTTAGTAAAAAACCAACATTCTTATTAACATTTAAGGAGTGAATATTCTCATGAACAGAAAGGATAGAGTCCAAAATTTTCCTACCAGCCACAAAACCATTTTGTTGAGGAGAGATGATAAGAGGAAGAACCTTTTGCAGTCTAACCGCGAGCACCTTAGAAAAAATCTTTGTAAATTGAATTACACAAAATGATAGGGAAGAATTTATCAAAAGAAGTAGCAACTGGTTTCTTAGGTATAAGGACAATAAAAGAGGAATTCAATTCCTTCAAAATATTGCCACTACAAAAAAATTCCTTAGTAGCTTCCACAACATCCTTGGCAATAATATCCCAAAAGGAATGATAAAATAACATCGGGAAGCCATTAAGCCCCATCGCCTTATTACCTTTAAAAGAGAAAAAATCACTTATGATCTCCTCCACCAAAGGAATACACACCAACTACCTGTTAATATCATCATATATGACCTGAGGGATATCCCTAAGAAGATCCTCTTGACAATCCATATCAAGCTCCCCTTCCACCGAT
This sequence comes from Sequoia sempervirens, assembly GCA_007258455.2. Taxonomy (NCBI): domain Eukaryota; kingdom Viridiplantae; phylum Streptophyta; class Pinopsida; order Cupressales; family Cupressaceae; genus Sequoia; species Sequoia sempervirens. The sequence continues at coordinate 169,567,329 of VDFB02358134.1, read as the reverse complement.
AATAGATTAGAGAAGTAAGAAGACTCCGCTTGCTGCAGATCAACGTCCTTCTTCAACACCTAATTATTGAAATTAATCTCATTGATACAATTAGAAGCTTTGTGTTTTGGAGTAGAGAGGTGAAAAAACTTTGTGTTCCTATCCCCACTTTTTAACCACATAATACAAGAATACTGCTTCCAGAATTCCTCCTCCTTAGCAACAATATTATGCAATATGGAAAGAAGGAAGTTCTCTTTCATAGCCAAGGCTTGATCATACCTAGATGCTTGGATGGATTGTTGCATAGAAAGAAGCTCCCGGTTCACCTCCTCCTTTTCCAAAAAAATGTGATAAAAAGAAGACCAATTCCATTTCCTAACATTATTCTTCACATTGGCAAGCTTTTTGGCCAGCTTTTTGGCCACTCTTTACATAGCCATCCCATCCACCTGAATGTTCCACCAATCTTGAACCAGATTTTTGAGATCAAAATGACAAGTCCACATCTTCTCAAATCTAAACAGAATTTTTTTCTTCCTACCCAGTAAGTCCACAAATAAAGACAAAAGAAAGTGGTTTGACCCCAATTTGGTTAAATCCGAGTGTGAGCAAGAATAAGAAACAAGCCAGTCAAAGGTGATAAGAGCACGATCAAGCTTGACCTAAATAAGAGCATCCCCCACATGCCGATTAGACCAGGTGAATGAGGCTCCTTTAAGATCCAAGTCAAGATGCAAAGCATCCAAGCATATTGGCAATCAACATCAACCAAAAAAATATGTATTTTATTTTTATGCTTAATTTTTACATTTTGGTGTGAGTTGGAGCTTCAAGAGAATCTTGTGGAGTGTTTGAAGGATAAAATCTTCATTTACCAATACTTGTATTTTCATTTCAAAAATAAAAGGAAAATAGTGTGTTTAATGTGATTTTAAATTATTGTATAATTTCAAGGCTCAAAGGATTTAAGGGATCCATTGGCATGTTAGAGGGAACTTGAAAATAAGAGTTAATATTTATTTTATCAATTTGGATACCTATAGAAGTTTCATAAGAAAATTGACCTTTGATATTCCATTCTTGTCTTATTGGGTGCTTAAAATGGAGGGAAAGAGTGATTTTTGGAAAAATAAAGAATGATTCTTCAATTACCAAAAGAGCACAACTTAGTTTTTTATTTTCTTCATTTTTAAAATTCACCTACATCAGAAAGGTATTTGATATGGTAAAGCGACATTAACAATACATTTTGGAAGCAAAACTATGTTTTTATTTCATTCTTTGTGAAGGAATTTTAGAGGTCAAGTTGAGGGAAACGAAAGAGTAGATTTGGGTGCCACTTTTTGGTTCTTTGTAAGGGTGTATAAAAATATAAAATATAGCCTTTAATGGTGTAAAAAGGAATCAATCAATATGATCAAGTTTGGAGAAATAACCTATAGGTTGCTTTTGATAGTTGCATAAGGAGTGCAAAAAATCAACTTGTGAAGAGAAGAGGAAAAAGATTTTGCACGTGTGTTGTAGATGTTCAAGGTAGCCATGAGAGTTGCATAATGAAGAGAAAAATAATGTTTCAAAAGATGAGTGAAGCCAAGAAGGTTTAAAGACATGAGGATTTGAAGACTCGTAGACAAGATGTCTCTAGAAAAGCTTGTAAAAATTTCTGAATTTTATTTAATGTTGAATCCTTGATATATGTAATTAATCTTGAAGAATTTTCATGTATGAATGTTAAAATAAAGATATGTTTCAAATTATTTTTACGTTTATATGTTAATGTGGGTTGGATGACATGTTAAGTCTGCAATATTGGGTAGTTTGATAAGACCCCCAATCTTGTCTGCATCAATTGGTATCAGAGCGAGGGATCTTGAGAGTGGAGAGAATCCACCAAGACCTATGAGTAAAGTAGAAGAATTTTGGTAAATAATAGCTCATGTGAGGATTTTTCATAGGTAGAGAGAATCCCTGAGCAATCGAGAGCTAGGGAGTCGCAAAAATAAGTGTGATTGCAAATTTCTGAGCATGAGGTTAGAGAGGTGTGAAAGATTGTAGCAAATGATATGGGGATATTATTGAGAAAGAATCTTGTGATATGGGATGGATAGAGGCAGTATAAAAAGATGAATATGTTGGAAATAACAACTTATAAAAATGCAAGATTGAGTAGATTAGAAACATGGCAGCATGGAAAGGATATCAAGAGTGAAGAGGTTGCAGTTAGGACATACCATGGGAAAGGCATGGATAAATAAGAAGAAAAAAATGAGCAAGAGGATGAAATTGTAGCAACGATGATGGTAGAAGAGAATGAAGATGCAATTGTAGAGGATGTGATTGCACTGATGAAATGTGAAGATATTTCGAACGGTGAAGACATGGATGACTTAATGTAGTAGATTTTGGTAGTAGAAGAAGAGTGGTTTGGTAAGCTTGTTGATGGAGGAAAGAAGTTTAATATTGCAGCAAAGGACGAAGGAAATAATGTTGGGATGGTGAAAGAGAATGAGGTAAACCTAGAGTTTAATTTATTTATGAAGATGAAAGTAGAGGATGTAGTTGCAAATTGGTGCATGTATAGTACATATTTTAATGTAGAAGTTGTAGAGGATTTTGTAAGTGAAACTTGGTGGAGGTGCTTGGTTTGTGGTGGGTCAAAAACAATGAAACATGAGAAGAGTAGAGGGATTGTTTGGTGGAGGTGGTTGGATAATACTGGGTTAGATCACATGAAGTAGATGAGGAGAAGATAAATTATTTGGTGGAGGAGGACGGTTCACGGTAGACGTGAGTCCATAAGAGGATGCAGAGATGTTGGAAGAGAATGGAGAATGTTCTAATAAGATGTTGGAAGAGAATATGGAAGCAATACTTTCATGTCCACCTATCATAGCGATGGAGTTCACTACATATTTCTTGCAATCTAAAAGGATAGTTCTACCATTCAACTCCAATTTTGTGAGACTATGCTTACAAAAATTCCTACTCGACGTGTTTGATGTAGGAGCATCCGAGTGGATTGGAAATCAACATAAACCAAAAAAAAAGTTTTATTTTCATGTTTATTTTTTGAATTTTGGTGTGGGTTGGAGCTTGAAGAGAATCTTGTGGAGTCTTTGAAGGATAAAATCTTTATTTACCAATACTTGTATTTTCATTTCAAAAATTAGAGGCAAACAATGTGTTTAATGTGATTTTAAATTATTGTATAATTTCAAGGCTTGAAGGGTTTAAGGGGTCCATTGGCATGTTAGAGGGAACTTGAAAATAAGAATTAATATTCATTTTATCAATTTATATGCCTATAGAAGTTTCATAAGACAAGTGACCTTTGGCATTCCATTCTTGTCTTATTGGGTGCTTAAAATGGAGGGAAAGATAGTGATATTTGGAAAATAATGAATAAATCCTCAATTACCAAAGGAGCATGACTTGGTTTTGTATTTTCTTCATTTTAAAAAGTCATATACATCAACAAGGCATTTGATATTGTAAATCAACATTAACAACACATTTTGGAAGCAAAATTATGTCTTTATTTCATTCTTTGTGAAAGAATTTTAGAGGTCAAGTTGAGAGAAATGAAAGAGAAAATTTGGGTGCCAATTTTTGGTGATTTGTAAGGGTGTATGAAAATATAAAATACAGTATTTAATGGTGTAAAAAGGAAACAATCAATAGTATAAAGGTTGGAGAAAGAACTTGCAAGTTGCTCTTGATAGTTGCATAAGGAGTGCAAAAAATCGTCTTGTGAAGAGAAGAGGAATAGAAGAAGAGGAAAAGGATTTTGCAGGTGTGTTTTACGTGTTCAAGGAAGCCATGAGAGCTGCATAATGAAGAGAAAAATCAGGTTTCAAAATATGAGTGAAGCCAAGAAGGTTTGAAGACATGAGGATTTGAAGACTTGTAGACAAGATGTGATTAGAAAAGCTTCTAAAAATTTCTGAAATTTATTCGTTGTTGAATCCTCCATATATGTAATTAATCTTGAGGAATTTTCATGTATTAATGTTTAAATAAAGATATGTTTCATATTATTTTTCCATTTATATGTTAATTTGGGCTAGATGACATGTTAAGGTTGCAAGATTGGGTAGTTTGATAAGACCCCTCAATCTTGTCTACATCAATTGGTATTAGAGCAGGGGATTTTGAGAGTGGATAAAATCCACTAGGACCTATGGGTAAAGTAGAATAAGTGCATTAAAGAAGTATTCATGTGAGGATTGTTGCAAGCAGAAAGAAGTCCTGAGTAATCAAGAGCTAGGGATCTACGAAAAGAAGTTTGATTGCAGATTGTTGAGCATGAGGTGAGAGATGTGTGAAAGATTGCAACAAATGAGATAGGGATATTATTGAGAAAGAATATTGTGATATGGGATGGATGGAGGTAGTATGAATAGAGGAAGACTTTGGAAATTATGGCTGATATAAATGCAAGATTGAGTAGATTGGAAACATGGTAGCGTGGAAAGGATATCAAGAGTGAAGAGGTTGTAGTGAAGAAATGCTATGAGGAAGGCATGGATAAAGAAGAAGAAAAGAATGAACAAGAGGATGAAAGTGTAGTAGAAATGATGGTAGAAGAGAATGATGATGCAGTTGTAGAGGATGCGATTGTAGTGATGGAATGCGAAGAAAATATAAATGGTGAAGACAAGGATGACTTAATGTTGAAGATTCTGGCAGTAGAAGAAGAGTGGTTTAGTAAGCTTGTTGATGGAGAAAAGAAGATGAATATTGCAGTGAAGGACAAAGAAAATAATGTTGGGATGAAGAAAGAGAATGAGGTAAATTTAGAGTTTAATTTATTTACGAAGATGAAAGTAGAGGATGTAGTTGTAAATTGGTACATGTATAGTACATATTTGCATGTAGAAGTTGTAAAGGATGTTTCAAGTGAAACTTGGTGGAGGTGGTAGGTTTGTGGTGGGTAAAAACCCATGCAAGAGGAGAAGAGTAGAGGGGTTGTTTGATGGAGGTGGCTAGATAATGGTGGATTGGATCCCACAAAGGAGATGAGGAGAAGATAAATTATTTGGTGGAGGAGGACGGCTCATGGTGGACATGAGTCCACAAGAGGAAGAAAGAAGAGGATGTAGAGTTGTTGGAAGAGAAAGGTGAATGTTCTAATAAGATGTTAGAAGAGAAGGAATAAATACTTTCATGTGCACCTATCATAGTGATGGATTTTTCTATAGATTTATTGTAATATAAAATGATTTTTCTACCATTCAAATCCAATTTTGTGAGCCTATGCTCACAAAAATTTCTACTCGGTGTGTCTGATGTAGGAGCATTCAGTGGATTGGAAATCTACATCAACCAAAAAAATATGTATTTTATTTTCATGTTTATTTTTTGAATTTTTGTGTGAGTTGGAGCTTCAAGAGAATCTTGTGGAGTGTTTGAAGTATAAAATATTCATTTACCAATACTTGGATTTTCATTTCAAAAATCAAAGGCAAAAAATGTATTTAATGTGATTTTAAATTATTGTATAATTTCAAGGCTTGAAGGGTTTACGAGGTTCATTAGAATGTTAGAGGGAACTTGAAAATAAGAATTAATATTCATTTTATCAATTTATATTCCTATATAAGTTTCATAGGACAAGCGACCTTTGATATTCCATTCTTGTCTTATTCGGTGCTTAAAATGGAGGGAAAGATAGTGATTTTTGGAAAAATAATGAATGACTTCAATTACCAAAGGAGCGTGACTTGGTTTTGTATTTTCTTCATTTTCCAAATTCATATACATAATCAAGGAATTTGATATGGTAAATAAACATTAACAACACATTTTGGAAGCAAAACTATGTCTTTATTTCATTCTTTGTGAAGGAATTTTAGAGGTCAAGTTGAGGGAAATGAAAGAGAAGATTTGGGTGCCACTTTTTGGTGTTTTGTAAGGGTTTATGAAAATATAAAATACAAAATTTAATGGTGAAAAATGAAGCAATCAATAGTATAAAGGTTGGAGAAAGAACTTGTAGGTTGCTCTTGATAGTTGCATAAGAAGTGCAAAAAATCAGCTTGTGAAGAGAAGAGGAATAGAAGAAGAGGAAAAGGATTTTTTAGGTGTGTTGTAGGTGTTCAAGGAAGCTATGAGAGCTGCATAATGAAGAGAAAAATAAAGTTTCAAAAGATGAGTGAAGCCAAAAGGTTTGAAGATATGAGGATTTGAAGACTCGTAGACAAGATGTGTCTAGAAAAGCTTGTAAAAATTTCTAAATTTTATTCAACGTTGAATCCTCCATATATGTAATTTATATTGAGGAGTTTTCATGTATGAATGTGTATGAATATTGAAATAAATATATGTTTCAAATTATTTTTCCATTTATATATTAATGTGGGTTGGATGACATGTTAAGGTTGCAAGATTGGGTAGTTTCATAAGACCCCCCAATCTCATCCACATCAATTGGTATCAGAGTGGGGGATCTTGAGAGTGGAGAGAATCCACTAGGATCTATGGGTAAAGTAGAAAAAGTATGGTAAAGAAGAGCTCATGTGAGGATTGTTGTACGTAGAGAGAAGCCCTGAGCAATTGAGAGCTAGGGAGCCACAAAAAGAAGTGTGATTGTAGATTCTTGAGCATGATGTGAGAGAGGTGTGAAAGATTGCAGAAAATGAGATGGGGATATTATTGAGGAATAATCTTGTGATATGGGATAGATGGAGGCAATATGAAAAGGGGAAGATTTTTGCAATAATGGTTGATATAAATGCAAGATTGAGTAGATTGGAAATATGACAATGTGGAAAGGATATCAAGAGTGAAGAGGTTGCAGTGAAGAAATGCCATGAGGAAGGCATGGATAAAGAAGAAGAAAAGAATGGACAAGAGAATGAAAGTGTAACAACGATGATGGTATAACATAATTAATATGTAGCTACAAAGGATGTGATTGTAGTGATGGCATGTAGAGAGATTGCAAATGGTGAAGACAAGGATGACTTAATGTTGTAAATTCTGTTAGTAGAATAAGAGTGGTTTGGTAAGCTTGTTGATGGAGGAAAGAAGATGAATATTGCAGTGAATGATGAAGAAAATAATGTTGGGATGGAAAAAGAGAATGAGGTAAATTTAGAGTTTAATTTATTTATGAAGATGAAAGTAGAGGATGTAGATGCAAATTGGTGCAGGGATATTACATATTTGCATTTAGAAGTTGTAGAGGATGTTACAAGTGAAACTTAGTGGAGGTGGTCGATTTGTGGTGGGTCAAAACCCATGAAAGAGGAAAAGAGTATATAATGGTGGAGGTGGAGGTGTCTAGATAATGGTGGGTTTGTGACATCTCATTTCTGTGCATGAACTTAACTAGTAAATAAATTGTATTACATGATTATTATTATTATTATTTTAAAACATATTCCTTACTTTTCTTATTTCAAAAAATATTGAATAATAGGAAAAAATTAAAAGAGTTCTTCTTGTTAACAAATTGTTGAATGTTGATAATTTAGGGAGGCGATGGAGAGCATAGCAAGGGCATCGTGCGGGAGGAGTTTTGAATCTGTGGAAGGTGATGGAGCAGAAAAAGATGACTTAGATGGAGATTTTTTGGAGGCTGTGCGACTTGAGGGGGTTGCTCCTATTTCCTGGCTCAGATGGCATGTTGGTGGCAACTCTATTGGGGGAGGATGGGAAATTTTTCTACCCCCTTCTCTTTCCCTCTTTGCCCTGGTCATGGGTGCTTTTTGGGGAGGCTGTGCTAGCCTTTTTGTTTTGGTGGTAGAGGCTTGTTGGGTCTCTATTTTCATGTTGGTTGTCTTGTTCTCCTCTCTGCCTGAGGTCGTGGGGTTTGGTTCCCCTTTTTCTATTGAAAACATGGCTATGGAGGCGATGGAGGGTTGGATTTGTGGTTTCTTGTGTTCTGGTGTTGTCTCTTTGGGAGGCTATTTCTTGAAGGCTGCTATGGTGAGAAATACATGTTGCATGACTCTTACTTGGTAGGTGGTTCCTCTGCTAATAAGGATTGCCTCTCTTTTTGAAACTTTTTCATTGCTCTTTCAAAACTCTGTATTTTTCCCCAGATCTTTGTGTCTCTTTCTATTGCTGGGGATTTCCTCTCTAGTTTTGTAGGGGTGCTTCTTCTCTTGGGAGGCCGTTCTTTGCCTTGCCCTTTGTGTTGTTTATGTGGTCCCTATTGGGATTCAAGATCTTTGGGTGGTTTTGGAAGCTAGTTTTGACTCCTTTTGGTCATTGAGGGTTATATTTGTGAAGGTGGTTAGAATCTGCTAGGCTCTACTATGTGGGTTGGTCTTTTTTTTGGAGGCAGCCTTGCGTTATGCTAGTAGTGTTTGTCTGGAGGGGAAAGGTTATCCCCTTAGAGTTTGGGTTGTTTGGTACACCTTTTTCTTTATTATGCTCTCTAAATGTAAGGGGTTTGTGTTTATTTTGCAGATTACTTATATTTTTTCCTTTGTTTTTTGTTTTCTCGGCTGGGAGGTTTCTAAAGACCTTTTTCAAGACCCAATTATTCATGGAGCTGGAATTTGTTTTTGCTTCCTTTGTGTTGAAGCAAAGTGGTTCGATAGAGTTTTTTCTGCTAGATTTGTCCATGGATGCTTTGGTTTCTCTAGATTCTTCTTTCTTGCTGCAGGTTGGGTGGTATTCTAAGTTTCTCTCTATGTCCCAACGAGTTGAGCCCCCTCAAATGTTTATGCTTATGGCTCAGAGGTTTATTTTTGAGGCCTGATTTTTGTGGGTGTTGGTCTCTTACCAGGATGGTATGGATGTTTCTTCTACTGCTATGATGGCCTTCTTCTCAGATCCTATGGAGGTGGAGTTGGGAGGTGATTTTCTTTGGATTTCTCATTTGTTGTTCTTGTTGAGGTGGATGCTTCTCCTATGGAGGTGGAGGTTGAGGGTGCTGGAGTTTTCAGGTGGTAGTGAACTTGTTGGTCATAACACTCTCTCCAATAGAGGGGAGGTCACTCCTTCTTAGGTGGATTTGGAGTTGGCTTCTTGGTTCAATCAATGGATTTGTCTCCAGTGGTCTCTTATGCTCTCTAACTCCCCTATTGAGGTGGGATTGTTGGATTTGTTGGCCTTTTGTTTAGGGGTTTGATGGTGTCCTACACCATTAAGTAGGTTATCTTTCTTGGCTCTATGGTGTCACCCATGAGCGGCTGGTTTGCTAATGTCTAGAAGATGGAGGAAGATTCTTTGTGTATCTAAGGGTTTCTGGTCCTGGATAAAACCAGGTTGTAAAAGGGTTTCAGGCCCTTGCTTGTTTGTTTGTTGTAGCATGTGTAGTCATGTTTATCTTTTAGAGGTTGTTGTTGGTTTATGGTTTATCTTATTTGCAACTTGCTTTTCTTTGTTAGGTTGATGATTCCCTTCAAAACTGTTATGTACTGGGTTTTAGGTCCCATCAAAACCTATTTAACCCCTAATCAAAAACCAATTGTTGAATGTTGATAATTTTATTTATTTATAATAAAAATATATATAATATATTATTATTTAATAGTTTAGATAATGATAATTATATAAATGGTTTACTTTAAAATTAATATCACGATTATTACTATGAAATAAATACTAAATTTAACTAGAATGTAAATGGAAAAATAAATTGCATGACTGCAATTGTTAAATAAAGAGAGCGATTTTTTTAAAAAAATTAACATTAACTTGAATTAAATAAAATTGCATGAACTAAATATGTATTTCACATGTAAATTTTATTGGATGCATGTGTGCAACTGTCCATGCATGGAAGTTATTAATTAATGTATTAAAGAAACATAAAAGGGTGTGGAAGCATTAATGGAGAAGTGGAGAATTTCAATGGATGAGGAACCATTACAAGGAGGATATAAAGGAAGTGCATAGGTGGTCATAAATTCGAAGATGATGGAAATACATGACAACTATGGAGGGGCAGAGCAGAACGAGACCCGAGACTCAAATTGTCAAATCATCTATTTAGTGTCCATGGATATGGTTTGTCTCCTACTCAAAATGCATGTTCCATCTTATAACCTTAATTCAGTTGCGTGCAAGTATCTTCTTAATCCCTCTATCTTCCATCAATCTTTTATCATATGAATCTTACCTTACGTACACACATCTATTTGAAAAGTTGTAAACTATTTTTATCATGCTCATTTGAAATGTATCATGGAAACATTTCCCTTCATAATAATTTACTTTCCTGAGGAATTCTATCAAAAATATTTCTCGATGTAGGTATACGCCCCCTCTTAGCATAGGCATTAAGGGAACCAACAAAGGTTAAAGAGCTTTAACTTTATACATATGCTTTGCCTTGTAAAACTTTCCCGATAAGCCCATTTTATGCACATTCTGCACATCAAACAATGTGTACATTGAATGAAATAGATCTTTCTTGGGGGAGTTGTTAATTTAGAGAGGGTTTTATAGACACAAAACCCTCTCCAAACTATCACAACAAATGCTCAAATAAAATAGAGTACTTGTAAATTAACACACGGAAATTTACTTGCACAAGAAACTAGTGATTTTCTTCACTAAAATAATCTGGATGCAAAAAAATTTAGTCATATATGGACTGATATGCAGCAAATTATTTTCCTATAGGCATCAAATATGCAACTAGAAATTAATCTCAGACAATCTATGCTTAAAAATTTGAGCTTTTACAAACAAAACCATCTCCCAGCTCTTCTAAGTTACCTGCAACACTTGCAACTTCAAACCAGTCACTCTGGAATATTCATGGAATGTTTTTTATTAGTCCAAACCTTCAAATAACATCCCCAACCATGCCTCTAGAGAAAATATACGCCTCTCTTCTCTCTTCTCAAAAATCGCCTTTGAAAAATTCTTTCTTTTCTTTCACCATTCTCCCGATTCTCCACTACTTTCCCAGAGAATTAATTAATTATTTTTTTTTTTCTCCTCCTCTTCCTAGGTACAACATACTCTATGGCTGAAAATTCAAACTTTTGAAAAATAATTAAGGCACAATAAAATCCATTTCTAACTCTTTCAGGAATTACCTTTGAAAAATTCTTTCTTTGCTTTCACCATTCTCCAGATTCTCCACTACTTGCCCAAATAATTAATTTAAAATTGTTTTTTTCTCCTTCTCTTCCTAGGTACACCATACTTTGTGTCTACAAATTCAAACTTCTGGAAAATAGTTAAAGCACAATAAAATCCATTTCTAACTGCCTAGTCTAAGATAGGAGTTGCAGCTTTAATCCTCCACTTGCAATTTCTGAAAAAGCAAAAAAAAGAAAACCAGGACTTGAGTTCCCACCTCACCACCCTTTCTTTTTAGGGTTATCATTATGAGCTTTAAAACTCCATCATCCCATTTTCCAACACCCCATATTGAGCTTTTAATTATTTGCAATTTAAATGCTTTAATCTACTTTTTTTTCTTTACACCCCACTAGTCAACTTGTCAATGTGGAAAGGAGATTTTAATTGACAAGTTTAAATATTTGAAGATAAATTATTTTCCATCCCTCAACAAGTAATCCAAGCCAAAATTAATTCACCTCAAAAATTTAAAAAAATCAACCTTTTTTGTTAACATGGGATTGCAAGTTACCATGGATGCTCCTATATCAATTGTGCAGCCTAAATGTCTACAACTTCATTTGGTCTGGAGTTTTTAAACGCCTTTAAAATACATGCACATTACCCCCCTTTTCAAATTTAGCACCATGTCTTTGCTAATAGCCAAATGGTTCATAATATCATAATTTCTTTGTGGCTTCAACTAAGCAGCCCTCATGTCATGTCCTTGCATCCATTCTTTTTCTATAATGCTTACTTTTCTATCAAGGAAAATTGCAATGCATGATCTGACCAAAGTTTCCTCTTTTCTTTATCGATGAAATAAATCCATACCCTATTTGAAAGCTCTCATTTTGGCATGGGAAGAGAGGATGTTGGGAAAGGTTGTGGAATTTGGCTTTACACCAGCCAATTATTTTTTCCTGGAAGTTTCTTATGCCTTTCATTAACAAATCCATATGTGCATATCCTGCTAACCAAGGCGATTACAAGATATTCCTATGGTTTCTTGTGTTATATTGTTGTTATCATGCCTTTACATAGCCAATGGCACACTCCTTCCCATATTCATAATCTATCATATCTTTCTCAAACCTAATTATCTATAGGTTTCCTGTGTGAATAACCTGCTAGGGTTGGGATAGGTGTCCTACTATATTCTTTTTATTATACAAGACTCTGATAGATTTGTTTCGGGGGTTTAAATATAGTTCTAGTTGTTTTAATAATTCAAGAATATACCACTTTGATTCTTGTGAAATCTATGCATAGAACCCAAAAGCAATGGAAACTATTCCATATTTGTATGTAGCCAGCCTACTTTATAAAGCCGCTAGAGAAATTATTCAAAGTATTTCACTTATAAAGATCATTTGGTTAATCAAATAAAGTGTGCTAAAATTCTTAGAAAAACATGGGATTAAGCATGTGTGAACTTAAAAATTTATCAATACGTAGGCCAATCCTTCAAGTGATGAACTTATTTAAGTGTTAGATTAAGACTAGAAGTTAGAACTATCATTCACTAATATAGTAATATATTAGAAAATAGGAATGGTCTTAAGTAAGGATGCTTTCCTTTACCAGTGAAAAATCTTGTATCAGTCTCCCTTTTAACTATTTTTTGAAACTCGGTTGTTCAATCTAAAATAAAGATGTAGGAAAGTATCTATCAAGCCACTACCTTGATTTGATAAAGAAGATAACTCAACTATTAGCTTGAATAAATAATGGTGTTAAATATTAAAGTTACCTTCTCTTTTGGAATTAAGTTACAAAATAAATCTTATCACTTTGTATATCTCAGATCATAAAAGATGCTCGTTTGAATCTCACTTATTTTGTGAGATATTGTTGGCATATTGAAAGGCAGAAAAAGGGCACTTAGCCTTGAAAATTGATAGAGATTATTGTATGCCATAAAATTTATAATTGTTTTTCTGCTAATGTCAAGATGTCACGCCATAGTATGATTAGAAATATATAAATTACCTATAAATATTTATGAATATTGGTGAATACATATATATAAATATATGAATATATATCTATATGTGTGTGTGTGTGTGTGTGCATATGTATATAGGTATGTAAATATAAATGTGAACACAATAAGATCTTGAAGCATAATATCATGGATATGATCTTGGAGTATTGGTTAAATTACTTCATGTGTCGATATAAATATATATTTAAGTACATGTATGGTTGTGAATATACACTTTCATTAAAAAATTCTTGAAATCATGGGAAACTTTGATTGAAATTTTTATATGAAAAAATATACTTATGTTTTCTTTTTGAAAATCTCTATGAAAAAATAGATATTTTGCATGTAAAATTCAATTATGTCTAAGAAAGAAATTCATAATGTAAGTTTCTCATAAATATAATTAGAATTGTATGGTAATTATTATCTATGGATATGTGTACGAAAGTTTGGATTAATGAAGGATGTTATTGAAATCATCTGCACGAAAGGATAAGCATTTTTCATTATTTAAGTCTTTATCAATGGATAAATACACATGCTATGAAATAATTTTAACTATGGAAAGGTTGTTTTTAGGAGCGTTTTCCTCTATGACTGTAGTGTGTATTACTATATTCATGAGTTTTTTCTTACTGTATTCCTTGTCCCTATCACTGTATTCATGAGTGCTTGTGGAAAGATACCTTCCAGGATGGGTGTCGAATATGGGTATCAAGGAGTGTAGATTCTACTTTTCCAGATCTACTTTTATTTTTTGTATACAACATTATGCTTGTACAAGCTTCTTTAGACCATTAAGATAGATGGATTAATTATTTATATTGCTCTCTGCCATATCCTAGTATCAATCATAGCGTGTTCTTGTATAATAGTTATGCATGTAGATATACTAGGCATGCACTAGATTCCATCCTATACATCTATTTCTTTTTTCTAATCATCTTGTGTAAGGTCGGTGGTTCTTCATGTTACCTAAAGAACTCTCTAGGGAAGCATGCTTCGTGGCTGAGAAAAAAAAGTTCCTAGACCATGTTCTCATCTCTTGATTTGTAGATGACCAATAGAGGGTCGATTATGGACAAAGACTTATATATTGCATCTCCACATTTATATTGACTTGATATTGGCATATGTACATCTAGTTTGTACATCTTTTATGGATTATTCTAGTGCATTTGTACATTCTATGTACTTTATTTATATTGTTATAACTTGTTGGCGATGGTCTACCTAAGTCAATCATTGTACCTATATATTCTTTGTATTTTTTTGTCCTTTGTGAGAATGTAATGTTGAGTGATGACATGGCATGCAATGAGGAAATTCTCTTGTATTATTGTAAATAAAAGTATTTCTTGTCAATTATGTTTTATTTATGGTTATTGGTGATTTTTACTTTACAGGGTTGGATCCCATGAAGGAGATGAGGAGAAGATAAATTCTTTGGTGGAGGAGGACAGTTCATGGTGGACATGAGTGCACAAGAGGAAGACAGAAGAGGATGCATAGTTGTTGGAAGAGAATGAAAAATGTTCTAATAAGATGTTTTTGATACAATAAGAAGCATTTACAAGGTGTTGTACCCTTTACACAATGAGCCACAAGGGCCAAAAAAGATCAAGTCCAAAAAACAAAAACAACTAGCCAAAAAACACAAACACATCAAACTAACAGCAGACATAAACACCACACAGCAGAAAAAAACTAATTGGAACTCTCCCAATTCTAAGAGAGGAGATTGACAACATCATCCCCGACCCATTCGAGGCCTTCTTCAATAGTCTTCTTATCCATATCATCCTTCATCACAACAAAGAGGTTGCTAGTAACACAGTGGACCAACTTGACAGTGAACCGGGACAAGCCACTGAACTTCTTCTCCATCTTCCCCATCCGCTCCTACAACACACGAAGCTCCTCCCCTTTATCCACAGTCTTCACAATATTAGTGCGCTCCACATCCAAAGGGTCAAAGGACTGGGAATCCAAGTTCTCATTAAGAATTTTGTTGAAGTTCGTAAGGTTATGAGGCCCTTCAAAAAACTCCTCCTCCACATTCCTATTACCTTTGTTGTCAGACTTCTCCTCATTAGAATCAATTTCACTAATTTGCACTTTCGCGTTATTTTTTTCCAACCTACCAGATCTCCTAATGATGGTATTTTCAACCCCAATCTCCACCGTAGTAGTGACCATAGTATCCCCCTTGTAATCCCATCACACCACATTCTTTCCTCTATTGTCCACGGCTGGTAGCTCCATCAAAGCCTTCCCCTCATCCTTCACTTTCTTCTTAGTGGTAGGTTTGCTGTCAGTCTTGGTAGGGGAAAACTTAAGCTCACAAAGACCAGCCGAAGCATTAGACTGGGCAATCCCCACATTCCCCTTATTATTCTTGGTGGTCAATTTAGGCTTAGGGGTTTCAGCAGTCACTGGAGGGGTTTTTCTTTTGGGACCCTTAGACTTGGCCAGGGAGATATTGGTCTAAATAGGGGGTTTAATTTCCTCAATACAGATAGCGGAGATGGGTTTGGGTGGAAAGAGCACGAGTTGAAAATGATAAAGCCTAAAAATGAGGCCTTGGTGGAGCAATAGGGTAGGAGGATCCTTAGGGTTTTGGGCAACAGACTCAATGCACTTCTCAACAGAGCTTTCCAAATCAGTAAGTAAGAAAAATGGGAAACTTAACAGAATTTTGTGGTGGAGGTGATTCAACAGAGGAAAATGATAGAAATAGTAGGTTTTATATCTACCTTCTAAGGTGGCATACTTCATAAGAGCGAGACAAACCTAGTCCTAAGGCCGCGGGAGAGCTTCTCTTTCAAAACCAGATTGGTTGCAAACAGGTTTTTCATTACCTAAAAAGAAGGCATTCAGGATTTCATTGTCTTGGGCCTTAGTGTTCTTAGGGTACTTATTTTCGGTACACAACAACCCCATTGCTTGAGAAATCACCTCCTCGTTCACCTCAAAGGAGATACCACCCATGGTAACCCTTCTTTCTTTCTAGGAATTCACAAACTGTGCAGATAACTTCGGATCGTGACCCACCAAATTTTCCATTAAAGGCGCTAACCCACCTTCAACGCAGATGTTCCAAACCAGTGGGTCCTTGCGAAATTCCCCACAATTGTTAAGCTTTTTTCTCACCCTATCACCACCCATGTCACCACTTTGCACACTGAAAAACTAGTTAACCTGAGAGAGAAAAAGGTTAGAATTTTTGACAAAGTGAGAGGTCACCCAAACACTAATATTATTAATCCAAATGTGACTTCCTTGGGAAATCAAGACCATGTACGGGACATGCTTGAAGAGTTACATCCCAAAAGGAAATCTTGGCGATCTCATTAATGAATATCTTCATACACTTGCAGCCAGATAAGCAAGAAATGATGGAAGAGAAGAAGGAAGAAATACTTTCATGTGCACCTATCATAGCGATGGATTTTGTTGCAAACTGCTTAAAATCTAAAAGGATGGTTCTACCATTCAACTCCAATTTTGTGAGCCTATGCTCACAAAACTTCTTACCTGACGTGTCTAATGCAGGAGCATCCAAGCGGATTGGAAATCAACATCAACCAAAAAAATATGATTTTATTTTCATGTTTAATTTTTTCATATTGATGTGGGTTGGAGCTTCAAGAGAATCTTGTGGAGTGTTTGAAGGATAAAATCTTCATTTACCAATACTTGGATTTTCGTTTCAAAAATCAAAGACAAATAGTATATTTAATATGATTTTAAAATATTGTATAATTTCAAGGCTTGAAGGGTTTAAGGGGTCCATTGGAATGTTACAAGGAACTTGTAAATAAGAATTAATATTCATTTTATCAATTTAGATTCCTATAGAAGTTTCATAAGACAAGTGACCTTTGGCATTCCATTCTTGTCTTATTGGGTGCTTAAAATGGAGGGAAATATAGTGACTTTTGGAAAAATAATTGTATATGCATAAAATTGGTCATGTCTAATTAATCCTGGCATTTAATTAAATATTTACTATTTAATTAATTTCTCTAAAGTCCTCTACATATGATTAAATTTAATTAATTTAATTATATTGTTCATTCACTTTATTCTTCCACCTTAATTAAATAAATTCACTTTATTTAATTATTTCACATTCATATGTCTACTTAATTAATTAAATAAATACCTTTATTTATCTTAATTAATTATCACCTTTTGAATTTAATTAAGTCTTTTGAGTTAATTAAATTTAAATATTTCCTTTCTCCTATTCAAATCTTTCTTCTAATTAATTAAATATTTTATTTAATTAATTTCATCTACATGTTATTTCCTAAAACTTTAATTAAATATCTTTATTTAACTAATGTCCTTCATATATTTTCAAATCATAATTAAATATTTTATTTAATTATGAAATCTTTTATTATTCTTCAAATCTTAATTAAATGATTATTTAATTGAGAAAAATCTCCTTGTCACTCATAAATAAATAATTGAATTTATAATTCATTATTTATCTTCTTAAATTTTTCCAAAATCCTCTAAAAAGATGATTTTTATCATCTCATCTTATCTCTTCCATGAAAGAGGAAACACATCCTGCTTTCTGTTTTTCTTCTATTTTTCTCTCCAGTCTTCTCCATCTTTGACCGTTTGATCTGCCAGGATTATCACAGTCGTTGATCGCATCAACCAATCACAATCCTCTGAAAGCTCTATAAATAGACCTGCATATCCAAGCATTTAGACCATTAGGCGATAGGCGATTAGAGAATAGTTGCATTCATTTAGCATTTGTTATCAGAATTAAGAGCATTCGTAATCGTAGTTTCTTTATCAAGTAATCATAGCAATTTGCAATCATGCATCATTTAATCAGCATAATCATATCTTAGCATAGCATGCATCCATCATCTACAATCTCATTCTTTGGGAGGATTGTTTGTTGAGCCTGACAAAATCTGAGAGCAACAGTTGGAATTGACAAAATTACTGGAGATAGAGGACGATAGGATGACATCAAGGGAAAAAAATTGAGTTTGCACTTCTTTTATTTCTTTTTTTTTTTTTGATATAATGTTCTATCGGTGTGTTTGATCTTCTTTAATCTATTTTTAACCTGCACATTTAATCGAACACACATTTTTGGCGCCCACCATGGGGCCTTTTCCCTATTCTTAACATCTACTTGCAGGGGTTTTTTGACATGATTTTGCATTCTGAAGTTCGGATTTTTGGAAAAATTCACACTTTAATGCATCTATTGAATATTTCAGCGCATACAAAAAACTATTAGCGCATTCGCAGACTATTTCAACGCTTTTGCAGGTTTTTCGGCGCATCTGGGAACTGTTTCAGGGCATCTGAGGATTACTTTAGTGAATATAGGGAACAAAATGGCGCATACATTTAGCTTAATTCATTAAAATTTTGTAAAAAGAAAAAATTGCATTTTTAGATTGGCGCATTTAGGCTTTCTTTTAGCGTATTTAAGGTTTTCTACAACACTTTTGATGTTTGTTTTAGTGCATTGACTGGTTGTTTTAGCGCATATGTATGATATTTTAGTGCATGCAGGTTGTAACTAAACAAGGTTCTAAGTTTGACGCCTTCCGCAGACAAGACCTTTTCTTGCTTAAAAAGAACCAATCTAGGATAGTCACATCTAGTTTTAAAAAGAAGCAACCCTAGGGTAGATATGGATTAAAATGAAGCAATCTAGGATAGTCACCACACAATGATTTTTGTAGTTAAAATGAACTTGTTTTCGTGAAGCAATTATCTTCACATAGTTTAGATCATTGTGATTTGGGCTCTAAAAAGAACAATGTTTGCTTTGTCTGCACCAATAAGTCTATGCTCTCCCCTTAACTAGGTGATCAGAATACCAGAATTGCCTTTTTAATTCATGTAATTTTACATGCTTTCTTAAATCCTTTAGAGGGCTTGCTCTTGTGGGAAAAAGTACTCACCCATGAGGAACAACCTAAGTGGGAACAACTAAAGCCAAGTTTTCCAACCCACTATAATCAAAAGTGAATTCGGGGAAAGTCTGCAATTCGATGGTAGTGTGCAAGATAACCATCCCCAAAGCTTTTGTTCTAAAAGTTGGGAGGTCTCCTGGGGGAGTTTATCATTTGTTGCACCGAATGGAAACCCTTACTACGAACCTTAGTGTAGAAGACAACCATGTCAATTTTCGAACATCCTAATAATCACAGTGCAAGGGGAGGGAAGAATCTGCCCCCAAGATACTCACCATATAAATGCCAAGGACCGTTTGCTCAGGGGATCTGGTATCCACTTATGTCACTCTGAGTACACGCTTGGAAAAGACAAAAAAACGGGCGCCTCTTCGGGGGTGACACGGCTGTGTGAGTCGACGCAATTCTAAGATGTGGGTTGTTGATTATTATGATGACCTACTTGATCACTAAGAGTGAGTCTTCCTAAATTGTCTGTTTTGTGCAAAAACCAGTGAAAACATTTTTTTTAAAACATTTTGAACATACACTCAATGTTTAGTAGAGGGCTTAAAAAACTACTATTTTCTAAGTATTTGTTGTTTTTTCAATCACATTAATTCAGATAAAAGATCATCCAAAATGAACATGCAAAAATTCAGCTGAAACTGTTCAAAACTATTTGGAAAACTACCTTAGAAAATTGTTTTAGTGCATATAGGGTATATTTTAGTGCATATGAGGTCTGTTCTAGCATATCCACTAGTTAGTTCAGCGCATTTAGAGTCTGTTTCCGCGCATTGAGTGTTTTAGCGCATAGGCTGAATATTCTGTAAATAGTTATTAGTCACTGTCAAAACATTTTTCTATAGTGCATCTGAGACATATTGTAGCACATTTGAGGTCTGTTGTAGTGCATTTGACTGTTTCTCTAATACATGTACCTATTTCTATAGCGCATATAGGACACAGAGTAGCACATCTGTCACTTTCAAGAATTTTCACTTTTGACATATCTGAGTTTGTAACATCCTCAGTCCAGTAGCATCTTGACATTTCTCCTCTGCGTAGAGATTGGAAATCAACCAAGTTTGTTAAGAAATCCATTAGTAATCGAATCAAGAAATCCAAGAAACATTTGGGTTACAAGAAAACCTTACAACATAGAAATTTTTTGTATAAAATTTGAAATGTCTTGCTCCATTACCGTGAGTTTCTCCATAGGTACCAAGATTTTGCTAGGGGATTTACCGACGAGTATGCTATAGAGCCTTTATATTCACAAGCCTATTTTTAGAGAAGAGCTCTATCACAATGACATAATCAAAATCAACCTCTCAACTTCGATTATCTACCACAACCTTCTATTGAATATCCAACAAATCCCAGCCAAATCATTCAGTGATCTTAACTAGGCTATTTGACATACTTATCATTTTTTTGAAAACAAGGATCAAATCTTAAAAGTACATCTTTCAAACAAGTTTTTGATTATTGATTCAACTTCCCCAACAGAGTTTGGATATCCTTCATCATTGGAAGCCACAAATCAAGAGTTAGGAACGTCTTTGATCATATCATAGGATTTTCATCTTATCAGATCAAGACATCATCATTTTCGCACTTATCAAACTGTGATCTAAGTTTAAAAGAACATTTCAAAATCATATGCCTATTTTCACAAGATCTCAATACAATAAGTTGAGAGAGAATATTCAATGAGAATCCCATATCCTAGGAATTCAATAAGGTGAGAGTAGTAATCTCCTTTATAGTGTGAGTTTTAATCCCCTTTTCAACAACATGGATAAAAGAGAAGAAAATTCATTCCATTTCAACAAATATAGGGACATGAGAAAAACTCTTGTAGATAGTGATGATGAATGAGAGGATGAACATCACCTTAGAGAGGCCGAGCAAGATCCCAAATTTCACAAAGCCTTAGAAAAGATCTTGCAACGTGATAAAGAGAAGTATTTCCTCTATCTAGCTGACAAAGGAGCTAAATTGCCTCATGATTTTGATACTGAGAATTTAAAGAGCAATCCTAAAGAAATGCCCTTGTCTGATCTTAGTGCTTTGTCTCAACAAATTAAGGCACTTCAAGGAAAAATTAAAGATCTACAAGGGGGAGCCACAATGAAGAAGTATGCTCTTGATGACATATGCCCTTATCCTTTTGACCGACGTCTCAACATGGTTCCCTTTCCCAAGCATTGTAATATTCTGAAATTCAATCGTTATAATGGGAAATTGGATCCAATCGATCATCTCAGAGACTTCCGAAACATGACTTTAGAATTTGCTCATGAGGAAACTTACTTAATGTTTTTGTTTCCTAGGAGTCTTGGAGGCCAATCTATGGAATGGTTATCGAAAATCACACCTTCTATCAAGAAATTTGAGGAATTAATCAACCAGTTCATATCACAATATTCCTACAACATCCAACATCAAATCACTATGCTGGATCTCTGCAAAGCTAAGCAAAAACCTAGTGAACCTTTCATTACTTTTCTTCAGAGATGGAGAAGATTTTTCGCTAGATATTCACGTCTTGTTCCTGAAAAGGAAAAGATAGACATATTCATCAACAACTTAGATCTAGAAATGAGCTATCATTTGAATTTACATTGTCCTCCCTCTTTTGGGAAACTAATTGATAATTCCATAACCATTGAGGGTGCTTTGGTCAAGAGAGGGATACTTAAAATTGATAAGGACAATCCTAGCTCTTCAAATCACCACAACAACAACAAAAAATCTAAGTTTTGGACTTGCAAAAAAAATGTGGTGAATGATGGTGTTGTAGATGAAAATCATGTCTCGACTAAGCCATTTTTCTTAGCACTCCAAGTGCTCCTCGCAACAATAACTATAACAACGTCAATTCGGTCACAAATCAAGGAAACAATCCCCCTCCTCCAAGGAACAACGTGAATCAAACTTCTATTCCCAATTAAGGGAATTCCAACAATCAAGGTTACCATGGAAACAATAACAAAAACAATGCCTTAGGAAATTCCTTGAACACAAATCTACAACGATCTTCATTGTTCTCTAGCAGAAGAACTTTTACTCCACTGGGTCAATCTTTAGAATCTACATTCAAAGAGTTGATGATAAAAATGTCCTTACTTTTCCACCTCAACGCAACTTCGAACCCAGTGTGAAGCCTCCATCATGGAATGATGCATACTATTATGATTATCATCGGTGCAAGGGCCATCGCATGAATAATTGTCAAGCTCTGAAAAATGTCATCCAAGACTTAATCGAAAATGACACCATCACAATATGACACCAACAATCAAACGAAGACCACCAAGCATTTCACAACCCTTTTCCCAACTATCAAAAGGGTGAATATTTTGGAAAAAGTGTGAATCATATCAACGATAATATAATCAACCAGATCTACACTGACAACAAGCAGGTCAATGTTATAAAAGTTACCAAAAATATGGAATATAGACAAGTCAACGCAATAACAAGGGCACAAGATAAAGTTGTCTTCAAGGGAACTTCTTCAAAATCCACTGTGCCCTCGCCTCAACATCAATATGACTTAATCAAATTCGAAAAAATCCTGCTCACATTTTTATCTTAAAACTCCTAAAGATTTCCCCAACGCACAAGAAAATTTTAGAAAAGGCCCTCATTGAAACACTATATCCACTGATCTGGATGTGGACCAATTTCAAGCCATGGTGGGACACTTTTCCTCACCCACATGCCTCTCATTCTCTGAGAAAGATGATGTTTCCTCATCCCCATAATTCATCACTATACTTAGAAGTCATGATCCACAAGTTTTGTGTCAGACGCGTACTAATAGATGGAGGGGCTGGGTTGAACATATGTACCATGAAGTTAGTTCAGGATTTAGGATTTTCTGAGGACTCCATTGATCCCAAAAGAAAGATCACTATTAAAGCCTACGATGATGAAGAAAGAGCGTCCAAGGGTTTAATCATGTTTCCGATCAGAGAGGGACCTATTATCAAGAATATTTTCTATCAAGTATTAGACCGTGATCTTGTATACAACATCTTGTTGGGTCGCCCTTGGATCCATGAAATGCAAGATGTCCCGTCCACATATCATCAATGTCTTAAGTTTCCTTATAATGAACAAGAGATCACAATACTAGCTGATAATTTGAACAGTCAGACTTGTGCCAACATCAAAGCTAGTCAAGATACTTTGGTTCCCAACAATCGAGAAGCTCTTGCTAGTACTTCTCCCAAAGTTGATACACAAATCAGTTAGTTAACCAAAATATTTGACAAGAAACTATGGTTCAAGGACAATGTAGTTGGGGAGTACTCTCTCTTTCTTGCTAATCTACCTACATTGCCTCAGTCACATGGGCAACCTTGTATCACACAACAGATATCTGTAGCATCAACATCAACACAACCACCAACAGAGCCAAGTACATTGTTTAATGGATGATTTATCAAAGGAAAACTCCCCATGGAAGATCTTGAGGATAGAGAAGTTCTAAATTGGCTCTATAAAGATGAAGACGAAATATTCCTCAATGTCAAAATACCAACTGATCAATATGGTAAAGGGTATTCAATCATGCAGAAGATGGGCTATGATGTTAATGGTCCTATCAAAAAGAGAAAAGGAGTAGTTGAGCCTATTCACCTTCCAGGACTTGTTGCAAAAGATAAAACATGACTAGGCTATGATACTAACTCAAAAGAAATAACATCCAAGCAGTTGCATGATATTTTCCTCACATTGCAAGAAGGTTCCGATAGAAGAGAAGCATGTTTGACAACAATTCAGAATTTTGTGGATAATAACTATGACACGGACTTTGGTGAATACGAATGGGACACCATCTACAATGATGACTTCTAGAGGGAAAAAAAGGTTGATGTGATACACAAGCATACCCCAACTCTAATCGAAGGTGAAGGGTCAGGGTCCCAACTGCAAGGATCCGAACTACAAGGTAACTATGATTCTAGTGATACTGGGTCAGATTTAAATGAACAAGACTATCGTGAGAACAATACCATCATTGATCTACCTCATACCTCAGATTCTACAGACAATTCCATTATGATCATAACCATAGCCGATTTCACACAGCTCGATGACCCGCTACCTTTGATCCATCCTGATCTCATTGACTGGGATTTGTCTGAACCTATCAATATACCTATGTTTCCAAGCAATGAATCTATCATGAACTTCCTTTCCACAAATGACACAAATGATTGTTCCACTAGCAATTTTTGGCATAGAGTCTTTAATCAGGGGAGTGTCAAGTCTCCTAGCTGCAAAAAGAAAAATCAAAAAGAAAGATCTAACGGTGAAAACCAAAATCTGGTAGTGTTAGATCAAACAAAAGATAAAACAAAGAGCATATTAGATGGTGAAAACCTTTTTAAGGAACCGAATGATGGGAAGTTTGACACTCTCCCGGAGCACTATCATGAGCGATCGCCTATCTTGATTGAGCCTACAAAAGAGGTTAATCTTGGAACTTCAGAAAAACCAAGGATTCTACAGTTAGTTGCATCAATGACAAATAAAGAAGTACCCAAGTTCATGGAATTTCTAAGAGAAAATCAAGTCAACTTTTCCTGGTCTTATGCAGACATGTCAGGTCTTGATCCTAATCTCATAATGCATCACTTGTCCATCAAACAAGGAGTTAAGCCTATGAAGAAAAAACTCAGAAAGATACATCCTCATGTTGCACTACTGGTTAAAGAAGAACTCAAAAAAATCCTTGATGTGGGATTTATAAGATCAATTGACTATGTAGAATGGATCTCCAACATTTTTCTTGTGTCCAAACTAGACGAATGTATCATAATTTTCACATATTTCAGAGATCTTAATAAGGAATGTCCTAAGGATGACTTCCCACTTTCAAACATCGATACTATAGTTGATCTAACAACTGGCCATGCCATGTATTCACTAATGGATAGTTTTTTTGGTTACCACCAAGTCAAGATTGCACCTAAAGACCAGGACAAAACAATTTTCACATGTCCATGGGGGACTTATTGTTGGAATGTCATGCATTTCGGTCTAAAGAACGTTGGGGCTACTTATCAAAGAGCTATGACTACAATCTTTCATGACATGATGCACACATTCATGGAAGATTATGTAGATGACATATTGGCCAAATCATACACAAGAGAAGGACATCTCGAAGTGTTATCCAAAATCTTTGCAAGGTTGGAAAAGTTCAAATTTTTCCTCAACCCCAAGAAATGTGTTTTTGAGGTCACATATGGAAAGATCTTAGGGTACATAGTGTCAGAAAAGGGAATTGAAGTAGATCCTACCAAGGTACAAGAAATCATGGAAATGCCTCCACCAAGGAATATCAGTCAGTTGAGGTCATTACAGGGACGACTTCAATCTATACGAAGGTTTATCGCATAGCTAGCAGATAAAATTCTACCTTTCACACATCTATTACATAAGAATGTTCCTTTCAAATGGGTGACAAGTGTGAAATGGCCTCTCAATAGATTAAGCAGTACCTAATGAACCCACCAGTTCTAGTACCACCAAATTTGGACATACCTCTAATCTTATATATTGTCGCAACAGAGACATCTTTGGGGGAATTATTAGCACAAGAGGACTCTACAGGAAAGGAACATGCAATTTATTACATTATCCGAACGCTAACAAGTCATGAACTCAACTACACTTTCATCGAGAAGGCTTATCTAACAATAGTCTTTGCCTCACAAATTTTTTGGCACTACATGTTAACTCATACAATCAATCTTGTTGCAAAGATTGATCCACTTGAGTATCTATTGAGCAAGACTACATTAACATGAAGGTTAGCAAAATGGGTTATGATCTTGACTGAGTTTGACATCCATTATATTGATCGCAAAGCAATCAAGGACAAGTTATCGTCGATCAACTAGTTGACACACCACTACAAGCAGAGCATCCCATGCATATCGAATTTCTAGATGCTGACATTTTCACCGTAAAATTAAAACAGCCATGGTCTTTATATTTTGATGGTTCTTTCACTCAACATAGATCGGGGGCAGGCATACTCTTTGTCACCCCTCAAGGAAATACCATTCCTTGTTTGTATAGGCTAATGTTTCCATGCACTAACAACATAGCCAAGTATGAAGCTTTAATCACTGGACTCAAGATTGCATTGGGATAGAGGATCACAAAACTACAAGTTTATGGTGACTCACAGTTAGTCATAAATCAGATCAATGATGATTATCAGACCAAAGATGACAAACTGTTGCCATATAAGAAGATGGTTGACAATTTCAAGAAGTACTTCGTGCATATCAAGTTCATATAGATTCCAAGACTTGATAACAAAGTAGCTAACGCCATGGCCATGATCGCATCATTACTACAACTCCCAAAAAATTAGGCTCACTATGAATTTTTGGTGGAACAATCATTTGCACCTGCCTATGACACACCTGAAAGCCAAATCATTTTCCACTTAGTAGGATTTGATTCACCTTGGTATGGAAAGATTTATGCCTACCTAAAAGGCGACATCTTACCACCTGACTTATCCCAAAACCAAAAGTGTAACTTTATCCGCCAATCCTCTCGCTATAATCTTATCACTGACATCCTTTATCATCGTGGTCTTGATGTACTTTACTTCGATGTCTTGAACGTGACGAATTTGACAAGGCTTTACAAGAAGTTCATGGTGAAATTTGTGGTACTCATTCCAATGGACTGACCTTATCCAAGAAATTTATTAGAATGGGTTACTACTGGCCTACAATGGCAAGAGAATCATTCACTTTTGTGCAGAAGTGCTCAAAATGCCAGATACATGGGAATCTCATCCATGCACCAGCACAAGAACCACAACCATTCACGCCAACTTGGCCATTCTCTCAATGGGGGTTAGATCTAGTTGGAAAGATTCATCCTTCATCATCGAACGAACACAAGTTCATTATCACAGCGACAGAGTAATTTACCAAGTGGATTGAGGTAGTACCTCTCACTAAGGTTATCGGCAAACAAATCTCATTGTTCATACTCAACTATATCATTTGTCGGTATGGCATTCCCAACTCCATCATCACAGATAATGGACAACCCTTCAAGAAAAAATCTGTAAAAATCAGAAAATGTCCTAAAAAATTTATAAAAAATGATAAAATGTCTTGAAAAAATCTATAAAAATAAAAAAATGTCCTGAAAAAATCTATAAAAAACTAGAAAATGTCCTAAAAAAATTATAACAATTAGAAAATGTCCTGAAAAAATCTATAAAAATAAGAAAATTTCCTCAAAAAATCTATAAAAATCAAAAAATATCTTTAAAAAATCTATAAAAAATCAAAAAATATCTTGAAAAAATCTATAAAAAATCAGAAAATGTCCTGAAAAAATCTATAAAAAATCAAAAAATGTCTTGAAAAAATCTATAAAAATTAGAAAATGTCTGAAAGAAAATAAATAAATAAAAAATCAGAAAAATGCAATAAAGACAGATAGTGAAAATCTGGCAAACAAACGCTATTTGTAGCTCTCCATCTATTAGTTCATGTTCTGCACTTAGCTTCTCAACCTTCTTTTCACCATCATCTTAGGGCCATAACAACATCACACTGTCGTCATTTTCCTAGAGTGATAATGCCTTACCATGGCTTGATCATTCTACATATTCATTTTAGCAAGTTGTGTCAATATTGGAGGAAAACGTTGACATACCGGGGGCAATCAACTTTCAGGTTCTACCGAAATAGCTAGACAATGACATAAAAACCAAACATGCGAACAAACAATCAAATCCTATGAACAACTATCTAATCATTAATCCATATCACAACTGTTTTCAGCAAGTACCATATCATAATACATATCTGGATGATCTAAAATCTGAATAAATGTTTGGAATATCAGTATTATATTTTGAACAATGGTTGTTTGACTTTTGATATCATCTCTCTGCAGCACACTCGATGATGTACTGAACTAGAGTGGCGAGGAAAGAGGATTATTTTTCTTTGTTTGTTGTCTTGAGGTTAACTATCAATCTGGTGCAAATATGTCGTGAGACATGATTTCCAAATCGTATCATTGATGACAGTCCCAAATTTGCATCAAAAAGTGGTTAATTTTTGTCTTTTTATGCAAGAAATACTCATGTCATCTCGATTCAATTATACCTCGATGCTTGTGTTCACTTGCTATATCAAAAATCATGAAAGTTGTACTCTGGTCATCATTGGTGCTAATTTCCCCTTCTAATGCTTGTACATACTTCCAACATTTTAAAACGCTCTATGATGATTCAAGAAATCTAACAAAGGGCTCAACAAACAATTGGTTTCGTTTCATTGCATTTTATTTAGATCATTGTACATATCTGCATACTGGATTTGCATCAGAGTTTTAAAAGGCTAAACAAAAACATCAAGGGTTGTCATATCTCTTTGGACTATTTGTGGAGGACATTTAGAAATTTGTTTCATTATCATCTTTCATCTTCATCATCATTTCATCTAGGTCATGTACATATCATATAGTTTATCATTTATCATTCATTTTCATATCATTTAGATCATTTATTTATCCATCATTATGCATTATCATTCATTTATCATTTTTCATATCATATCATTTCATTACATACCATTGATCATTCTCATTTTATATCATCCTCATTTTATGTATCATTTCATTGCATATCATTTAGATCCTTTATCATTTCATATCATTCATTTATCCATTAGGTATTTCATATCACTTTCATTTTCATATTATCTATCGTTTTCATATCATTAAACATCTTACTTATCATTTTCATATCCATTTCATTTTCATTCTACACAATTGCATACCATTTATCATCTTCATTATCATATTTTATCTTTGTGTCATCATTTCATAATATATTTCATTTCACTTATCATTTCATTACATTATCATTTTCATTTCATCCATTTCATCCCATTTCATTACATATCATTTATCATCTTATCATATATCTCATTATTATTAATCATGTTCATTTCACTTCATACCATTATTCATATCATTTATCATTTGTCACATTACATTCATATCATATCTTTAATCATCTATCATTCTCATATCATTTATATATCATGTCATTTTTCACATAACATTTGACCCATATCACATATCATTTCACATCATTTCCTAATTCATATACATATTACAAATTCATGATGCATTTCATAAACACAAACATCCATTTTCCATCACATCATCATTATTTATGCATTTGAAAAATCCAAAAACAAAAATTATATACATACATTACATTTTTCATAAACATATCATATATCCCATTGCATATTTTCATAATCACATCATAAGCCATCCACCTGCATGACATCATTAGTACGCATCACAAATCGTCATTATAAGAATCCTCTTGTATCATAGGTTAGTCATTAAACCATCAAAAGCATCACAAATCCATCTCATAACATATACAAACAAATGCATATCCATATCATCATCACATCATCAAAACTCATCGCCGCTGCATATCATCGCTCATCAAAAATAAATACAAATGTCCAATGTCCAATGAAACTGAAAAGTCTAGAGAGATACATAAGATATGATAAAAAACAATGTACATGCTCCAAAAATGGCATACATGTGTGAAGTACATCAATAATACTTCATCAATAAAAGTCACATATCAAGGTTGGCTAGTGGAGCCCCCTGATGGAGTTGGTCTAGAGACTAGTGGCTTGCCACTACCACCTGCGATGGGATCTTGTCAAGGTCCTAAGACCCCTCTGTTGTGTGACACACTCTGTGACCTACTCCTAGATCTATTGTGGGACCGAGGGTAAGGCTCTCTGCGCTTAGGAGGGCACAACTCCTCATATCTAATTCGGTAATGCTCAGCCTCCCTGACAATCTCAAATCCCTCTACAATGGCCTCTCGCAAAGATGCACTCTCAACAGTGCCCATGAGTCTGTCAACAACCCTCTCTGCCTCTAATACCCTCTATCTAAGGGAGTCTCTCTCTGTTATCAACTGGGCCACCTGTTGGTCTGAGGAAGGAGGAGGTGCCTGCACCTGTACCTGCGTAAGCTGTGTCTATAACTGCACTGCAAAAATCTAAGCCTGAGCCAACTAGCTCTGCAGCTGTGCCTGTTGCCCCTAAAGAGTCTATACTTGGGCTTGTAGAGTAGCTATATGCACCTGCTATGTTGTGGAAGGGACCCTAATCACTGTCCTCCATCCAATACTAGTCCTCGGCCTCTGCATGATCTGTACACTACCTAAAATGTCTGGCCCCTATCTCACTAGCCTCTGCTCATCCCCTCCCCCATTTTCGTCATCATCCCCACCACCATCATCTGAGCTCTCCCCATCTCCACTATCCTCCTCCTCCTCCCCTCCACCAACTGCCTACTCCCCCCTTGCCACATCCTCATGTCTCCTACCCCTTGGCTGATGTGCCATCAAAATGGGTGTCGGCTCATTTGGACATGTGAAACGAGGAAATGGGTGTGTGTGAAAATAAGCAGAGTACTCCTCAAACATCCCTGCATTAGTATCTCGGGCCTGTAATCCCATACCTCGGGATGTAAACCTGTATACTCTGTATAAGCGACCTGATATGAAATGACCGACCCCCATCCAGGATCATCCTTGTGTCGCGCATAGTGCGCAATGCCTTGAGGCATCCCCTGAGTATATTCGTACTATCTCTGTACTCGCAAAGCCAAAAATATCTCTATAATAAAAGGGGTCTGACCTATCAGATACCAGGGCACACATACAAAAGGCATCTCAAGATGATCTATATCCCACACCTCACAATTTGTGTAAGGCCTCCATATCACTGAATCTACATCATCTACAATTTGTCTCCAGTAATCCAACTTGCCCAGCTTGGACTGGACAAGTACACCTGAATATGCATATACATATGGCCTGCCTGGTGGCCTAACCCTAGGTCCAAGTGGTCTAGTAATAGAAATATGCTCCCATGCCCAGATCTGGATCATGGTAACACCACATGACAAACTAGCCGCTCCTCTGTACACTACCTAATGCAAGTCATGATACAAATGTGCTAACATGCAACTCCCCCAAGCATATCTCTGTTATTGACCTATCATCTACTCAATGATCCTCCCCCATCCAACTGATAGCCCCTTTGACTAGCGGGCCAAACAAAGGAGGCCTCCAATGAATGCACTCAAAACTACGGGTAAGGCCAGATATCTCCTCAAATCTACCCATGGCACCCAATACCCTACTATATGAACATCCTCAAACAATCTCCTGAGTGCATCTGTACCACCTAGCTCCTTGTGGTCATAAACCACAAGAGCACCTACCACTGGAATCCCCAAAATCCTGTATACATCCTCTGGGGTCACTGTCATCTCACTTTTTGGCAAATGAAAGGTATTATGCTCATAATGCCACCTCTTTGCTAGTGCGGTCAACAGTTCCCTATTGACCCAAATATGAGGCATAAACAACAAAGGTCCCAACCCACATCTCACTATCAACTATACATCTGCAGGTGTCAGATCTCGTATCCTATCCCAACCCACAGGGAAGCGCTCTTTGATCTGGAGGTTTTTGAAAACCTCCTACTTTTGGTCATCACAAAGACAATCAATTAGACTCATATCATAGACTCATATCAAAGTGATCTATCTACTTAACATCATGCAATCACAACCCATATCTATCTATCAGTGATCCCTATCAGTGACCCATATCAGTGAACCATAACAAGTGCTCTATCTAAGTGACTCATATCATGCAATCAATGCAAAATCTATCTATCTGAATATCAAATCAATCTAATCTATCATCATTTACTATTTGTTTTCTTTTTCAGGAAAGCAAATTTATCAACAATCAAATCATCTTCTTATTTGTACTTCGGTCATGAATGCAAATATTTTTTCAATCACATCATCTACTTTTTTTTTTCTATCACAGAAAGAAAATTTATCAGAAGTCATATCAGTCATTCTACTCTTTGTTTTTCATTCAATGGAAACAAAGTTATCAGTTATCTACTCTTTGTTTTCTATTTTCGGAAGCAAAGTTATCAATTCATCATTTATCAGATCTTCTATCATTTCTATCCATATCAACATGATGAGAAGACAATTTATCTATCTATTGACCAAAGAAGCAATATACATCATCATTCTTTCATCACTTTCATCAAACAGTGCATTTTTCCTAAATTTCCTGGATGCATTAATCTGCGACCTCTATGCGCTAGAACCCCAAATGCACTAAAGTTTTCCCCCGATGCGCTAAATCCCCTGAAACACCATTTCTATGTCCTAAAAGTGTTGTATCAATTCCCCTATGCGCTACTTCCATATATGTGCTAAACCCATAAGCGTATGCACTAATTCATCGACCTAATGCGTAAGAACCCTGGATGTGCTAATCTATTTCCTATATGCGCTAATATATCACTAGCTAGGGCACATTCCTAAATGCGCTAATCAATTTCCTCCATGCGCTAAAGTACCACTTTCCTATAGGCATCCTAGGTGCGCTATTCTGGGTATCGGGTGCGCTAAAATATCTATTTCCTATTCTATCCTGGATGCGCTATTTTACACCCTCTATGCGCTACAGAAAACATCGAATGCGCTAAACTCTGACTCTATGCACTAAAACAGAATGTTAAATTCTAAATCCGCGTAAAAGTTCATCAAAAATTGATTGAAATCACAAATTTTCAAAGCAAAGAGGATTGAATCAACTCACCGATGGTCCGTAAGCGGTTGGTCTCTGGTACTGGCGGGCCCACTCGAATCTATGTGTATGGTATGGAATCTCCATCTCGCCAAGTCTCGCCAAGTCAGCATCAAAGCAAAAAGTCACTAAAATCAAAAGGTGAAAATGACTTGCCCTTTTTACCCCTTTGACCTTTTAAAGGTCAACCAAGGTGGGTTTTTGTGGCATTTTTTTTTTTTTTTTCTTTTTTTTCTCAAACAAGGGCATCTTTTAATGAATTATCAGGAGCTAAATCACTGCATCCTCTCATCATCGATTTCCTCCTGAGGTGGCATCATCAATATCAACCACATTTTTCAATCAGAAACATATCAGATTCAAATCAAAAGGCATATCAGGCACGTTTTTTAATCAGGGCATATCAGTTAAAAAAATTCGACCAGGGGCAAAATCAAACGCAACAAATTTCAAAAGCATAAATATTTTCTTTGAAGCAATGTGTTTCACACATCACTTCAAAGAGGGGCAAAATGTATATGCATAAAATTGGTCATGTCTAATTAATCCTGACATTTAATTAAATATTTACTATTTAATTAATTTCTCTAAAGTCCTCTACATATGATTAAATTTAATTAATTTAATTATATTGTTCATTCACTTTATTCTTCCACCTTAATTAAATAAATTCACTTTATTTAATTATTTCACATTCATATGTCTACTTAATTAATTAAATAAATACCTTTATTTATCTTAATTAATTATCACCTTTTGAATTTAATTAAGTCTTTTGATTTAATTAAATTTAAATATTTCCTTTCTCCTATTCAAATCTTTCTTCTAATTAATTAAATATTTTATTTTATTAATTTCATCTACATGCCATTTCCTAAAAAATTAATTAAATATTTTTATTTAATTAATGTCCTTCATATATTTTCAAATCATAATTAAATATTTTATTTAATTATGAAATCTTTTATTATTCTTCAAATCTTAATTAAATGATTATTTAATTGAGAAAAATCTCCATGTCACTCATAAATAAATAATTGAATTTATAATTCATTATTTATCTTCTTAAATTTTTCCAAAATCCTCTAAAAAGATGATTTTTATCATCTCGTCTTATCTCTTACATGAAAGAGGAAACAAATCCTGCTTTCTGCTTTTCTTCTATTTTTCTCTCCAGTCTTCTCCATCTTCGACCATTCGATCTGCCAGGATTATCACAGCTGTTGATCGCATCAACCAATCACAATCCTTTGAAAGCTCTATAAATATGCCTGCATATCTAAGCATTTAGACCATTAGGCGATAGGCGATTAGAGAATAGTTGCATTCATTTAGCATTTATTATCATAATTAAGAGTATTCGTAATCGTAGTTTCTTTATCAAGTAATCATAGCAATCTGCAATCATGCATATTTAATTAGCATAATCATATCTTAGCATAGCATGCATCCATCATCTACAATCTCAAATCTGGGACAACTGTTTGTTGAGCCCAACAAAATCTGAGAGCAACAGTTGGAATTGACAAAATTACTGGAGATAGAGGACGATAGGATGACATCAAGGGCAGAAAACTGAGTTTTCACTTCTTTTATTTCATTTTTTGTTTTGATATAATGTTCTATCAGTGTGTTTGATCTTCTTTAATATGTTTTTAACCTGCACATTTAATCGAACACACAATAATGAATGGCTCTTCAATTACCAAAGGATAATGACTTGGTTTTGTATTTTCTTCATTTTCTATTCATATACATCAGCAAGGCATTTGATAGGGTAAAGCAACATTAACAATACATTTTGGAAGCAAAACTATGTCTTTATTTCATTCTTTGTGAAGGAATTTTAAAGGTCAAGTTGAGGGAAATGAAAGAGTGGATTTGGGTGCCACTTTTTGGTGCTTTATAAGGGTGTCTACACATATAATTTAATATAACATTTAATGGTGTAAAAAGGAAGCAATCAACAGTAGCAAGGTTGGAGAAAGAACTTGCAGGTTGCTCTTGATAGTTGCATAAGGAGTGCAGAAAAATATCTTGTGAAGAGAAGAGGAATAGAAGAAGAGGAAAATGATTTTGCAGGCGTGTTGTAGGTGTTCAAGGAAGCCATGAGAGCTGCATTATGAAGAGAAAAATCAAGTTTCAAAAAATGATTGAATCCAAGAAGGTTTGAAGACATGAGGATTTGAAGACTCATAGACAAGATGTGTCTAGAAAAGCTTGTAAAAATTTATGAATTTTATTCAATGTTGAATCGTCCATATATGTAATTAATCTTGAGGGATTTTCATGAATGAATATGTATGAATGTTGAAATAAAGATATGTTTCAAATTCTTTTTCCATTTATATTTTAATGTGGGTTGGATGACATGTTAAGGCTACGAGATTGGGTATTTTGATGGGACCCCCCAATCTCGTCTGCATCATAAGTTAAGAGCAATCCATATATCATTATTTTTTACATAATTATCATCATGTACAATGGAGTGAGGTTAGACACGTTTGTGGAGGTAAAATAGGTTAATTTGATTTTCTTTATGCTTTGTGCACACACTTTCTTTGATGTGGTCATTTGTTATTGAAATGTATTTTTATTGGTATTCTCACTTTAAGATTTGACAATTTGATAGGATCACACCTCTAAATCAAGATAACAAAGAAGATAACATGTAAAGCTCTCACGACTCAAACACTATATCAACTATATATTTGACTCGTCACACATATCCATAAATGAATGACCATAGTTAGGGTCCGACAAAACAAGCATCCAAGAGATAATAATGACCTCATAATTGTTAGGAAAATGTCTCAACCTTGATCCTAATGTTAAAATTACATAAAGTGTAATTTTTAGGTTATAAAAAACTCAAATTTTAAGCTATATAGTTAGTTTTTGACTAAAATAAATATTTTGGGTTGCTTGGTACCACTTCCAGTGGCACCTCAAATCAAAAGTTATATATGAATCATATTAATGCAACCAATATATACAATAATATTAAAAAATAGGCCCAATTGACATCTCAAATCAAAAGTTATATATGAATCATATTAATACAACCAATATATATATAATAATAATAATTTTATTAATATTATGTATATGTATATGTGTATATATATAATCTATATTAATAATACATATTTAAAGTTGCATAAGATGCAGCTATTTCCTAACCATAAAAAATTAAGCAATAACTTTATAATGATAATTTAAAATATGATTTTAGTGCTAACTATTTCCCTACTTTTAAATTTCTTCACATAATCAAGGGAGATTATGATTCACATATTCTACCCAATATAAAATAAAATTAAATATGATTATCATTTATATTATTAAAGTTAAATACAGTTTCCACGTTAAAATTTAAAATAAAGAGATTATTACCTATCCATATCATAAAAATGTTATGTTTTATTTGAGATGTCATAGATAATTTTAAGCTTCTAAAAAGTTAAGAAATAAATTTTATTAATAAATCTATAATTATTTAATACAAATACTAATTAATACCAAATAATAGATATATAATAATCAAAACCACATAATTTGTAAATAGAAAACTATTATTTATTTAATAATAAAATTAGTAAATTTAAAATAAAAATAATTTAAAAATTATACAATATCTTTTTAGCCAATATAACATAAATATTTTCTTGTGCTAAAATGTAAAGATTAAAGAGAAATATGTACCTAAGGTATAGTTAAATATAATGACTATAAGTTTAACAATTTTTAACTAAGATCTAAAAATAGAATGTACATGCTAAGTACAAATAAGATCTAAAGATAAAAATGTGTACCTTACTTCTTTACTAGATACATAGTTTGCACAATGATAATACTTAAAATAAGTACCACCATCATGAGAGGAACACCATGGCATGGATTTGAAAAATATTCTACCTTGAACAAAGGATTCATAGGATAAATCTATAACACCAAATACAATCTTCCACACATGAGAGAGAAACAACAAAGAATCCTATATTTCTAATAATGTTATAGGGTGTAAGATACAAGATATGTAATGTACAAGAGAACCCTTGCTTATAAAGAAAGGGTGTGAGCTAGGACAACATAGGATTATGAAAAGTGTCATAATCGTATCACATGAGTCACAAAGACATAAGTATCTTAAGTGTACCCTAAAATTTCTCAAAGTAAATTTAATAACCTAGGTGTGAAGAGGCCCTAGAAGAGAATTGGTCAGGGAAATAACCTCATTCACACAAACAAAGAGTTTGTTAAATGGTTGCACATTGTATCATGAGGTACATAAATCTAGAAGGGATATTTAAGTCTATATATTCACATAATTTTGTTCTCTTGAGTCACATTAGGCATAAAAAATTGGTCTCATATCCATTTTATTTGTTTTCTTTGTTTTATAGTTATACTAAAGATTGTAAACATTCCTTGGGAACAATACTTCTCCATCAAGGGCTATTTTTTCTTATAATGAACTTTGTTAGAGAAAATAATCCTAAGGCACATCATTAGGGTGTTAAAAGTAAATAGGTGAGGATGGAAAGAATGGTAGAGTACAATAAATCTACTTCTAGGAATTATAAAGACTATATGGATGACATCTAGGAAACTAGGGAGAAGGTTTTTATAATAAATTCAAACATTAAGGAATCCTTATCTAAGGAGAGAAGTCCAAGATTACAAGATGTTCAAGGGGATTATAGGATAAAAGGGTGGTAGAAGGTGATTATAGGGAAAACAAGAGATTAATGGGGTAAAAGTAAGAAACAAGGCCCTATAAGGGTCTATCTTAGGTCCCTATAGATTTAATTAACAATTTTAGGAAGGGAAAAAGAGAGGCACTGATATCCAAGAAAACCCTAAGTATTTGGATGATCCATTTTTAAGGAATAAGGGAAAGCTAAGGCCTTCCCATAATTTATTTTTGATTTACCCTTTCATACCCTTTTTAATCCTTTTTCACCATTTCTTGAGGAATTTTCCTTACTATAGACAAATCCTTCTTCTTTACATGAGTTATTTGATATGGCTAACCATGTGATCCAAAATATTGGGACCTTGCAAGAAGCTTTTGACCCACAAAAAAACTTACCCAAATGGTTTTTTTTTTTAAATTCACATATTCAACATTGAGTTATCATTGATGGAGAGGAAATAGGGTGGGAAAACATAAATTTAGTAGGAGGATGCTAGAATATTCCAAAACTAAGAAGTCATTCCTCATGTTAATAGATTGGGCTATGATTGCAATGACCAAAATAATAAAGTTGATACATTGGATGAAGAGTTTGTTGGTAAAGGAAGTGAATAAATGAATGAAAACTTGAATAGGGTTTACATAACTCAGTAAATGTACCATTCATAATAGCATGATGGGGATCAAGATAATCATTAAGAAGCTTAAAAATATAGATGAAGATTTGGAGGTTCCCATTTGAAGGGTAAAGCAATGAAGGTAGGTCCCAATACTAGAACAAGGAGAAATAAGAAAATGAGCTATGAGGAAGAAAGAAGAGAGTTGCATGAGTTTTTGGAGTTGTATGATAATTTCTAAAATTAGGAACAAGAAGTTGTTGAAATATTGAAAACAATGGTCTTTGGTCTTTTATTTAGTGTTTTTTTTTGTGTGTTTTGTTCAATCATTTGAGTAGTTTACGACTATTTTGTTGATGTTTTATTGATTCTTAGTTGGTTGTAAAGGGTTTTAGGGCCCCTTCAAAACCTATTTTATCCCTTTCTTAATAAAAACATGTCATCCATCCTTGACATGTTTCATCCTCAAAGTGTGAGAAGAAGGCAAATAATAAGATTGATATAAATAATTACAAATATGACACCATGTCCTATTATCCAACAATTTATAGATGACCTTTGTGATGGTTTTATCTTGATGAAATCTATATCCCCATTCTTTTATCCACATTTTGTTGCACCCATTTTATTACATTCCTCATCACAATAAGTCATTTTTTTCCAAAAATAGCAGATACTTCTATGATGCCATTAATTGTTGTAGTTTGAGGTATGTAATTTTCATCATTATAAGGAGATACAAGAGAACAAGGCAAGAGAATGTTGTAAAAATTGGAAGAGACAAGAGAATGCAACAAGGAGAAGAGAAAAGATACTACAATGTGTAAAATTGGGAGGAATGAAAAAATTATTTAAATTATGAAAGGAAAAGGAAAGAACAAATCTATATAAATTTTAGTAAATTAACAACTCAAAGATAACACAATATATGCCCTAGGGAAACCCTTTCGGGAAAAAAACTACCCTTCAATGCACACTCAATATTTTAATCTCAATAACACGATTATAATACAATGCAAAGTATCATTGCTCTCAATAGGAGATATAATATATCTTATGCAAAGACATTTCCACACCTACAAGGACACGTTTATTTGTTCAAAGACACTTCCATGCTAACAAGATACTTTCACACTTATTAGGACACTAACATTTGAGTAAGGGACACTACTAATTATGACACAAAATAAATACTTCCCATAACTTAATTTTAGTTGTTTAGAATCTCCTCCTATCATCTTCATTCCCATTCTTCTACCACCTTGCAACCTTAAAATTAGAGATGATTAATTAATTCCTACTTTTTTCTAATTTTCTTAGCTTAACACGAACTTGTTCAACCTAAACCCATTACTTGCTTATTTAAAGGAAAAATTAGAAATATAAATATGTTTTGCATTAAATCTTAGATAAATAAGCAAACTAGTAATTAAAAGTAGCTCCTTGCAATGATGAAAATTACATACCCATGTCCTTTTCTTAATATTTTGGTCCCATGATGACCGGTTGTCCTTTTTACATCAACTAACATGTAAGGTGACATATTTCACTTGGAAGTTGACAAATGCCATTACCCTATGTCAATCCCATCATCAATCATCCCTAAAAGTTGATCCACATATCTAAATATATTATACATTATCTTGGTTAAGGTCAACAAGTGCAAATTTAATCCAAATCATCTTTGTCCCTATGGATCTAAACGGTCCCAAACTTTCAAATTCAAATTTCTAATCTGGGCTTCATTCCCTCCATTTCCACTAGCTATTATGAACCAACTAAAGTGTGAACTATCTCAAATTGCATACTAGGATGTTGTATTTAAGAACTAACTATTATTCAAAATAAACCACCTAATATCTAGTATGTGAAAAAAACACCCAAATCAAAAAAACTTAAAGAATAATCAATTTTA
Source organism: Sequoia sempervirens (assembly GCA_007258455.2). Taxonomy (NCBI): domain Eukaryota; kingdom Viridiplantae; phylum Streptophyta; class Pinopsida; order Cupressales; family Cupressaceae; genus Sequoia; species Sequoia sempervirens. Next base: position 169,527,388 of record VDFB02358134.1, on the reverse strand, counting down.
CATTATCCACTTCCAAGAAGAAGATGGTCGGTAAAGTTGGTGACAGACCCCACCACCCAGAGGCCCAACCCCACCGACCATTCCTGCCTAAATTAGTGGAGTCTGCTTTCCCCACCATCTCCAAACTAGACTATTCCCTCCCACCCAATTTGAGCTGGTTATCTAAGGCAAATAGGGTGGGGGGTAACATATTGCACACTTATCCTTGACCTTAATTCATTGTCTCTGAATTACTTATTCACCCTTACACTCATAAACAGTGGGGAAGCATTATTTATAAGAGAGAGAGGTGGGTACGGTGGGGAGATGCAGAAGCATGGAGTTAAATCAGTGGAGGTAGTGTCGGCCATTTCTCCCTGTGATGTGACCACCCTCTTTCTTTCACATGAAATGTTGAACCAATGCTGTCATCTGAGACTCCACGTCAGCTCCCATCCTTTTCATGGCGCGTGGCATGTTGCCTTACTACGTACGTATTCCAAAGTCAGAGGGAGAGGAGGCCCACTGTAAGTGGTGAAGCAGAAAGCCACGCAAGCATTCAATGTTATTCATTGTAGGCGTGCTGGCTGCTGCTCCCTGTGTTTGTGCAGAGCAAACATTGAGAACCCATGATTGTTACCCATTCATTGTTGAGGTTGAGTAAGGAGGGGACAAGCCAAATGAGCTGTAACTTGTTTGGTTTTAGACTTCAACCTTAGCTTTCACAACCCCCAAATGATGGGTCATGCCAGCTGCTTTTCCCTGGAATCCCATTAATATGTTATAGGTAGGTGGTGGTTGATTACACCTTGAAAAAATGTTCAATAATGGTTACATAAATATATTGAAAGAAAGAAATAAATTTAGAATGCTAGAAAATTAATTTCAAGCGGTCAGATTAGATAAAATTGTAAATTTCATCATCAAAATCTATTGCAGAAGGGTTGATCTCGAATGGAGTTTACAAACTGTGTAGGGCTTTTCTATTGGTGACCCTTGTGCTGACCTTGGGTCCCATAGACTGCTTTGGCCTTATGGACGTTATTAAAATATTGCATTCATTCATTCAAGCACTCTTTGTACATATAAAATAAATAGTAATTTTGAGATGGCATGGGTTGTTATTAGTTATTTTCTTTTGAGTTGTATATTAATGAAAAATGTTGTTTCCTTCATACTTGGGCTCTCTATGTATTTAATAGTGAAAAATGAGGTCATAATATTTGCATTTTATTGGTGGCAAAATAAATATTTAGCTATATTTCAACGTTTTCACAATTATCTTTGTATAAAATGGTTGAAAAATTAAAGGATTGTAGTTTAATTGGTTCAGTACAACTGGTGAGGATGATGACATGTGTATTGATTATACCATCCACTAAGGTTCAAACCCTTTGAAATCACAATAACTAAGGAAACGGGTTGGGATTATGCCTTGGACAAATTTAGTAGAATGACTATTCCTTTGTCACTGGCTTTAAGCAAAAAGAAGCCAACCAATACCAATACCAATACCAATACCAATAGGTTTGTGCTCCCAATGCCAATAGGTTGCTAAAATAACCAAAGATTACTATAGAACATCTCAACCAAAAACCTAAAAAGTAAGTTAAAGATGAAAGAAAAACCTTATGTACATTCAAACTTTTGAAGTACTAAAAATGGTTTAAAGGTGAAGATTTTTTTTTTCTAAATTTTGAGTGGGCTATTCTTTATATCATGATTAGTGTATACATGGTGTGTTTTGCACAAAAATGACATATTCTTTTATTCTATTGGGTCATCCCACTATAATGGCCCCCCAACTTGGGACATCTTGACTTTTGCCTAAAATGACATTTTTTAGAAAAAATAATTATTTAAGCCTCGAATGGTTCCATCTAAATGGTTTTAATTGAAGAGAGTTAGATAAGACCCCCTTAGATAAAACCCTCATAGATAGAACCCTTTTAGTCATAAATCATACCACAATGGAATTTTCTTCACATATATGAAAATGTTAACAAAAAATCACTTTTTCTTTATCTTTTGAGGGATCAAATAAAGTCATTTAGAAATTATGTTTTTTAAGTATTTAGCCCTTATTATAAGTTTTCCAAAAAGTATAATTTTTAATATTTTTAATTTTATTATTATATTTATATTTTATTTCTTGTGAATGTAGGCTCTTTACCAAACATCAAAGTATTTGTTTCATACATTCGGAAAAATAGAAAAATAAAGAAAAAAATCCTAAAAAAGATGTGTGCCTTAGGTATTAATGTCCTTGTTTCAGCAAAAAATAATTCATTTTCAATACATACAAAACAAGTTATGCATTACGACATACACCTATGTCCAAATTATAATTACCTTGACTTTGAAAATTAACTAAAAAGTATATATGCAACAAAAAATTATGAAAAATATTCATGCACTAGATATTTATGTTTCAAATTTATAGTTTAAAAATTATAATTTTATCCTTTCAATAAAAAAGTTAAGCATTACAATATAAACGTCACTTTTTAAAAATATTTTTTTCTATAAAAAACAAGTTATTAAAAGTTATGTTAAAAAATCACAATTTATTTCTATTTTTTAAAATATATTTAGAATCTACACACAAATCCTCACAAATCACTAGTTAGCATCATTTCCAAATTATTAATGGTTTAGTTTCTATAGGTTTCATAAAGTGAAAATTTGGTGAAAAATATTGATTTCAGTGTCTTGCTTTGGCCAAAAAGTGGGACACGGTATTGTGGGCTGACCCTATTGTGATTCTACCTCGACAATTTTTTTGGGATTGGTCTCAATCTTTAGTTTATTCATTCACCTATCTAGACTAGCGTCATGAAATGAAATTGAAACTATTTTGATTTTGTGACTCAAACTTGACTCTTACCTTTTTAGAATTCAAAGTTCAAATTGGGCACATGTCAGCATCCTCCAAATAGTTGATGTGTGCTTACTTGAAGCATGAAACAATTCAAATTGTACTATAAGGAGTTGTATACAAGAACAAACCTCAATTTATTTCATCATCTACATACTTGGTGATAGATTTATTACAGGGTTTCTTATTGGTTTGATCATTGTTCAAAAGTTGTTAAATTGGCCCCCTCCCAAGGATTTGACTATCAAGAATGTGACCCTTGCTTACCATGCTCCTTAAAAGTGTTTATCAACATTACTAGTCTATATTTTTGGGTCCAAACATCAAGGAGAAGCAATGTTCACATACTACTACATTATTTTTGCACGTTGTAGATTGGTTTCATAAAATAGAGGGCAATTTTACATTACATTTCAAGCTAGATCAATTTTATAATGTCCCCATTTTCAGCCTAGGTATTCAGAGAAGAAATAATTTAATTAATTAAATTAAATTGTCTAAATTAATGTTTTTAGGTAACTTGTATTTAATTAATTATAAAGCGACTTTACCTGGGGCCAAAAATAAAATAAAATATTATAAAGTCACTTTTATGGAAAAAAAGAGTTATTATTTAAAAAAGTGAATTTTATAATTGGAATTTTAGAAAGTTTCCAAGAGGATTATAAAAGAGGGTTGAGGGGTATCATTTGAGAAGATTGGATATTGCTTATTTCTTTGAAGACCACAATTGTGGAGATTGAACATGATTGTTCTAGTACAACCTAGGATGAAAACCCTATAGCGAAGATCGAGTTCAGTGGTGAAAGATTCCTCCCTAGCTCATATGGTGAAATCCATTTAGCGTTTTAGTTTGCATAGAAACACGTTATAGGTTTTAGAGGCTTGGGGATGAAAACCCTCAAGCTTGAAGGATTAGACAAAAACCCAAGTCCTTTTGTAGGTGGAGCCATTTAGGTTTTCACACGTGAAAATATCATTTGCAGATTGTGAAATTTGTGAAGTCTCTAATAGAGGTAAATTTTAGGGTGGTTTGAGTTGCAAAACATGGCAGTAATAAATTAATATGTTTCCAACTGCTAAATTCTAGTCACATTATTTTAGGTTGTGAAGGGTGATTCTAGATAATATCTTTGGTTAAGGAGATGTTTAATTGTTTCTACATTAAATGAAGATATTTTCCTATTGCAATCTTCCCTTTACTTCATTCATAAGGGAATCAATTTATATTTATTTGGAAATGTAGTTAGTAATTTGGGTGTCATGCAAATTTGTAAGTAGCCCGTGAATTTTTTAAGGATTATTTAGCCATATAATCTAACTGTAGCATTCACAAGTAATTTACAACCATTTAAAACATTTGCAGCCTTTATGAGGAGCATCATACATAGCAGTAGGGTCAAACTAAGGTGACATGGAATTGGGGGATCACAGGGAAGAGGCAAAAGTAATATTGAAGGCTTTAGTATTGATAATAACAGTTTGGGAAGATAATGAGTTGTGTAGTGGTATTGGGAGTGATACCGCTCTCTAAAAAGGGACGAACCTGTGGTTGGAGACTTGGGAAATTTTAAAAATGAAGAGTCCTAAGTGATTTAGGACTATTAATCAACAATCACTAGAACCAAATAAAAAAAAGATATCACAACCTTTGGGTAGTATGGGATTCTTAAAAAGTGATGTTTAAAGAAGTCCTAACCCAACTAGGACTCTTTAAAACTTGTTGCTCAACTTTTATCTGTTGTTGAAGAATTAAAAAGAATAAAATAAGGATACTTGCAACTTTCTAAAAAGAATTATTCTTAAAACCATCGTGGAACTTTTTGGAGTCCCACAACCTTTAGGATTCTCATAAACTTGTTGCCATCTATATAAGATAAAGTTAACAAAGCTTGGGATAGCAATTTCCTTTCTTTGGAGTTATGTTTTTCTAAGAGGTAACGAGAGACTTATGCGAGGTTGTTGGAGTCTATATTTTCCAGTTGTCCATTCTAAAGTACCTTACAAATACTAACTATTGTGCATATTAGATTTTGGTGCATTTAATTGAATGCAATAAACATACCAATGCCATTAATTGAGGTCAAATTTGCTTTAGTAAAATTTTGAGTGTGCATGTTTATAATTAAAAATGAATATACGTATTTCTAATTTTTACAAAAGCATATTGTGTTGTATTAGCAATGGGAATTAAATATATATTTAATCGGAAATAATGGAATAAGAATTTATATCCTTATGAGTTGAGTGGTCATTGTTAGTGAAATGGATACATGACAAATATTGTCAAAATAGATATGATTAAAATAAGTAGTTGTAGATGTTCTTAATCAAAGAAAATAAAAAATTATATGTTCCACCAACTATTTGATGAAATGTTTATGTACAAAAATTGAAAACAATTACAAGCTTGTTGAAATATCTTGGTAGCGACATTACAAATTTTGTGGCACAAAATTGACCCTAATAGAATTATAAGAATAACTCAATGTAGATCTTATCATTCTACTTCCAACAAATACAAGAACAAGTGATTTTTATTTACAATTTAAAAGCTATGATAAAATTAGTGGGTGTTTATCTATTAGCTATTGAAATCAACTAAGTGTTTTCATTTTGGCCAATTTATGATTTTTCAAATTCTATTACATGATCTATCACAACATTAAATTAGGTTGATTGAATTTCTTTGATTATCATATTTATAAAACCTAAATTTTATTGAAAAATCCCATTTATTTCTATATATTTTGGTAAACCCAACTTTCGTACACCCCCAAGGCTTGGCCTTAGGTTTTATGTCATATATTAGGGTTTCAAATCTAATTTTTTAGATTGCATCTATTTTTATTTTAAATTCAACTGGGGTTTGTATCCACCCTTGTTTATGTCTTATTGCTTTACCTCTATTAGGGGTTGGAATTTTATTGTGTGATTCTTATCTTCTCTCTACCCTACCCACCCATGTTTAACCCTTTAAGTTTCCTCCCTGATTTTATTTTTTAGAACTAAGTACTTGTTGCTTTTTTGAATCTATATTATACCCTAGATTACTTTCATATCATTTTATCCTTTAGGATTATGGGCTTTGGTATCTCACTTCTTTCATCCATTGTAGGTAGATTGTTATATCATTTATCAAGGATGCTTATGAGCCTTTACTCTAGGATTACCTACATACATACATCAAGGATTATTGAAAGGAAGAAAAGGTGTAGAATACACTTCCTACAATAATGTGTGGGAGGAGGTATGTGAAAAAATAAGTTTTATTGTATAGTTACAAGAAAATAAACACAAAGACACTTATTTAGATAGTACACTTGTAGAGTTTAACCCTTTTTAGGAATATCACTATTATTTAGATTTGGAGCAATTTTGGTAACATAATGGTACTTACAAAGATCACAATGAAGCCTCCATATTTAACATCTAATAAATAGGAAAACATAAAACTACAAACCAAGTGCCAAAACTATGACACAAAAGTGGTAGCATATTTGACCAAAATTTCAATGCCCAAGTTGGTCATGGTCTTTTATGATAATTTAATTTCCTTTCACACTTCAAATTTTTATTTTTTCCTTTCCTCCTTCCTATTTTACACATTATGATTATGTTTTATCTCCTCCTCCTCCTTGTTGTAACCCCTTTTCTCCTCCATTTTTTTATAGCCTTTCTACATTACTTTCTTTCTATAGTTGTGATAATCTCTAAACCCATGTAGGATGACTCATTACCCAATATAATTAATTACACAATTTTTCCATAGGACCCATTATAACTAACTTAGGGGATGGGTGTCAAATTTCAAGATCTACATCAACCTATATATTAAAATATTGTATCCCTAGGTACATAACATGTCATCCATCCTTGACATTTTTCATCTTGAAAATATTAGAAGAAACCAAATAGTAAGATTGATGCAAGTCATTGCAAATATGACATGTCCTATCATCCAACCATCCATATGTGATCTTAACAATGGTTTAGCTTGATGATACCTAGATCCCATCCTTGATCCATATTTTGTTACCCATATGATTACATTCCTCATTGTAGTAAGTCCTTTTTTGCCATGAATAGTCAAATGTTACTTCTATGATGCCATTAATTGTTATAATTTGAGGAATGTAATTTTCATCATGGTAAGGAGGTACAAGAGATCAAGGTAAGATAAGATTGTAAAAGGAGGAAGAGAAAGAGAATGAGACAAGGAGAAGATAAAATATAATTGCAATGTGTAAAATAGGGAGGAAACAAAGTTAAATTTAAATTTAAATTATGAAGGGAAGTTCAACTAGATCCACACTAATCCTATAAAATAAACAATATAAGAAAAAATGTATACAAATATTAGTAGAGTAATAACTAAGCGATAACACAATATATGACTTGAAAAAACTCTTTTAGGAGAAAAAACTACCCTCCAATACACTCAATGTTCTAATCTCTATAACAAGAATATAATACAATGCAAAGTATCATTGATCTCAATAGGAGATATAAGATATCTTATGCAAACACACTTCTATATCTACATGGATGCATTTATGTGTGCAAAGAGACTTCCATACTAACAAGATGCTTCAACACCTGTTTGGACACTACTATTTGAGTAAGGGACACTATTGACTATGACAGAAAATAAATACTTCATATAACTTATTCATTCAAAATCACCTACTATTTTCTTCCAATTCTTCTACCACTTTGCAACCTTAGAATTAGGCATGGTTAATTAATTCCTACTCTCTTTCTATTTTTTTAGCTTAACATAAACTTGTTCAACCTAAACGCATTGCTTACCTATTTAAATGAAAAATTAGAAATGGATTAATTATGCTTTGCCTTAAATCTTAGATAAGTAAACAAACTAGTAATTAAATGTAACTCCTTACAATGATTAAAATTGCACACTGATGCCCTTTCCTTAATGTTTTGGTCCCACGATGACGAGGTTCTTTTTGCATCAACTACTATGTAAGATGGCATGTCTTACATGGAAGTAAACAGATGCCATTATCCTATGTGAACCCCATCATCAGTCATCCTTAAAAAGTGATTCACATTTCTAAATCTATTGCTGATTATCTTGGTTTAGTTCCACAAGTGCAAATTTGATCCAAATCAATTTTGTGCCCGCATATCTAAACCTTGAATTGTTAAATTCAATTTTCTAAATTGAACCCCTTCCCTCCATTTCCACTAACCATTATGAACTGACTAAAATACGAATTATCTCATTATACATTCAAGAACTAACCTTCATTCAAAATGAATCACCTAATACCTAACATGTGAAAAAAAATCTGAATCAAAAGAACTTAAACCAATTTTACATCTACTATGATATCATTGTAAGATCATATTGTACGCTTATTGTTTTGGACCATAATTCATTGTCTCTGAATTGCTTGTTTACCCACACTCCTAAACAGTGGGAAGGACTTTTTAGAAGATAGAGAGGGGTGGGTAAGGTGGACAGATGAAGCATAGAGATAATGTCGGCCACCTTTCTCTCTGCGATGTGACCACCCTCTTCTCTTTCACATGAAGTGTTGAACAAATGCTGCCATCTGAGCCTCCATGTCAGTCCCCATCCTTTTCATGTTGCCTTACTACGCATATATTCCAGTGAGGAGGGAGAGAAGGGCAGTGTATGTGGTGAAGCACAAGGCACGCAGGTTTGCCATTTGCTGTTCTTGTAGAGCAAACATTGAGAAGCCATGATTGTCAGCAATTCTTTGTTGAGGTTGAGTAAGGAGGGAACAAGCCAAATGAGCTGTAATTTGTTTGGTTTTAGACTTCAACCTTAGATTTGACAACCCCACCAGCTGTTTCTCTCCCTGGACAATAATTTGTCCTGGGAATCCTATTAATATATTATAGGTAGATAGCAACTGGTTGAATATACATTTAAAAAAATGTTGGTTTTGATTTGTTTTTCAAACTATTTTTACAATCATAATATCAGATATTTTTCTCTTGAGTATTTTTAATGAAAGAAGATAAATACTCTATGTATATATACATTTTGAGATGATATTTTTACGTGAGAGTCTATATATATATATAAAAGATGTTTACGTATTTCAAAAGTTCAAGTTCAGAGAATTTATGTAAATCATGCTGAAAATTCAAAATTCAGCTTACCCCTCCCAAAATTTCTACTTTGAAGACCACCCATACGACTGCTACTGAATTTACATAGATAAACATACTACTACCCAAAAACTATTAGACATAATCCCTAACAAAAAACCAGTAGACTCCATATTCTCAGCAAAAAAAACCCCACAAAATACAGATGCTATAATAATGAAAAATGTTGTTTCCTTCTGGATATTTAGTATTGAAAAAGATATTTATATTTTTTTCTTCCTAAAATAAATATTTAGTTGTATATTGAGTTTTTCAAAATTATCTTTGTATAAAATGGTTGGAAACCTAAAGGATTATACTTTAATTGGTTGAGTACACTTGGTGAGGATGATGGTATATTTATTGATTATGACATCTACTAAGGCTCAAATCCTACAAAAGTGCAATAAGTAAGGGATGAGGCTGGAATTATACCTTGGACAAATTTGGGGGAATGGCTACCCCTTAGTCTTTGGCTCTAAGCATAAAGTAGTCAATTATTCATGCAACTTAGACTTGTGCTCTAAATACCAATGGATTGCTTAAATGACCTAAGATTGTTATTAAACTTCTCAACCAAAAAATGGTTGAGAAACCTAAATATAAGTTAAAGATGAAAGAAATAATTTATGTACATTCAAACTTTTGAAGTACTAAAAAATGGCTTAAACATAAAGAAAAAACCATTGATTTTAAAATACTTTACGAAATATGAATCATAGATTATAACATGCCCATTCAAAAGTACCTTATAACATGCATCATAGATTATCATAATGTTGGTAAAGATTCTAATGTGACACCCTCTTACATGCTCTAACATGACATAGAATCTAGTATATTAACCCTTTAAACATAATGAGAGAAAAGATAAGTGTGGTAAAAATATATATCTAACATCATTTCAAATATAACTTTAAACATAAATAATAGTCATCCACAACACATCCATATATTAACCATTATAACTCCATATATATACATATTCATATAATAGTTACAATAGAAGGTCTTAGTCTCTGATATGTATTATAGTCTCTTTCTCTATCTATATTCTATCTTTCTTTCTCATCTCTTAATATAATATATATTACCTTCATATATTAGAGCTTTGTCTCTTATAAAGATGTGGCCCTTATAGAGCACCCCTTACTCTATCTTCCTTGTCAGCTTGAGGTTCCACAAGTCCTTTGCAATAGGTTGTGGTAGCTTCTACTCCCTTCCTTGTATCCTACTAACTTCATCCCCTCTTTCAAAATTATGTCTTGTCCTCAAGACATGGTACTCAGTTCTCTAGAAGGATGTGTTTGCATATCCATTTGAGTTGCACCAATGCAGTATCCCATTGCTTCTTTTCTTTCTGGAGTACCTTAATGTGTCCTTGGGTGTTTATATTTGAGGCTTTTTCCTTCACAAGATTGGTGGGTATTTGAATATGTTGTGTTGCATTCTTGGCTTCTCCTTGCACTTTGCTCAAGTGTGCTAGTTTGATGTTGATGGTCTCCCCTAGCTACTTGACTTGCATTTTGATCCATTCCCTTTGTTCTTGGGTTTGTTGTAGCTGGGTGTGCATATTTTCTATTTTTTCTCTAATGGCTCCATCCATGTCCTTGAGGAGGTTGTATGAAGATACAACCTATACTATTTGGGCCTCTAATTGTGTGATCCGATCCTTTAGGTTCTTTGTGAGGTTAATCCATTGAAGACAAAATTGGTATAGTATATTTTCCTTTCCAATGCTTCCCTCAATGTTCTTGACTTGCACCTCCAATTGGGAATATGTTGCTACATATTGCTTTGTGGTCTCATCTACTTTTTTCTTCAAGATCTCTTGTTGTGATTCTTACTTAATTTTGGCCTTATGTGACTATAAATCAAATTGTAGACCATCCGCCAACTATTTTAGCTATTGTGGTAGGGGAAGTGAAGTGTCCCTTTGTATTTGTGATATTGAATTCTACAATGTTTGTACTACCTCTTCTAATTGTTTCACAATATCCATATGTTGTTGGAGTATTTCATCCCTTGCACTAGCATGAAAGATATCCCCAAGCCAAAGCTTTTGGAGTGGGGAGATATTAGTCAAGTTTACTTGGAATCCTACTACTAGCAACTAGAGCAGTTGTGGTGTGGGCACTAGCTACAATTGTTTTTGTTGTGCCAAGAAATATTTGATGGATTGAATCAAAGAGATAGATGTGGATGCTTCTTTGGTGTTCTCTTCTTATCCCCCATCCTCTCCACCACTTGGTTGACCACTTGTGGAAGGAGGTTTTTCCTACTTCTTTGTATTTTCTAAATTGAACCCCTTCCCTCCATTTCCACTAACCATTATGAACTGACTAAAATACGAATTATCTCATTATACATTCAAGAACTAACCTTCATTCAAAATGAATCACCTAATACCTAACATGTGAAAAAAAATCTGAATCAAAAGAACTTAAACCAATTTTACATCTACTATGATATCATTGTAAGATCATATTGTACGCTTATTGTTTTGGACCATAATTCATTGTCTCTGAATTGCTTGTTTACCCACACTCCTAAACAGTGGGAAGGACTTTTAGAAGATAGAGAGGGGTGGGTAAGGTGGACAGATGAAGCATAGAGATAATGTCGGCCACCTTTCTCTCTGCGATGTGACCACCCTCTTCTCTTTCACATGAAGTGTTGAACAAATGCTGCCATCTGAGCCTCCATGTCAGTCCCCATCCTTTTCATGTTGCCTTACTACGCATATATTCCAGTGAGGAGGGAGAGAAGGGCAGTGTATGTGGTGAAGCACAAGGCACGCAGGTTTGCCATTTGCTGTTCTTGTAGAGCAAACATTGAGAAGCCATGATTGTCAGCAATTCTTTGTTGAGGTTGAGTAAGGAGGGAACAAGCCAAATGAGCTGTAATTTGTTTGGTTTTAGACTTCAACCTTAGATTTGACAACCCCACCAGTTGTTTTCCTCCCTGGACAATAATTTGTCCTGGGAATCGTATTAATATATTATAGGTAGATAGCAACTGGTTGAATATACATTTAAAAAAATGTTGGTTTTGATTTGTTTTTCAAACTATTTTTACAATCATAATATCAGATATTTTTCTCTTGAGTATTTTTAATGAAAGATAAAAGACATGGTTATTACATTGTGTGTCTTACAATTTCTAAATACTCTATGTACATATAAAATAAATAGTAATTTTGAGATGACATGGGTTGTGTTTTTTTCTTTTGGCCAAAGGCGTGAGAGTCTCTATATATATATAAAAGATGTTTACATATTTCAAAAGTCAAGTTCAGAGAATTTATGTAAATCATGCTGAAAATTCAAAATTCAGCTTACCACTCCCAAAATTTCTACTTTGAAGACCACCCATATGACTGCTACTGAATTTACACAGATAAACATACTACTACCCAAAAACTATTAGACATAATCCCTAACAAAAAACCAGTAGACTCCATATTCTCAGCAAAAAAAACCCCACAAAATACAGATGCTATAATAATGAAGAATGTTGTTTCCTTCTGGATATTTAGTATTGAAAAAGATATTTGTATTTTTTTCTTACTAAAATAAATATTTAGTTGTATATTGAGTTTTTCAAAATTATCTTTGTATAAAATGGTTGGAAACCTAAAGGATTATACTTTAATTGGTTGAGTACACTTGGTGAGAATGATGGTATATTTATTGATTATGACATCTACTAAGGCTCAAATCCTACAAAAGTGCAATAAGTAAGGGATGAGGCTGGAATTATACCTTGGACAAATTTGGGGGAATGGCTACCCCTTAGTCTTTGGCTCTAAGCATAAAGTAGTCAATTATTCATGCAACTTAGACTTGTGCTCTAAATACCAATGGATTGCTTAAATGACCTAAGATTGTTATTAAACTTCTCAACCAAAAAATGGTTGAGAAACCTAAATATAAGTTAAAGATGAAAGAAATAATTTATGTACATTCAAACTTTTGAAGTACTAAAAAATGGCTTAAACATAAAGAAAAAACCATTGATTTTAAAATACTTTACGAAATATGAATCATAGATTATAACATGCCCATTCAAAAGTACCTTATAACATGCATCATAGATTATCATAATGTTGGTAAAGATTCTAATGTGACACCCTCTTACATGCTCTAACATGACATAGAATCTAGTATATTAACCCTTTAAACATAATGAGAGAAAAGATAAGTGTGGTAAGAATATATATCTAACATCATTTCAAATATAACTTTAAACATAAATAATAGTCATCCACAACACATCCATATATTAACCATTATAACTCCATATATATACATATTCATATAATAGTTACAATAGAAGGTCTTAGTCTCTGATATGTATTATAGTCTCTTTCTCTATCTATATTCTATCTTTCTTTCTCATCTCTTAATATAATATATATTACCTTCATATATTAGAGCTTTGTCTCTTATAAAGATGTGGCCCTTATAGAGCACCCCTTACTCTATCTTCCTTGTCAGCTTGAGGTTCCACAAGTCCTTTGCAATAGGTTGTGGTAGCTTCTACTCCCTTCCTTGTATCCTACTAACTTCATCCCCTCTTTCAAAATTATGTCTTGTCCTCAAGACATGGTACTCAGTTCTCTAGAAGGATGTGTTTGCATATCCATTTGAGTTGCACCAATGCAGTATCCCATTGCTTCTTTTCTTTCTGGAGTACCTTAATGTGTCCTTGGGTGTTTATATTTGAGGCTTTTTCCTTCACAAGATTGGTGGGTATTTGAATATGTTGTGTTGCATTCTTGGCTTCTCCTTGCACTTTGCTCAAGTGTGCTAGTTTGATGTTGATGGTCTCCCCTAGCTACTTGACTTGCATTTTGATCCATTCCCTTTGTTCTTGGGTTTGTTGTAGCTGGGTGTGCATATTTTCTATTTTTTCTCTAATGGCTCCATCCATGTCCTTGAGGAGGTTGTATGAAGATACAACCTATACTATTTGGGCCTCTAATTGTGTGATCCGATCCTTTAGGTTCTTTGTGAGGTTAATCCATTGAAGACAAAATTGGTATAGTATATTTTCCTTTCCAATGCTTCCCTCAATGTTCTTGACTTGCACCTCCAATTGGGAATATGTTGCTACATATTGCTTTGTGGTCTCATCTACTTTTTTCTTCAAGATCTCTTGTTGTGATTCTTACTTAATTTTGGCCTTATGTGACTATAAATCAAATTGTAGACCATCCGCCAACTATTTTAGCTATTGTGGTAGGGGAAGTGAAGTGTCCCTTTGTATTTGTGATATTGAATTCTACAATGTTTGTACTACCTCTTCTAATTGTTTCACAATATCCATATGTTGTTGGAGTATTTCATCCCTTGCACTAGCATGAAAGATATCCCCAAGCCAAAGCTTTTGGAGTGGGGAGATATTAGTCAAGTTTACTTGGAATCCTACTACTAGCAACTAGAGCAGTTGTGGTGTGGGCACTAGCTACAATTGTTTTTGTTGTGCCAAGAAATATTTGATGGATTGAATCAAAGAGATAGATGTGGATGCTTCTTTGGTGTTCTCTTCTTATCCCCCATCCTCTCCACCACTTGGTTGACCACTTGTGGAAGGAGGTTTTTCCTACTTCTTTGTATTTTTTCTTTCAATATGGAATCTAGAAGTTTCTTGGTGAGCTCTATTGTTTCTTTCTGTAGCTTTTATATTTTTAGTTTCTCACCCTCCATTAGAGTGTCAACCTTTTGTTTCGTCTAGATCTCTTTAGCTTGGTCTTGTGCCAGACACTCCTTTTGTTCTATAGTAAGGCCAAACCCTACCTCCTTAATGGTTTTCTCCCTTATCTCCTCTTCTTCTTTTTAGGATTTATCCCTCTTTTCTCAAAGCGCAGTAACTATCAGCTCTGGAAAATCCTTGATTACCCTCCTCTAAGATTTTTCTAAAATTAAATATATATTGTATTAGGCTTTGTATTATCCTATCTTTGTTACTTGTAACTACATCTTCATACGTTGTGAGAACTTACAGAAGCATACTGTGATAGATGATGGTGTTTGTAGTTACCATAACATCAATTGGTGGCTATGGTTGCTTTGGTGCCTCTGGTAGTTGGATCTCTACTATATGTTCCATCTTCTTTTGCTTCTATGGAGGCTTCTATACCTCTTCCACCCCTTCTTCTTCTTCTTCTCTAGAAGTTTGGATTATCTTTCTTTTTACCAATTTTTTAGCCCTTTCTCTATGAGTCTTTTTCTTCTCACTCATATATATCAAAGTTTCTAATATTTCTTGCACATCCAGTGTTATTATTTGTGATGACTATTTGGGTCCTTCAAATTTCATGCTCATTTCTCCATGCAACCTTCTATATCTTCATGCAGTTGGTGTGCAATCTTTTGGTGCTAGTGTAGAAGAAGATGGTTGTGTTTCTCCATTTAGTGGAATGCCCCATTGTTTTCCAATTGTTATTTATGCTTTTCAAATTTATCCTCACCATTTTTCTTGTGGATTTGGTCCATAATCTACTTGTATGTCCCAAATCATTCTGCATTTCGGTCTTTGGGCTTGCTGAGAATGTTTTTGGCATAAGCATCTACTTCCCTCTGTAAATTTCATAGGGTAGCTTAGGGATCCATGTCATTCATGGCTCCATTTCCTTAATATACATGTAATCCTTATCTACCAAAAATGTAATGGTATTTATATATTGTTTTACCGACTCGTATGATATCCACTCTCTTTCTTGAAGCTGTTATTGGAAACTTTTAAAGAAACCTCATTATGCAATGAAATATGCTTGTCTATTTAGAAACTAGTGAGTGTGCATCTCTATCTATTTCTCTATTGGAAGGTTTCCTTGCCACACCTTTCCTTTGAAATTTGTGAGTTCGTTCAAAAAGTAGAATACTAGGCAAATGAGTAGCGTGCTATACCAAAAATTATACCAAGAGGTTTTTATTTTTTGTATTTTTCTATCACCTGCTCCCTCATCACCTCACATAAATCAACATCATTCCCTTCTATGACCACCTAGTATGTAATGTGAATGGTTTTGGCTATGGTAGAGTCCTCCCTTTTGGCATAGTAAATATTGTATGTAATCCCCATTGTTGTATACTACACCGTAGGGTTTATAATTGCTTAGACACTCAATATTTTCTTGTTTGGTGTTGCCCTGGTAAGTGTGGTTAATGTGTCATTATTAACTACCTTCTTTTTTGGGATCTCTCCAACCATGCTTAACCCTATTATTGCATGGATTGTCTCTTTTTTTATCTGGTAGGGTTTGTTGAGGTATATGAACTCATGTACTCTAATTATAACTAACCTCACCCAATCATGCTCATTACAAAAGTCTAGGTAATCCTTCCATATATCAAGGTGCTTCTTTCTTATCTCCTAATACTAAGATTGGTATGAATTTTGGTCCAGGGTGAGTAGGGTTTGTTGGAGCTCTTCAAAAATTTTATGGTCAATCTCTTTTATTGGATCATGGATGTATTTCCTCATGTCTTCTATGTAGACCACATCTATGGGGATTCTCAAGAATGCCCCATATTTATCGACCTCCATTGATTTGAATGGATACTTCTTCTATTTTGATCATGGTTTCTTGGTAATGTTAACCAAGGTTGGGGTTACCATTGTTTTCAACTATATGTATGAGTAGCAGAGCTTGGATAGTGCTTCTTTACTTAGATATTTTGAGTACAAGTGACTATGGAGTGGGTGTAGGAGTATTTAAATAGGTTTTGAGATAGTGGGTGGCATTTATATCTTTCTTCCATTGGGTTTCACAATATTTTCTTGCCGTTTGCAACCTTGGATCGCTAATAGTTTGATATTATTATTTATTGATCCATATTATATATTTTACATAATATATAATTTGTCTTTTTTATCTTTATGATTTTTCATCCCTCTGATTGGTGGTAATGTTTAAGTCTTGTGCCATTGACACATCTTGTGATGTGGTTTCCATCTAACTTTCTTAATCTTACCACTCTTGATTCCACAATATCATGTATATAGTATGGTCCTAACCACCTTACTTTCAACTTTCCTTTCTTTTTGAATTTATTGTCATATAGTAGGACTAGGTCTGCTATTTGAAAAGTCTTAGTGTAGAGGTTTCTATCATGCCAAGCCTTCTGTCTTTTCTATGCTACTTGTTGGATGTATAAATCTATGAGCTCGTTCTCATCCATTTTTTCTAACTCTTCTATCCTTTATTCTAGGGACTCACCATCATCCAATTGCAACATGAGTGCAGTATGTAGATTAGGAACCACAAATTTCATGGTAATTGCTACATCAATTTTATATACTAGTTGGAACAGTGTAAACTTGTTAGTAATTTTGTAGGATGTGTAGTAGGCCTAGAGTACCATAGGTATCTTTATATCCCAATTTAACTTATTTCTATCTATAATTTCATAAAATTGAACCCCTTGCAATTTCACATAAATTCTTACATCCGCTTTAGTGTGCACTCCCTTAGCATCTTGTATAGGCTCATTTTAGCCCTTGTATCAACCTTTTTCCCCTCTCAAGATGCTCGAAAACCCCTTTTCAATAGCTACCCTCGCGTGTCAACTTTGTGTCAAACCTTGTCGTTTTCCTACTCGTGTCATTTTGTAGCATGATGCATTCAGACACTTGCATGTCGCACAGATGTCTATGCGCCACGCTAGCGTCTTGTGACATTACAATGTTCAAATGACCATTTCCGAGCATGTTTGCCACTTGTCATCCGCTTTTGTTAGTGGTAACGACTCGAGATGCCTTGTAACCGCTTAGGAAGCTTATTTTTGCTTCTCTTCTCTCCTTAAAAGCTATCTTTTCAATCCAGGTGGTGCTCTAGCTTCTTTCTAGCCTTGGCTCTGGCATTTTCTCTCTTGTTATTTTGTTTGCACAACTTCATATAGCTTGTTACAACAACACTCTCAAGCCATTACAACACCCTCTACTACACTTTTGGTTCTTGCAGCTCTCTTTGTTTCCCTCCTTGGCTTCCTAAGTCTTGCGTGTAACATCTACCTTATGCCTTGCACCTTTGAGCATCCTAGGATTCCACATCCCCTATCAATTGCATTTTTACTTCGTGATAGAGGTTCTCCTCCTCAAGTGGGAATTGCTTTTATCACTCACATTTTGTGATATGGGTTCTCCTCCTCGAGCAGGGATTGATAAAAGCAGGGATTGCTTTTATCACATCGCATTTGCTCACTCTCTCCATCTTCTAGCTATCCGTGGAGGTGGGAACACCAAAACAGGGGTTTGACTGAGGTAAACCCCTATACATCCCCAACACTTTCTCCAAATCTTATGCATGCAGGTATTGAAGATATCTACTAGCTAGAGGCTTCATCACTTGCATGGTTGTAAGCATTTCCTTTCCATCTCTTATTCTCTTTATCATCTATTTCACTTTATTTCAGTTCTATTACATTATGTTACTTTATCACATTTTGTGATTTCTTAGCAATTAGATTGCTAGTTTTCATTTAGCTATTTTCTATGATAAACTCACTTTTTGGTCTATACAGATTCCAACGTGCTAGAGAGATGCCAGCGCACCATGTTGTCATTTGTATCCCACGCTATCGTCCTTTGGCTGAAAGCTTGTTAGTTTGTACAGAGAATCTTCATGACGTGCTCTTTTTTATTCCAAAAATTTTGCATTTTTTCCTTGAGGTAGTTTAGGGAAATTCACTCCATGAGGTTCTCTGAATGAATAGAACTCATGAGCCACGAATCCCCCTTCTCTACATTTTGGTGAACCTGATGTGAAAACATTTTTTTTCAAAAACTAGGAATTTATTTACCCCTACTTGGCGGGGTCATAACTTTTGACTCGGTGCTCAAAATTCAAAAATATTTACACCATTGGAAAGGTCTCCAAGAGGACTAGTTCAATCCCTAAGATATTGTGCCTTCAGTAGCTGAATTTTAAAGACCGATGCAAGTTTTGACCCCAAATTCTACTCGAAAAGCCTCCAAAAATGCAAATTACTAGAACCTCGAAAATAGCAAAAAAATCCAAAAATCTAGATTTTTTGTTTTTCTTAGTTCTATCACCCCAAAATGAATTTAATATATTCTTTTATTAGTTCAGTATCTAATTTTGTTCAAAATGTTAATGATATTCCATTTCATGCATGTGATAGTGACTTGGCTTTGCCCATGTCACTTTGTATCTTTGATCCTTCTCATGAGATTTCTCCTACTTTGAAGGATATCTTGTTGCAAGAGGATGAAATCATTGATACCTTTCTTAATGTTACTCTACCTTCCATTCACTCCAATGTACTCTCTTCTAGAGATGTTGCATTGGTGAATAATGAATTTCCTCTCCATCCCAAAGCACTCTCTTCTAGAGACGATGCATTGGTGAATAATGAATCTCCTCTCCATTCCAAAGCACTCTCTTCTAGAGACGATGCATTTGTGAATGATGAATCTCATCTTTGTTCTAATGCAATCTCTTCTAGATATGATGCATTAGCAAATGATGAACCTCCTTCCACATTTGATCCTCCCTGGATCGATGTTTAGAATGTTTCTTTGAATAATTATTCTACTAGTTGTGATGAGTCTATAAATATAATCTGTCTCTGTTGCCCCTCAAAGGCCTAAGAGACTTATTATTTATTTGACTCCAGCTAGTCCTTCCCCTAAAAGGGTTTGTTCTATTAATGGTGTCCCATCTGAGAGTGATTCTCTTCATCTTTCTGCAGATCCCTCTTACAGAGTGGTAGCCCATACTTATGAGAATAGTATGAATAAACAACCAAACCTTCCTCAAACACCTAAACCTACAACTAAAGTACCTAGTGATTATGATCTTGTCAAGCAACCTCGGGTTACTCTAGCTAAGATCTCACTATGGGACTTGCTGCAGTTTTCTATGGTTTATCAAGGTATGCTTCAGGAAGCCTTGCAAAATATCCTCTTACCTTCCTCCGCTAGGCCGACAGATGTTGATGCATTGATAGCTCATATTCGTGTAGATTCACTGAATATTACGTTCTATTCGTAGGAACTCCCGCCTTTGAAAGTATAGAAGCAAGTGGACCCTCTAATGATCATAGTTAACATTAATAATATTGACATTACATGTACTCTTGTTGATGCCGGTTCGGTGCTTCATGTATTCAACATTGATCTATTACCTAAGATTAATATTGATTCATCTTCTCTTAATGTTGCTTCTGTTGACATTCGTGGGTTTGATAATGTCAGTCGGCGACCTTTAGGCATGATAGTCTTTCCTTTGAGGTTGGGACCTGTTACTGTACCCACCCTTGTATATGTTATGTCAAAAAATCTACCGTATAACCTTCTCCTTGGTAGACCATGCATTCATGTTATGAGTGCAATCCCATCTACCTTGCATAAATCTATTAAGTTCATTTGCAATAATCAAGTAGTCACAGTTAGGGCTGACCCTGAGGCTATGCACTTATGTAAGATGGTAGTTGTCGGTCAGGTTTCAATTGTGCCTAATCTTATCCCTTCAGTGTCTTCTAGTGTGTCGATGTTTACTCCAACAGTACCTACTACAAAGGATACTCTTGAGATAGATGTCCCTGAAGAAGATCCTTTTGAAACAAGAAATCTTAAGTCTACTCCTTCTACCTCTTCTCAAGAGAATGCATGTCTTGGTGATGATTGGGGTTCTCTATACTTTACGGATTCCTTCAATGGGGAACATAAATTTGACCCGATCCACTTAAACCTTCTGATAACATCATCCAAACCTGCTATCAAAGATGATTACTCTTTTGCATTGTAGGATAATGTGAACATAAATTTTAATGTTCTTAGTGTTCATCCTCCTTCTAAGGAAGATGATTATGCTTCTACTAAAGAGGATAATGTTGGCAGTCCTGTTAATAAGGATGATGGTGATCCCATAGATGAGCATAATCCCCATTGCTATAACAATGCTCTCTATGAAGATCCTCCTTCTCAAGATTTTAAAACACGTTATAGCCTTGGCTTTAGGCTTGCCTCTAAATATGGTTATGGGCATAAAGGTTGTGGGCATAACGAACAAGGAATTCATGTCCCTATAGAATTCCACTTCGTAAGCGTAATTTGGGGCTTGGTTTCTCAAATGAACAATCTAAATGGAAGCCATGGTTGAGTGACATGAATTCTTCTCAACCTCGTTCTGCTGAAAAATTCATCCTCCATTGTCTTCTATCTTTGTGCCTTCTTCTTGTGAGAAATCGAGTCTTTCAAAACAAGCCCGCTTAATCACTCTTCCTCCTCCTACATGCAAGAAATCTCATGAAAATGATAAAGAAAAACATTATTTATGTGCATATCATCAAGTTCCTGGCTATTCCACTAGTGAATGTAAGGCCTTGAAGGATAAAATACAACTTTGTGATTTAGGTGCCATCACTCATTTATTAGTTGATGCACTTGCCTCTTCTTCACATGACAAGTGATATTGAGATCTACCTCTATCTTATATTTTCTAAGTATCTTGCATGGTTCTCCTCCCCTATATGTTGGGGGTAGTGATAACTTGTTATGGAGATGTGCATCCTTCTTAAGGAAACCCCTCTCTTCTCTCTATCTTTCAAATGAAGCATCCCTCTAGTAGACCCCATTTTCCTTTGAAGGATTCCCGAGGGACCCCCTTTGAAATTTCTTATCTCAAATAATTATATTGCGTCTAGTTTGGGGGTAGCCTGACTAGGCCCTTCTTTTATGTGACTGTCCTGTAACACAGCTTGTATTAGCCATAGGATTCTTTGATTAGTCTTGCTCTGTAGGATTGAGAATCTATAGAGCTCCTTTGCATTAAGCTTGCCTAACATGTTTAATCTGCAAATTAACATGTTGCTTTGCAGATGCGCCTGTGAAGCCACTTTCAAATCTGACTCTGTGGAGTCCCCTTTCACTAGGTTCCCCTCATGTAAGAGATCTTGGGGGACACCTCCTTTCATGTCTACGAGCCTATAAGGAACTCTCATCTAGGTTTCCTTCATGTGAGAGATCTTGGGGGATACCTTCTTGCAGGTTTGCAGGCTTGTAAGGTGCACACTTCATGGGTCTTCCTTCATGTGAGAGATCTTGGGGGTTGCCTCCTTGCAGGTCTACGAGCATGTAAGATGCTTTCATCCTATGAGATTTTTCCATCGTTGGTTTGTGGGCCTTCAGTGTGCTCTGTTCAACTTTGTAGTTCCACAGAGTTACAAAGTCCTTCGTTCAAACCTCCTCAGGAGAGAGTACCTATGGAGCCATCTATTTCTCTTCTCTATTGTATATACAGGATTGAAGATCTACATCTTCTTCATCCTGAGTATATGCTCTTTCTCTCTTCAACATTGGTTGCTTCCCTGTCTTTTGGGTGCATTCTTTTCTTGAAGCGATCAATCCTTACATTCTTCTCTTCATTTTAGAATTCTTCTATGTGTTATTGTTTTTAATTTGGGGATGGCGCATAGTACTGAGACAACCTTCTACATTAAGGTCTCTTTCACTTTGCTAACTCAAATCCTTTAGTTTTTTATGTTCTAACATTATTGTCTTGTGTAGGTATTTATTTTCTAATGTGTTTGTTTTGCAAGTCTTAAGCCTGGGGGCAAGCTTCCTTGGTTTGAAGAGTTTTCTGCTTCCTCTACAGTATCCATTTGGCATAATGATGTTATTTATGTTTAGTATATTTCCTTTAGCATGCATATTAGTGTAGATTCATATGCCCATTAAAGTGGGGGAAAAATGTAATGTTGTAAAATTGCACCCCTTTCAATTTCACATACATTCTTGCATCCGCTTTAGTGTCCACTCCCTTAGCATCTTGTATAGGCTCATTTTAGCCCTTGGATCAACCTTTTTCCCCTCTCAAGATGCTCAAAAACCCCTTTTCAATAGCTACCCTCGCGCGTCAGCTTTGCGTCAAACCTTGTGATTTTCCTGCTTGTGTCATTTTGTAGTGTGATGCATCTGGACACTAGCGCATCATGCGGACATCTACGCGCCATGCTAGCATCTTGTGACATTTCAACGTTCAAATGATTGTTTCTGAGCATGCTTGCCACTTGTCATCTGCCTTTGTTGGTGGTAACGGATCGACATGCCTTGTAACCACTCGAGAAGCTTCTTTTTGCTTCTCTTCTCTCCTTAAAATCTCTCTTTTCAATCCAAGAGGTCCTCCAGCTTCTTTCTAGCCTTGGCTCTAGCATTTTCTCTCTTGTTATTTTATTTTCACAACTTCAAATAACTTGTTACAACAGCACTCTCAAGCCATTACAACACCCTCTACAACACTTCTGGTTCTTGCAACTCTCTTTGTTTCCCTCCTTGGCTTCCTAAGTCTTGCATGTGATATCTACCTTGTGCATTGCACCTTTGAGCATCTTGGGTTTCCACATCCCCTATCGATTGCATCTCTACTTCGTGATACGGGTTCTCCTCCTCAAGCGAGGATTGCTTTTATCACTCACATTTTGTGATATGGGTTCTCCTCCTTGAGTGGGGATTGCTTTTATCACATCACACTTGCTCACTCTCTCTATCTTCTTGTTGTCCATGGAGGTGGGAACACCAAAATGGGGGTTTTATTGAGGAAAACCCCTATACAACCCCAACACTTTCTCCAGATCTTACTCATGCAGCTATTGAAGATATCTACTAGATGGAGGCTTCATCACTTGCGTGGTTGTAAGCATTTCCTTTCTATCTCTTATTCTCTTTATCATCTATTTTGCTTCATTTTAGTTCTATTAAATTTTATTACTTTATCGCATTATGTGAGTTCTTAGCAATCAGATTGCTAGTATTCATTTAGCTATTTTTTGTGATAAACTTGCTTTCTAGTCTGTATGGATGCCAACATGCCAAAGAGATTCCAACGCACTGCACTGTCATCTGTATCCTGAACTACCATCCTTTCGCCGAAAGCTTGTCAGTTTGTCCAAAGAATCTTCGTGACCTACTCTTTTTTATTCTAAAACTTTCGCGTTTGTTCCTTGAGGTAGTTTAGGGTAGTTCGCTTCATGAGGCTCTCTGAATGGAGAGAACTCATGAGCTACGAATCCCCCTTCTCTACACTATCACACATCTTGGTAAGTGTTATCTCAATTATCTTATTTAGAGCTTCACTTGCTCCATTTTCTTGGGTATGACATGGTGAGATGTTATGGTGTATTCCATTCTGGGAAGATTAATATAGGGACCCCACAATTTTTTTTCAATGTGTCAAATGCTAGTTGATATTCTTCATTCCATTCAATACTTCTATTGGTTTTCTTTTTCAGTAGTTTCTCCAATGGTGTAGCTATTCAAACATAGCCTTTTATAAATTTTTGGTGGTATCTAGTATATCCTAGGAAAGTTTTGACTTCTAGAGCTATTTTAGGGGGTGGTAGTCACGATTAATGTATTTTTCATAGGGTATACCATCAATCCTTATTTGCATATAATGTGCCATAATAATGTCCCATGGGGTATTAAAAAAATACATTTTTTTAAAATTTAATGTAATCTACATAATTTGACATCTATTTAGCATCATTCAAATTACTTGTAGATGGTCTTTTACTAGACCATACATCATCCAATCATCTAAGAATAATTCCAAAAAAATCATGTATGAAATATTTAAATGCATTTATCATTATCCTTTTGAATACTGTAGGTGCATTCTTTAGGCCAAAGGGCATTATTATATACATATAAAATCCCCATTATGTGGTAAATGTGGTTTTTGGTTGATCCTCCTCACTTATATTTACTTGGTGATAGCTAGAGAACCCATCAGTGAAGGAGTAGATTTCTCTTCCCTCCATTGATTCCAATATTTCCCTAGTGAATGGTGTAGGAAAAGGGTCATAAATGCAAGCTTTGTTAAGCTCCTTGAAGTTAACACAAATTCTTATTTCACCTATGTTCTTATTTTGTATGATCATATGGCTAATCCATTCCACATATTCTATTGGTTTAATTATCCCTAATTCAACCATTTTTTCTATCTCTATTTTAAATTTCTTCTTCATGTTTGTATTTAGGTTGTATGGCCTCTTTCATGCTGGTTTAGCTCCCTCTTTTAGTTGAATCTTCATAACTCTTGCTTCCTCCTTTATCCCCTTTAGTTTTATAAATGTTATAGGAAATAGTTCTTCAAATTCTAATAAAATCTCTACAGCTTGTGCCACTAATTTATCATCCCAATAGGGGGTGGCCCTTTGGTGAAATGGTGGGGCTTCTTTCTTGTAGATCCAACAACCAAGGTTCAAACCTCACGGGGTCGCTCTCTACCACGTCAACAATGGAGTTTTTTGTTTACCCTCATATTAAGAGGAGGCTCCATGGTGAACTAGTGGGGCTTCTTTCCTGTAGTGCCAACAACCAAGGCCCAAACCTTAATATTAAATTTGGATAATTCAGAAAAAAATGAAAGATGGCATTGAGAGGTGAACAAGGGCATGCTAGGGTGTGTGTTCCCTAGCTCGTTGTTTTGGATTTTTTACTAATCGTGAGGGCCTAAATCTAATCTAGG
The DNA here is from genome assembly GCA_007258455.2 of Sequoia sempervirens. Lineage (NCBI taxonomy): Eukaryota > Viridiplantae > Streptophyta > Pinopsida > Cupressales > Cupressaceae > Sequoia > Sequoia sempervirens. The sequence goes on along the minus strand of VDFB02358134.1, from coordinate 169,501,883 downwards.
GGGGTCGTGGGGGCCTGGACTTGCTTTTTTTGTCTCCTGGTTTCATTGCATTCATTCTCTCTTCTTTTCTCCATGTGGCTGAGTGAGGTGCAGGCATTGGTGTTGTGGTTGTCATTTCTCAGCCAAGTGTTTGGAGTTTTGCATTGAGTGTTGGGAGTGGCTGCCTTGGGATCAGCTGCCTTGTTCGTTGTGTTTGGTTGGCATCCTTTGTTAAAGAAGGGGGTTATTATTTATTCATGTGATTTCTATTGCACACAAGTTGGTATTGGACTATGGGTTGATCTCAACCTGGTGTGGGGGAGTTCTGACTAGGGTTATGGTGTGTTGGGTTTTTCAATGGTAATGAATGTTCCTTTAGACAAGGGGGTGGGGGATGTAGCTATGGTGGTGGATGGTGTTGAGGTTTCCAATCTATCTTCCTCTAGGGTGGGCATGCCCCAAACTGGTGCTTTTAAATTGTAGAAGGTAAATGGGTGCCTGGAGAGAGCCAAAGCTCATCTGGTGTTGGTGGTCTAATCAAAGGTGGTAGCAGATGACCTGGATTACTACTACAAGCATGTTTTGATCTGCAATTTTATGGGGATGAGGGTTTCTCTTCCTTTCTTGGATACCTGGATCCGTAAGACATGGAATCCAAAAGGAGACTTTGATATTTTGATGGCTGCAAATAACTTTTTTCTGGTGGATTTTTCGTGCATCTCTAATTGAAACAAGGCATTCAAAGGTGGGCCTTATTTTTATAATTAAGTTGGTCTAGTCATAAAACCATGGCATGTTAGCTTTAATTCAGTGGAGGAGTTTCCTTCTAAGGTCCCCATATGGGTTCATCTTCCTCGGTTATCGCTTGAATGTTGGAGAAGTGACATATTGCAATCAATTGCTCTAGTGCTAGGAAAACCTATTGGCCCTTCTCAACAAACTTTAGATAAGAGGATTTTTTCTTATGCACAAGTATGTGTTGAGATTGATTTGAGTCAACCTTTACCAGATTCTATAGATTTGATGATTGGTTCTAGCTCCTGGAATCAACTGTTAGATTATGAGACATTACCTTTTACATGTCGGTTGTCTCATGAGTATGGAAATCTTCAACCGAGGTTTCCTCATGCTTCTGGTGTGGTTGGTACAAGTAATGTGACCTCTTAGCCTAATTCAAGGGTGGAAAAGAATAAAGCTCCCATGCAGAGGGAGGTTGTGGATAAAGATGGATTTGTTTTGGTTAAGTCTTGTAATCAGGGATGGGATCAAAAGAGATATCTCAAGGATCGATAGGAGGAAGAAACTTTTAAGAGATCTCTCATGATTCTTTTGCTGAGGAGTTTTCTGGGGTGCAACCTGCAATGTTTCCTAGGATGGTTCAACCTAGTGAACATGGGATTCAAGTGGATTAGGTTTTGATTCCTTCGGATCTGGCTCTAGATGTGGGAGGTGGGGTGATTGTGGTTTCTGGAGGTTCTCTTCGTTCTAGTGGGGTTATCTCTGAGGCACAAGGTGGTATTGACTTGGGTAAAAATAAGTCTTCTTACCCTACCTTGGGTTTACAATAAAAGTCTCTCAAGAGGGGGGCTCTTGAGAAACCTTTTAAGGTTGGTCGCAAGAAGCATCAAGAAAAAGTTAAGCTAGTTGATGAGACATTTGTTGAGGTAGGTTTGGTGAAGACTATTGATGCTCACTTCTCCCAACCTCAATGATGATTGTGCTTTCTTGGAATGTGAGGGGTATGAATAGCATCCCTCAATAAAAATTTATTCAGGATTTAGTTCATATTCATTCTCCTAATATGGTCTTCCTCTAGGAAACTAAGTTATCAGTTGATAGTATGCTTTGTGTGGCTTCAAATATTTTGCATTATGAACAATTTCAATGTGTTGGAGCATATGGTAACTCTAGTGGGGTGGCCTGTTTATGGGATCCTCATAAATTCAGTCCAATTTGGTGGCTCTCCTGTAGGGGTGCGATTTCCTATGTTGCTTCTCATCTTGAGTTAGGAGAGAGAGTTATTTTTTCTAACATTTATGCCCCGATTGGATTTCAAGGTAAAGTTCAGTTGTGGGATCATGTAAGATATGTAAGGTCTTTGGATCCTTACTTGCCTTGGGTTTTGGTTGAGGATTTCAATGTTGTTACTTCATTAGAGGAAAAGAGGGGAGGAAGTGCTCACCTGGAGCCTTCCTCGAGGCTCTTGCAAGAAAATGTTGCTCTCTTGAGGTTGGTTGACATTAAGCCATCCAATGGATTCTTTACTTGGAATAATAGAAGTGGATATGCAACTATTTTATAAAAATTGGATAGATTTTTGTTCTCTAGCTTTTGGGTGGGAAATAGATGGATGACTAGCTCAAAGATTTTGAATGGACGGGGCTCTGATCATTGACTGATTAAGCTTAATGTCAAATTACCCCAGCATTGCTTTAAATAGTCTTTTAAATTCTAGCTTATGTGACTTAGGGACAAGTCCCTCCATGATCTGCTTCCTGGCTAGTGGAGTTTGGGTAAGCTAGCTTATGGTACTACCATGTACTCTTTCTCCAAAAGGCTACAGTATGTGAAGTATAGGTTGAAACTTTGGAATAGGAAACACTTTGGTAATGTGTTTCATGTAAAATAGAATGCTCAGGATAATTTGGATTTGATCACCAGGAAAATTCATGATGAAGGCCTCTCTGAGGAGCTTGGTTTGTTGGAAGCTGCTATGGTGAAGAAGGTTAAGGAGTGGGAATTAAGAGAAGAAATTTTATGGAAACAAAGTTATTGAATTGAATGACTCCAGGCAGGTGATCGGAATACTTTTTTCTTTCATAATTCAGTTAAGGATCAAAGACAAGGTAATGTTATTTCCTCTCTCTTGTCGTTCGATGGGGATATTTTTTCCTCCTCTGCTTCTATTTCTATTGAATTTGTTCGCTTCTTTTGTGCTTTATTTTCTGAGGATTCATCTCCCACAGAGGAAGATGAAGCTAGGATTCTAGATTGTATTATACCTTTGGTCTCTAATGAAATGAATAAATCTCTACATACTCCTATTACCTTGTCATAGCTTGAGAATGTTGTGTTTCAGATGAAAAAAGGTAAAGCTCTTGGGCCTAATGGGTTCCCAACTGAATTTTATCAGAATTTTTGGGAAGTGGTTAAGTTGGATCTCATGGAGGTTGTTTAAGAGTTCTTCATGAGCAAGCAAATGCTGAAATCTATGAATGCAACCTTTTTAGCTCTCATTCCAAAGAAGGATGGGGCTAACTCTTTAGATCTTTTAAGGCAAATTTATTTATATAATGTTGTTTACAAGATCATTACCAAGTTGATTGTTGAGAGGCTGAAACCTTGGCTATGTGAGTTAATCTCTAAGGAGCAAGGGGGATTTTTTTCTGGTAGATAGATTATGGATGGTATCATTATTGTTGCGGAGACCATTCATTCTATGGCATCCTCTAAGGAGAAGTCAATGTTTATCAAGTTGGATATGGCTAAAGCTTATGATCGGGTCAAATGGAATTTTTAATTCAAGATTCTTGGAGCTTTTGGCTTTGCTGGTGACTAGATTGAATGGGTTAAGAGTTGTGTTACTTCTTCCTTTTCGGTGTTAATTAATGGTGTGCCCATAGAGTTATTTGGTGATTCTATGGGGCTCAGACAAGGGGATCCTTTGTCTCCCTATTTTTTCATCTTGCTTGTTGAGGGATTAGGGAGGTTTATTCATTCTCAGGTAGAGGGTGGCTTGATTCAGGGTTGGAGTTGGGGAAATTCTATTCCCCCTTAGTTTCATCATCAGTTTGTGGATGATACTGCTTTGATGGGCAAGGCTAAGGTTGAGGAGGCTATCAAGTGGCGTAGTGTATTGGAAAATTACTTGGTTGCTTCTATTCAGCTTATTAATGAGGGGAAGTCCTTTATTTACTTCTTCAACACTCCAAATATTATCCAAAGGAGAATAGCTAGCATTCTTCGTTTCCATATAGGTTCGCTCCCCTTTGTTTATCTTGGTATCCCTCTTTCTATTCATTCTATTCCTAAAATGTTTTGGCAAGGGATTATTGATAAGTTTTGTAGTCTAGTTAGTTAGTGGACTTACAGGTGGATTTCTTCGGCGGGTAGAGTGACTCTTTTAAAGTTGATGGTACAAGCTCTTCCTCTTTATAGATGCTTTTTTCTCTCTGATCTTTCTAGCTTCATCAAGGATTTTAAGAGGTTGTCTAGTCAGTTCCTTTGGTCTGGCAATATTCTTCATAGGAAGTGGATTTTGGTTAAGTGGGATGTTGTTTGTAGGTTGAAGCAAGAAGGGGGGTTGGGCTTACGTTGGACTAATCTAAATGGGCAGGCTCTAGCAACTAAATTGTATTAGCATTGGTGTTTGCAGCAGCATCAGGTGTGGGCTAAAATTCTCACCTTTAAATATCTTTGTGTAGTGGAGAGTGTTGAGGTTGCCAAATTTAGCTTGGAGGGGAAGGGCTCTATGATTTGGGGAACCATCAAAAGGGGTGCCAAGCTTGTTAAGCATGGGTTTTTTTGGATCTGCAATAGTGGCCAGGATGCTCTTTTCTGGTATGATTCTTGGTATAGAAATCCTCCCATTTTATCTTCTTATCCTCACCTATAGGATTTGTGTCAGCATTTTATGGATGTTGGGTGGTGTTGTGTGGTTGACTTCAAATCTCAATAGAATTTGGGATAGATTTTTGTGTCCAGGTGGAAGGATCCTTTAGAGTGGCCTCCTGGTGGTATGGTGGAGGATAGTCAAGAGCTTGCTAAAATTTTGTTGGATCGTGTTTGTAATTCTCTTCCTAGGAAAGATGTGTTGGCTTGGGGTCCTAATCTGAAAGGTAAATTCTTGGTTGCCTCCAGTTATCAAGTTTTGGATAAGTAGTTGTTTGGGAGCTTTGAGGTATCCTAGTGGAAACATGTTTGGAATAAATTTTCTTGGCCTAAGTGTAATTTCTTTTCTTGGCTTGTGGTACAAGGAAAGTGCCTTACCTAGGAAAATCTTTGGAAGCAGGGGTTTCAGGGCCCTTCCATGTGTGTTATGTGTGCTAAGCATGGTGAATGTTTTTCCCACCTCTTTTTTTAGTGTCCTTTTGTGAAATCTATTAATGTAGAGAGTTATTTCACAACCCCCACAACAAAAATCCTTTCTTACACAAGAAAAAATAAGAAACACTCATTCAAACATTGCTGCAAATAAACACAAAAATCTGATCTCTTCTTGCAACCAAATCATAGACTTGCATTACAAATTCATGAGCATTGATTACATTAGTCCTTAAGGGACTCAAGGGCTGCAACATAGCCCACAAAAAACCCAAAATAATAGGAAAAAACAAATCTTCCTACACACTCCTCAAAACCCTTCCTGCAAACAAACTCTCAAAACAAGCATTGGCAACTTGCAATCAACAACTCTCCTTCAAAAAAAAATATGTGTTGTAGCTGCATTTTTCTCCCTTCAACCTACAAATAAAATTTCTCAAAACCCTCCTACAACAGCCTCCTCCCAGAATGCTACATCCCCCCTCCCCCCCCCAAAAAAAAATATTGTCTTCCAATTCTTCTTTATTTATTTCACAATTCTCTAGATTCTCCACTACTACTTAGAGAATTAATTAAAATTAAATTTTATGCTCTCCACCACCAAGTACACCATCTCGTGTAGCTGCAAAAAATAGACTTCAAATGATAATTAAAACTTATTAAAAATCCACTCACAGCAGCCTTGGCAAAGATAGGAGGTTGCATTTTTTTTCCCTTCTTTATCTCCCGAAAAAGCAGAAAGTTAATGCTTGACTTGGGTGCCCATTTCCCAGTCCCTACTTTTTAGGGATCAACATTAAATGTTTTAAAAACTCCATTATCAAATTATAATGCCTCATGTTGTGTTTTCAATTATTTAGCAATTTAAATGCTTTAATTATGCTTTTTACTTTACACCCCACTAGCCAACTTGTCAAAGTGAAAAATAAATTTAATTGACAAGTTTAATTATTTGAAGATAAATAATTTTCCACCTCTCAACATGTAATCCAAGCTCAAAATTAATTTATTTTAAAATTACAAAAATGCTTCCACAAAATTCACCTCTTTTTGTTGATACAGGATTACCAAAAATGCTTCTACTGGAATCTCTGGAGCTAGCCGTGTGGTCATGTTTCTTCTTTAGAGGATTTTTGGAGCAGATAGGGATCACCTCCTGCTAAGACCTCATTTCTTTGTATTTCCTAGATTATTGGTCCTAGTTTGATTGTTTGGCATATTTGGTTAGAGTGCAATAGGCATTTTTTTTTAGATAAGTAGTTGCTTATTGGGAAACTTTGGATGAGGATTCTGGAAGTACTTCAGGTGACTTTGATGGAAAAGTACAATTTTTTTGTTCTGGTTGACCCTGGGGATCTGGGAGTGGTTAGTGCTCTAGGTCTTGTTGAGACGGGCAAAGGAAATTTGAGCAATATTCCTCGAGGTCAGGGTCGTGAGAGGGTTGCTCAGGTTGGACATTGGTGCCCTCCTGCTCAGGGGGAGCTGAAAATTAATATGGATGGATCTTCTAGGGGAAATCCTGGGCATGTTGGAGTTGGGGGCATTGGAAAAGATAGTTTGGCAGTGGTGGTATTTTTCTTCTCTATGTATAGAGGTTGGCATATTAATAATCGCTTGGAGGCTATTGCTATTCTTTTGGTGGTTGAGCATGTGGTTAGCCTTGGGTGGTGATGAATTGTTTGTGGGTCTGATTCTCAAGTTGTTATTGATATGTTGAAAAAGTATCATTTGGAGGATGTGAACTGGCAACTGGTTGTAGTGGTTAAGTAGATTGTTTCTCTATGCTCTTCTTTAGAGTCTATTATTTTTTGCCATGTTCCTCGAGAGTGGAATAAGGTGGTTGATGTTTTGGCTAGGTGGGCTACTGAGAGGATGGGACCCTGGTATGTGGATGATTGGGACAACCTTCCTAGTGATTTGGCTCTTGATCTTGAGGAGTGGGTTATGGAGAATATTAGGTGCTTTTTGGGTGTGAACTAATTTTTGGTCTTGTTTTCCCCTTGGTGGGTTTCTTTCAACTGGGTTTGTAATGCTTTGTTGATTCAATAAAGTTTTTACCCTCTTTTCTAATATATATATATATATATCATCCCAATAGTCCCCTATCTTTGCAAGTTTAGGATCCCATTTGGTGTCAATGTTGTCTTTTGTACTTGATCGGTTGGTTGTAATACTTTTGTTTAGCTTCTATTGGAGATTTTAATTCCTTTTGACCTTGGTTCACTTCTATGTCTAATTTGTGTGTATTGTCATCTTCTTGTTGTGTTAGGTAACATCTTCTTTCTAGTAGTGTACAATTTCTTTGTCTACAAATTCTATGTATCTCCATATTCCTTTTGATTTTGGGGGTGGTTTAGAAGTTTGTGGTGATGCCTCTTCATTAGGTATATCTAGTGTAGACACTTATATTTGACATACACATTTCTTCTAAAATATACCATTTTATATCATTGCCTAATCAATTTATCTTCAACATTTAATTAAATAATATAAAATTATTTAATTAAATTAATGATTATTTCCCCTTCATCTTGATAATTAAATAATTCTAATTAATTATTTAATTATTCTAATTTCAAATTTTCCTTTATTTCCACTTTAATTGAATAATTTTAAAATATTTAATTAAATTATCTATTTCATCACTCTTCCTCTATATTGATTAAATAATTAACATTATTTAATTGATTTAATAATTATTCCTCTTTCCTAAGTTTAATTAAAGAATTCATTATTATTTAATTATAATTCATTTCCCATTTCCCACTTCTCAAACTAAATAAGTATTTTTAATTATTTAATTTATCTAATTATTCCTCTCAATATTATCCTCTTCTAAAATAAATAAAATTGATTATTTTATTTATTTCCCCTTTTGCACATATAATTAAAAAATAATTTATTTAATTATTTACTAATTACCCATGCATTTCCACCTCACCAGTCAACTCCCACTCAGTTTCAATTTACTATTCAATCAATTCTCTTAACTGATTGTCAGTTACACTTATCTCTTCAATTGATTCTCTTAACTAACCCATACAATCAATTAGCTTCAATTAGGAGATTAGTTAACTCCTCATCAATTCCTCTCATCAATTTTGAGCCATTGATCAACTCATTCTCTCATTAGATCATGACAATTGATCAATATCACTGAAAAATCTATCAATTCAACCTTTTTATCATCTATTACCTCTCTCTCATCATTAGGAAGAAACTATACATATATTATTAGTGTTTTGTGCTACAAAATCCGAGAGCAATTATCACAACACTTTTCTCCATAGTGGAAAGAGGAGAACAATGGAGCTAACCTAAGGAAAATTATGTGGAGTTGTGTGTGCAGGTTTGTTGCACTTTATTATTATTATAATTTTCTCTTAATTCTCTATTGGTGTGATTTGTTTTGAATTTGATTTTGAATGCTTTTATTTTTTATTTTTCATTCAATTTTATAATCATTTTTCAAGGTTATACATTTAGATTGAATAATATCTCTTTCATTCAAAGTAATGCAGTATGCATATGTTGCTCTTTGTTATAAAAGGAGAAGGTTTGTCTAAAATCCATTGTCAATTCTATCCAATATTTTGTTTCTCCTTTTCATTCTTAGTTGATATACCATGTTTGTGCTACCAATGTTAGTGTCTAGTAAATTAATTGTATATAGATTCATTCATCATACTCATTTTGTGTTTTCCATGTTGTGATGTGTGTAAATGGTTCTTTAGTAAGATATTTCCATTATTTTTTTATCTCTTTGTATTACCATATTTTGGAAGGTATCTTGTTTTGATTAAACAAAATTTGGTAAAAGGCTATAAGCCTATATATTATATTGATAATAAAAATGTACAAAAGTTTGTTATTTTGTGGATCTCATTAGCCAAAATCAAGAAATCTTGAACCCTCCACCTTATCCAAAATATAGTATGAACACCCAATACTTGCAATATGTTTTAACAAACCTAAGTTTGTAAAGGCCATACCTAAGCTTAATACTTAGAAAATTTGAAAGCCAAAATTTTGAAGCCATATGCTATATAATTATGGAATTATCAAACAAAATTCTACTCTATTCTTCCATCTAATCCACTAGGACATTATTTTCCCTTTGTTGCTCACAAAGGTTTCCCACATCTGGTTGTTGTTGCTACTCGAAATTACCTACAATTGGTTGTTGTTGCTCATGAAGGTTGCCCACATTAGATTGTACAGGAGGTATAACATTTAGATGCAGACCCATGAGGCTTTGGCATTGGAGAGGGACATTATTAGAAACTTTGACCATTGGTGGGTTATGATCATGATTAAGCAACCCCATGATTTTATTTACCCTTACCCTTATCCTTTTGAATAATTCATAGTCAATCTCCCCTGCAAATCTATTCAGTGTTGCCTACAAGTAATCTGTGTTCCTCACCGCCAAGGTTTTCTTGATTGCACTATAGATGAAAACATAGGCATTTATGTGCAACAAGAAATGTCAAGGAAACAAACCTCTAAAATACCCTTGTCCCCTTCACAAATCATAGTTTTGACAAGATTTTAGGAGGATGTCATTATACAAATACACTTCCTTGACAACCTTTATTGTTATCAACTCTACCGACCAAAAACACTGTAACAAATCAAGAAAATTTGAAACAAAAATTAAGAGAAGTTGAGAAGGAAATAAAATTTTCCTTGCCTCTGGTTCAAGTATTTCCTTGCCTATGACCCTTTTGATGCATTTTTTGAATTGTGCACAATGACCCCTGAACATTAGCTAAAATTCTGCATCATCAATCTACTTCATGAATGGTAATTCCCATTCATTTACTGGGAGGATGCTCTATATTTACATGGAAAATACTCCATCATCGCTTTCTAACAAGCTCTACAATTATTTGGCTCCACCCTCAACTTCTCAACACTTGAAGAAGTTTGTAAATTCATACAAGCTACGATGTTGCGAAGTTTCTAGAAGAAAACCCTACACCAACAAACTTGAAAAAAACTATAGGAAATTCAAAATGCTTATTGTTGCAAATGTCAGCTCCATTTAATGCTTAAATGAATCCTTTGCACAGGTGTTTGAAAGATGACACAACTAGAGGCCACCACTTGACTGTTGGTATCTTTTCAAATTGCAAGGTAATCCAGTTTAGCACGTGTTGAGGATATCTCCTTACTCTCTTATAATAGATGATTACATTGTAGAGTATGCTCTACACAAAAAATGAGGAGCTTGTGATCTACTAACCAAAACTAGCTTTTCCAAATTTGGCATATAAACATAGTGTTTCAGGCCAGGTACAACTAGTGCATTTTCTTATCCTCCAAATTTATCCACAACATTCTTTAGCATGAGTTGAAGGGAATGATTAATTTAACACATTCATTATATTTACAGTGAAAATAACTTAGCATGCTTCATTTAATGAATGAAAATGTACCTACAAAATAAACCACATTAGGAATAATCAAGTGATGACACTTTGGTGTCACTTGCATGATGTATGCCTTGGCAGAGCTGACATATAAACAATTCCCTTTTCCTCTGCATTTTGTTTCAATGTGTAAGCTAGTCCACCACATGCTAAACTCATTCAACACATACCAAATAAACCCCTTCTTTGCACAATAGGATCCACTTTTAAGATTTATGTACAAAACTTTGATCTGTCTAAATTATTGCTTCCAATTGAGGATGTTCTCTCATACTAGCATCATTGCCAAAGCATTCAAAGTCACCTTGATCACAACCCATATTAGCTAATGCATCTACTAACTTATTACCTTCTCTATATATATGGGAAATTCAAAATTCTTTGAAGGTATCCAACAATAGCCAGAATTCCTTTAAAACATAACATAACCTCCAATTTTGACTCCTCCTTTCCTGACAAGTGTTAATAACTAATAAGGAATCTCCTTCAATATGAAGTTTTTGCTAACTACAATCCTTGAAGAAGTGCTTGTGCCTCTACTATGTTATTAGTACCAAAGGCCAACTGTGTTGATTTGGTAGCTATTAATAAGCCTTGATAGTTACGGATACAAGAACCTACACCAAAAAGGCCCAGATTGCCTCTTGACATGCCATCAAAGTTAAGATTATGAAAATCTAAACTTGGAGGTTCCCATTTTATGGCTGCTCTATCAACTTTTTTAGGATTTGGTAAATAAAGGACACCTTTAAATGGCAGTGAAATGTATTCCCAATTGTACAAAAGATAGTCATCTCGACTTGTAAACAAGGAAGATACATTTTTAAAGTTTTGCACATAAGAATTAGTAACCTCTGAGATAAGTTTTTCAATTTTTGCCTTAATCTGCTGCACTAGTGAAGAATTTTTTCTAAATATCCATTTATTTCTCTCCCACCAAAGACTCCATATTACTATAGCAAGTGTCACATTCCATACACACACAAATAGAGATGTTTTGTAAAGAACTAGTCAACTTGAAAACAAATCCCACAATGATTTGGGTAAGGGAAAACTAACTTTAAGCTTTCCTTTTATAAAATTCCAACATTCTTGTGCTACTAAGCAATGCAAAAACAAGTGGTCTACTATTTCATTTTCCTCTTGACACAACACACACCTAAAAGGATCCACAATTCCCAATTTGACCAATCTATCACTTGTCAGAATTTTATTTCTCAATGCTAACCATGCAAGGCTTCTAGCCTTTTGGAGAACCATTGGATTCTAGCAAAAGAAATATGCCCTATGAGACTGATTATGAACTTCATTACAAATGATAGACTTATAACCCTATTTCATTGAATAGCTACCATTTTTGGTTGGATCCCACACTATCTTGTTTGGAGAGGATGAGAGAAAGACATACCTCTACTTTAACAGTCATTGCAACATGGCTTCCTAATTAGGAGAGATTAGAACCAAGGAAAAATCCTTCCATTTAGCCAACCTTGTCATAACATTTGAAGTGAGTACATAATATTTTAACTTCATACCCCAGGTTGCTGATAGAATATGCTCTGCTGATTGCAATTCCTAAATTGAATTGAGAGGGGGGTATCCATTCCATGAATCCTTCCAAAAGTGTACATCTTCCCCATTGTTTATCTCCCAAGATAAGTATGGAGTAATGACCTCTCTATAATATATAATAAAATTCCACATCACTGATCCACTTGGTGGATTCAAAATGGTGAAGATTCTAGTGGGATTCTCATTGTCCAAATATTTATTTTGCATTAATTTACACCATTTCAAATCAGGTTTAGCATACATCTTCCAAGCAAATTTTGCTCCTAAAGCCAAATTTCTTGCAGATAAATTATGATACCAGCTCCCCCACCAAAATTTGTGAACACATGATCTCTAAATAAACTAAAGGGGTTTTCCTCTTCTCATCTATGTTTCCTTTCTAGAGAAAGTTCTTTATGAGCTTTTCAATTTATGAAATAACACATTTTGGAGCTTTCAACATGGCCAAGTAATAATTAGGTATGGCTTCCAACACATATTTTATCATCAAAATGTGTCCTAACCTGAAGTACATGTTTTCCGCATTACCAACAACTCGAAGAATGAACTTATCTCCCTTTGAAAAGTAACTTAATGAAGCCTCAAGAGATAACCCAAGGTCTCTAATGTCGTCTTCACAATGCATGAACAACCCAAATGATGATATGTGAAATGTTGGTAATCACAGTGGGACCTTACTACAATCAAAATATTGAATCTCAATTTATCAGATCTAACAATGTAATGATACTTCAATTCAAAATCTGACTCAATGATAAAGAAATAACAAAAGATTAGGGTTTTAAAGAGATTTCTAAATCTAATACTACTCCTAAGATTAACAATGCAAATGATAAACACTGAAATGGACCAATCCCTCAAAACTGATTTCCACTCGACCCAGATTGATCTACAATCTCATAGAAAACAATGCAATCTTCTAAGGTGTTAAGATTTTCAAATCATGAAGATTCATTCAAACAACCCTATTACAATTGAAATGAACAAATCCTCACAATCGAACTAAGCACAACGAATATGAATTCCAGGCTAACATTGCAAAGCAACTAACAATTAGTTGGTTGCGAAAAGTATGGACTAAGGGATTGCTGCGACACTTCAAGTATCAAATCACAAACATTATTGAATCTAATCTAATCTTAAATATTAACCTCAAAAGCAATTTTAAAGATGGAATAATACAAGAACCATGCAAGACAAGAGAATACAAGCAAATCACAATGTCATTACTTGCATTCGAATTATCCACTGTAGCAACAATTCCAACTTTTTGTTACAATATTTACTTGAGAACAACTACTTGCTAACTTGCCCTACTTAATTCACTTAACTCATTTTTTTCTCTATTCTACTTCTCTATCTCTAACTCCTGAAATGAGGCTAAATTCCCAATACATAGAATCCCCCCAAAAAACTTGTTGGCCCAAAGAAGAGTTTCAATATTAATTAGGGCACCACCGCTAAGAGAGTCAAATGAAATAAAGGAATGCATTAAAATGCATGAACTATCTGTGTCGGCCTAAGATTCCCAATGTAGCCTCGTGACCAATGCAGGGATAATGGGGAAGCACAAATCTCGATGTAGTTGGGCATTAACTGCCTTCTACTTTGTCTTTATTCTAATCCAGCCTTTCATGGACTTTCAAGAGCACCCCATCCAAGTCGGCCATAGTTGGTAAAGGAAAAACCCTAGGTCATCTTTCAATTGATGCAATCTCCTACCTTAATTTTTTTACTGACCTATCCCAATCAGCTTATAAGTTAGGTATTTGTCAATGGCATCAATGTATGTGGCCGCATCATCTAACTAATGCTCAAAAATAGAATCATCATTAGTTGGGGCATAAATATCATGCCACCACTTCCTCAACTGTTCCGAGATAAAGTACTTGGGTGCGATCTTCCTTCTCCCTGTCACTATCTCACAGAAAGCAATGCAACCATTATAAACCCTAGTTAGGGTTTCATCGATCTGTCTCCTTTGTTTGTAAATTTTCTTCAACACTTTCTACCTGATTTGCAATGCCTCAAACCACTCCCAAGGTTTGGAAGCCCTAGAGGAAGGAAGAATCTTATCACTTACCAACCTATCCTTAGTGTATTCTATGATAGTTATAGTTTTCTATAGAAGGAGATCGGTATCTTCCCTATCTTGTGCCAACACCTCCTTCAACTGATCAATAGCCCTCACAACATCCTTCCCAGATGAAGGAATTTCCTTAATAGCATCATCTCCTTTAGTTCACTCCCCTTGCAACCAAATTGTAGTGGCAAGAGTGGAGGCTTTCATTCTTTCAAGCTCAGTGATAGTTTCCTTAGGCAAGGGATTTGTAAGAGAAGCAGAAGGGTTGATGGACTACAAGGGCTTCACCAAATCCTCCAAGCGTTTCTTAATATTTTCATTTTCCTTCTTCAACTCATGTTTGGTCTTTATTTCCTTCCTCAACCTACCCATGATGACTGCACTAGAACCCTCATAATCTTCAATATCCTATTAAGCAAAAGTAGGCCCCAAGTTAAAAGTCTTCACATTATAATCCTTTCCAGCCACATTATCCTTGTTTTTATCTAGCACAGGGGTGGCAATGGGAACAACTCTATTATGAGCTTCATCTCTTTCAATATTTGAGATAACCCTAGCCTTCTTTTTACCTTCATCTTTTACTAATCTTAGCTAGTAACTCATCCCAATTCGGTGGACTATCTTCCACAACAACCTTCTTTCTCCTTATTTCTTTCTCTAACCAACCAGGAATAGTGGATTTCAATTGCACTTCACCTAGTATCTCCTCTTGTTGATCCTTAGCCACTTCCTCACTCAAATTTCGTTTCTTAGGAGTTTCATCTATCTTACCTTCCTTTTCTTTAGCATGCTCATCTTCATGTATAGGTGAGGGAACCTTCATTGTTTCTTCTTCTGCTGGAGGCAATTTAACCTCCTCAATCCCAACAAGTGACTCTGCATATGCAACCAAAGGATACTGCATCATCTTTTCAACTTTTGATTCTACGCTATGGAGATCACCCTCATGGAATTCTTCTTCTTTTGTATTCGGATAATCCTCAACATCCTTGGATTCAATTGGTCTGCTTTGAACTTCATAAGTGGAAGGCACATCATCATGTTGTTCCTCATGAGAAACCACCAGAGGGAGGTCCACCTTGGGCACACTATCCCTAGGAGAAGGAGTCCTAGACCTCCTTGTATACACCTTGGCCTTCTCCTCTGAACTTTCAACATTTACCACTAGTGGGGTAACTTCTTCCTTCCCTAGCTTAGAGCTTTCCTTCTTTGAAAATTTATTATTCTTCTCCTCTTAGGTATTGGAACATCACTCTTTGGATTCTGCTCTTCAGTCCCTTTCTGGCTAGACTTCTTGGTTCTTGTCCTCTTCTTAGCCTTTGTCTTTCTTTGCTTTTCTATTTCCTAGGCCTCTGTCTCTTGAACACATTTAATCTTGATTTTCAAAGGAGAATCGAGCTTACCCTTTCCCTTAGGATCTTGATCAGTAGATTCTTCAAAGGTGGAGTGTGGATCCAAATCTCCCATTAGAACATAGGTGCACTATACACCATCATTTTCCAACTCCCATAGCTTATGCTTTAGCCACATCCTAATAAATTTGATAACTGAATCCACCAGTTGTTTTAATTTTGTCTTTTCCTCTTCCAACCAATCCACATCACCAATTGGTCTGTCTTTTATGGCCTCGTATGCATGATCCTGGATCAAGTTTCCATCAACATCAAGTTGGTCTGGCATTGCCTTCACATTGTATAGTTAGACTGATTCAACAGAAAGGTGAGAAAAATTCTTCTTTCTAACTTCAAATTCATCACTCCAATTGGCCCAGTAGTCTTCCAAGTTGACCTTATGGCTATACTCTTTGCTAGCCTTCTTTTGAGCTTCTCCTGTAATATCAAATATGGACCTCTTGGAGTGGAAAGATAGACCAAGGGTACTCATTTCTTCCTCTAAAGCTTGGGTGGAACCAATGGAAGGACAAGCCTCTCCAGTGCCAATCTTTAATGGGAAGTCTCCACCAAAACCAATCTTATGCTTGTCCCTCTTAACAATGCCATCAAAGTCACAAATCTTCCTAGTGACTTCCAAAAGTATGATGTGATTAGTAGGATATCTTGGAATTTTGTATGGAGCCCTTTGGAAACCATAAATTCAAATTTAGGATAAGGTTAGGAACTGAATAAACCATGCCCCATACTTCTTGATGAGTTCCTTTGCTTGATCTGAAATCCTCACATGCTCTGCACCTTTAAGCAATCTAGTAATGTGCATGGTGAATGCATCATTCACCCTCCTATAGCTTGAGCTTCCTAAATAAAATTGAGGGTAAACCTCATAGATGATATCCTTTCCAAAGGTGGCCCTCATACTCAATTCTTTATAGGGGTGGAATCTAGCAAGTGCATAGACCAAATATGAAGTCATTGTGAAGGTCCTTGTTTGCAACACATTGGACAATTGCTCGTGAATTACTTCACTGATGACTCCTGCCCAATGGTAGTTAATCTTCTCCTGCTCCATCCTAACAATCGCATGGCACATCCAATTCTCAAACATCCCAGCACTCTTCAATCCCACGACCCTGCTAAGAAACATGATGGCATCATAGTACTCCTTTTTGAACTTTGCTCTGAATAACTACTTGGGCAACTTGGAATAGTGAGACTTGGACTTCTATAACCAAGAATTGATAAACTGTTGTGACTTCACAGTCTACTCATCGTAGCACTCCTGAGCTGCCTTTATGCTGAATCCCACCACATGAGACATGTCTGGCATATCAAATGTTTTGGCAATGGAGATAGGGTTGAGATTTGCCACAACTCTCCCTTGAGGGCCAATAATCCTCTTTGTATCACTGTCATAGTGCCTTGCACACTAAAGGACTAGCTCATAACATTGCACCATGGAAGGGAAACTAGCCACATGGGACAAATCTGATTCCTTCATTCTTCTAGTCACCAAGGGAAGATCATCGGCTGCCATTCTTTCCTTAAATTCCTCATAATCCTAGAGGCTGACATTAGTATCAGTGACATCTAACTAGACAGAAATGATCTTACTCTTAGGGACCTTGGTACTAATGTCCAGCTTAATCCTCTCTGCATCAAACATCGAAGACCCAGTTGTTGCCTTGCTAGACTCTGCTTTCACTCAACATGAAAATCAAAGTAAAAACCATAGGAAGGAAACATTAATTCATCAAAACACCATTAGAATAAACCTCTTGCCATCAAGGTGTTATTATAATTCATATAAAATGATTCTACTAAACTTCAGCTTTTAGAACCATCTGCAGAATCTGAGCCAAAGAGGAATTTCAAAAAATTCTTGGTAGATGGATTTCAATGGAATAGTCATGGAAACACCTACTAACAATTAAATCCAATCATTATCAATCAATAAAATTCATAAGAGGTCATAAAATAGCATGAATTAATAATAAAATCAATTGAGAATCACTAACACATCATGCTACTCCCTATTTTATTGCACTTCAGCAAATTTCAGGAAAATCCTACAGAGATGGATTTCCCAAAAGGGACAGACACTTCGCGAAATCCAGAAAAAACAAGGAATAGAGGAGATCAGGAAAATCTAGCATCAGAGGAAATCCGCAAAATGTATGAAACTCCGAAAGTGAGCAGATTCTGGAAAAGCAGAAGATACTGGGAAAATCCACCAGAGGTGAATTGTCCCGAGGGAATGGAAAATCCCGGACTGAGGCCAAAAGCTAGATTGCGACATGAAATCTTGATTTCACACACGTCATCACATTGATCATGGATTTTAAAAATTTAAGCCTAGGGCAAGGTTAATATGGGCTTTCTATAGATTCTCTCAACATTCTAAGCCAATTCAAGAGCACACTCAGGATAAATGACGATGCCCTAAGTTAAACCCTACAAATCCGCCATTAAAGCACAGAGGAGCTCAGAATTAAAATACTTCAACTACTAATTCTCAACTAGAGGATTACTCACAACTTCTCAAGTGAGTCGCGTCAGAATGCAAATAGATAAAGGACCTTAATATTCTCTTGGGAGGTGGTAAATAAAACAATGTTGCATGACCCTAATCATGAAAATGCCCAAATAATGCAGAGAATTAAACCCAAATAATCCCTATAAGATCGAAGCTCATCCACAACCATCAATTAAAAGCACAAAGATCAAGAACATACCATTGTAAAGCACAAATCAGTCCCAAAAATAGTGAGTGTGAACATGATGGCATCCACAAAGAACAAGGGCAAGAATGCACAAGAAATCACCACTAAATCAATCAATTCAAGCCCAAATGTCCCAAATCAAATCAAAGCTTAAAGAACAAACTCTAAGGAAGCAATCCTCAACTGAAACAATGGAAAATAATAAGCACGATGGCATAAAAAACCCCAAAAATCAAGTTAAGTACATCCTTCAAAGCACGTACAAAGACATAAATGTGCTCAACAAGACACTCAGAAAACCTAGGAATCCAACAATAGGGAAGAATCCAAAAAAATTTAGCTCACACTGAAATCTGCGAATACCGAAAATCTTCGAACAACAGTGCCCAGTTGGAGACCAAGCAGGATTCGAGAAAATCTGACCAGGGTGGAAAATCCTTAAACCAAGTAAAAACCCAAAATTTATCTAGAACTTAGGATTTTCAACAAATAACCTAGGGAAAACACTTAAGCAGTCAAAATAAGCATTTAAGCACATGCCTAAATAAGATAAAACCTCAAAATGAAAGGGTCAAGACACCAAAATGAAAGAGAAAGAGGGCCCCTACCTTTTGTGGAGTGTGTGTATAAAATTGCACAACAAATGGTGACTTCTGCTGGAAAAATACTCCAGAGCATTTGATGACGAATAGGAATCAAGAACCCAAAATCCCTGGTTTTAGTCTCACTACCAAACAAGCAAATCAAAATGGAAAGATTTAAAGAATCAGAACCAAAGGATAGACCGAACCTTCCATAAACTAAAAATCTAGGTGTGTGCATGTGAGTTCATTTCCCTCCTTAAGCTACTATAGAAACCGAGTTCAATCAAGTTTGGCTACGTAAGGATTCTAACTTCAAAAGCAACCTAGATAGGGCCTCGCTACTAGTCAGGCATCCATAGCCTCGATGAGGTTATCGCTATGACTCTCCTAAACATAGCTCTACTACCAGCCAGGCATCTATAGCCCTGGTAGAGATATTCAGATACCCCTAATAAGCTGAATTTATTCTTTTAACTTTCAATATTTCATTTTCCTTTTTTTTGATATTCTTTTTATGTCACTTTCATTACAACCTGTGAACAATGAAGTTCACACTCAGGGCTGAGAACCACAGTGGCGTTGAAGCAGAAATAGGATTTTTCACTTGGAAAAACTTCACAAGGATTCCTACAATAACATTAGGATTCTTAAGATATATGAGAGATATAAGATTTCAGAGTACTTCAAATTCAAATCAAAGCCAGTGACCAATCTTCTATAAATATGACATTAAGACTATTGACAATAATAAAGACTTCAACCATCCTTTCAAGATGCAAGACTTCAGTCCACCAAAAAACTACTTAGAACAATTCCAGACAATGAAATAATTGCCATGCAGGTGCGATACATGTAGGCAAAAACAAAAAAAAACCCCAAAGCAAGAGCAAGAGAAAAATAAACAAAACAAAACATACACAAACCCAAAAAAAACAAAAATAAAAGTAGACAGGGAAACCTATTCTAACTATATACAAGACGAGAGCTAAAAATAGCTCAAGACCAGAAATAATGCTTCAAATACTGCCTATTGACAGGTAGCGGGATATCCTCTCCAATGAGAGTTTTCAAACGGAAAGCATTATCTCCCAGAATCTTTGATATCTGATAAGGGCCAAGCCAAAGTTTATCAAAATTTTCATGCTCCCCCTTACGGTCATGGGCTTTATCCCAATAAAGAACCAAGTCAAAAATCCTAAAAGCTTTAATCTTGGCTCTTTTATCAAACCATCTCTTGACTACCCCTTGATGTTTGGCAAAGTTTTCCACGGCTTCGTCTCTCTTTTCCTCAAGGTGTAACAATTCAGCAAGTCTAGCCTCATGTTTATCTCCCTCCTCTTAATAGTTATTAATGAACTACAAAGTGGGGATCCTTAACTATATGGGAAACACAGGCTCTAATCCATAAACCAAGTGGTAAGGTGATATCCCTACAGAAGTTTTATGTCTTGTGCAAACTTCCCAAAGAGCAAATCTAAGCTGGGTATGCCAATCCTTCGGATTTCTTTCTAACAGTTTACAGATAACAGTTAGGAGGTTTTTGTTGGAGGACTCAGCCAGACCATTACCCTAAGGATAATAGTTGGATGCAAATTTAATGACAATGCCATGATCGAAATCCCAATTAGAAAACTTAAATGATGAAAATGTAGGACCATTATCACATACCAAAGATATAGGACATCCAAAATGATTAAGAATACCTGATTTGAAAAAATCAATTACCACATCTAAAGTACAATTCTTGCAAGCAAGAGCCTCAATCCATCTTGTAAAATAATCAGTGACAGTAAGGATATACCTATGACCAATAGAAGAAGGTGGATTGATTGGACCTATGAATTCCATTCCCCATTGTGCAAAAGGTTTTACCTCAAAAACTGGTTGGAGTGGGAGTGTTGCATACTTCTCTTTTGTTGCCGCAGTCTGACACACATGATAAGTTCTGATGTGGTTGTATGTGTCCTTGAAGAGTGTAGGCTTGTAGTAAGCAGCTTTGAGAATCTGGTTCATTGTAGAAGGTGCTGACCCATGGCCTGTACCGTATCTGTCATGAAATTCCAACATAAGTCTTTCAGATTATGTCCTCCCCAGGCATCTTAAGTAGACACCCTCATGATTTTTCTTGTATAGGAAATCTCCCTTCAACATGAAACCATCACTCTTTAAGCGTAATGCCCTTCTCTGTACTACATCAAGATGATCAAGGCATCTCTGAGTTAGAAGATAATGAACAATATCATCATACCACTCGCCAAAAGAGACATCCTCCAAATTATAACTCTAAACTGTAAGGTTAGGGCCTGTCTCTACCATTGTCTTTGTAAGTCCTTGCCCTCTTACGAGCTTCATGGGTTGAATCTCAATATCATACTTTTGTAACATGGTTACCCATTTGGCTCTACTCTCCCCTTGCTTGTATTGCATTAGTAATAGCTTGACTGCAGGGTCAGGGACTATTATGAAAGCTTTGTTTCTAAGGATATAGTGTGTGAATTTCTTTACAACCCTAACGAGGGCATAAGCCTGCTTTTCCACACTTGGGTATCTCAATTCTACATATTTTAATGGTGCACTAACAAATGCGATGGGATGTTCATTTCCTTGGTCAAACTTTTGAGTTAACATAGCCGCACAAGAATTATTAGAAGCAAACGAATATATATAAAATGGTTTAGCATAATCTGGACTTACCTAAATAGGAGCCTCAACAATGGCCCTTTTTATCTCTACAAATGCTTCCTTTGCTTCTACATTCCATTCAACTTTGGCTTCCTGTTTTAACATTGCATTTAGTGGCTTAACTATTTCCATGAATCTAGTAATGAACTTCCTCACAAATTTGATCTTTCCAAAGAATGATTTCATTTCCTTTTTGCTGGAAGGTGGTGGAATCCTAAGAATGGCCTCTATGCATTTTGGATCAATGGAAATTCCCTTTTCAGAGATAACATGTCCTAACAACTTCCCTTCTATTACTCCAAAGATGCATTCTTTTGGATTGAGAGATATTCCAAACTCCCTACATTTATGAAAAACTCTGCACAAGTCTGAGATATGATCACCTATTTTCTTTGAAAAGATAGTCAGATCATCCATATAAATGATGATGCACTTATGAATTATGTCCTTAAAGGAAATGTCCATGGCTCTTTGGAATGTGGCTCCAACATTGATCAATCCAAATGGAATCCTTCTGTAAGAAAACATGCCCCACTTGGTAGTGAAAGCAGTCTTATGTCTATCTTCATATTGCACCATGACTTGATTGTATCCTAAATAACCATCCAAAAAGGACATCATCTGAGATCCATTGACAATATGTAGTTTTTCATCCAATGAGGGTACCAGATATTTATCTTTTTCTAATGCTCTGTTTAGGTTTCTGAAATCTACACATAGCCTGATCTCCCCATTTTTCTTCCGCACTGGCACCAAGTTTGTAACCCAGGTAGAGTGTCTGACTAGAAATATGATCTTGGCAGAAAGTAGTTTCTACACTTCCTTCTGTATTATGGGTTCTAATAAAGCATTGATAGGTCTTTTCCTTTGTCTGAAAGGTTTCACCCTTGGGTTGAGAGGGATAGTATGGGTTATGATCGATGTATCATAAGTATTTAAGTCTTTACAACTCCAAGATACCACATTTGGATATATATGTAGTGCATTGATGATTCCTTGCCTCTCTTTGGGAGTGCACACTTTGCCGATAAAAAACATTCTTATCATCCTGAGTTCCCATATTAAATTTATCACTGGCCGCTAATGGACTCTTTCCTGGTATCATGTTCTTTCTCCTTGACCTTGTCTAGATCAAAAATCCTTTCTAATTGCACCATTCCCTTGGAAATAGTGTTGTTCTTCAAATTGATTACCCCTTCAAGGTCAATCTCTGCTTCTTGGATCTCAATTTCATCAATGATTTGAGAAGCAGAAACATCTGTATTCATGATAAAATATAAAATATGCTTATCATCTTCAAATACCTGGAAGTTGGTAACATTATCAGGTACTGAGGGTACTGGGGTCATTTCCACAGTAAATTTCTTTAGTCCAGAAAGGGACAGAGGTTGCAATGTACTGGCTGCTTGAGCCAAGGAGTCAGCTATCTAGTTCTTATTTCATGGAATCAACTGAATATTGAGGGCATCAAATCATTCAATAAGATCCCATACTTTTTGTCTATAGTTAGTCATTCTTTTGTCATGGAAGGACTATTGCCTTCTAACTTGCTTGACTACTAATTAAGAATCTCCAAAAACTTACAAGATCTTTATTATTTAATTATTCATTGGCCACCTAAATTAAATAATTTTTTGTACTTAATTTCTCCTATCACCTCTTTGTCTGTGCCAATCTTATCTTCCACATCAAATCTTATCTCTTGACATCTCATTCAATTTCATCCCTTGATTGAATTATCTCATAATTCAATCTCAACCCTTCATTTCTTGTCATTGCTCTAATTTTGACCTAACCCTATTACATACTACAACATTCAATCTTGGCCATTAATTAAGACATCTTATTGGCATTCAATCTCATCCATCCGTTCAAAATGGAATTTTCTATAAAATGCCATTTTCCTCTTACTTTTAGACATAAGGAGGCATTAGATATTATACATTAGACATCGCGACATTTGTCATCTCACTTCATTTAGTCTTGGCATATTCTGGCATAGGCATTTCACTCATATTGTCATAGGCATTAGGCATTGATCAAATCCTTCAAAACTTGGTGTAGGACTTAGACTTTTATTTCAGATTGCTCACATGATGAATCTAACAGCAACACATCAACCATCAAGCTAGAAGGTGTTACAAAAGTGAATCATGGAGGTCTCGGTGGTTTTCTGGTATAATAATTCTTTTGTTTACTTCCATTGTATTTTGTAATTGCTTTGGGTGTATGGTCTTCATTGATTTGCTATCATTGAATCTAATCCTAAAACAAACCCTCAGTTACATTAGTGAACCTGACATATTTTAACACATTTTGGGAAGTCTTGGAGTTGGTTTCTTTTTGTTGCAGGTTTGACATCATTGTGGATAAAGCTCTAGTTTCCAAAGATGAAACCATAACTTTCAAATGGCTATATATTTTCTGACAAATTTTTTTCTACAGATTGGGGACAATGTTAGGCGCTTTCATTCCAAAAATCATAGTTTTTGGATTAGTTTTTTTTTTTTATAGTTTTTTTGCTGTTTTTCATGAAAAATTAATTTCAAGAGAAAATTATCAAATTTTTTAGATATGTTTACATTTATGGAAATATCTCTAAATTTTAATAGGGGTCTGTTCTTAATCTTTTAAATTTAGATGTGAAATTATTAGTCAAATAGCAGGTCTTTTAAAATTAGGGTTTCAAAATTATTTGCTTATATCTCACACATAGTTCTAGATCTGATCACAAAAGTTTGTTGCAGATTTGGGATGATATCAAATGACTCCAGTTCAAAAATCAAATTTTTTAGAGTTGTTTTGTATTTTTTATAATTTTTTTATGAATTTTCATAAAAAATTAATTTTAGGTGCAAAATAGCAAATTTTTCTTATTTATTTACATTTTTAGAGACCTCTTGAGATTTTAGACATGTTTTATTCTCTGTATTTTCCATTTTACTATCAAATTTTTTTCTAAAAATTAGATTTGTTGTGACTAGCTAACCCTCTAATAGTAGTTATCAATTATCTTGCTAGGGTTTGTTGTTGGTTTTCTGCATGTGTAGAAAATAAACACTTCAAAGGACACATTGGATCAAGTGGAAAAAATGATGCATCTAACTATTTTTGCAGATCGATAGTCAAAGACATATATTCAAACTATTGACATGTGGTTTTGTAGCTACGTTTGTTGAAGATTTATCTCTCAAACCACTTGTTTTCATTTTTTAATTTAGGAACAATTCTTTTGGTGCTCTAAAATGAATTTTGTTTGAAAGTGTCTGATTGTGTTTGCAAAATGGTAAGTGAGTATGCTCTCACCTTGTGAAAACTTGGTGATCAGAAAACCAGACCCATTTTTATCTATTTTTAACCCCACGACTTAGTATATCGAAGTATCCTCTCCCCTTGCACTTTCAGACGATCTTGGGTGTAAGAGAAATGGTTACTAACTCTAGAAATTGGGTCTGCTTGGGGATTTCATCACCCCAACATGACTCAAACTGGAAACAGAGCTAAAGCCAAGCTACCCCCAACTAGTATATAAATGTGAATCTTAAGGGAAAACCTAAGATTACGAGTACGGATGTGTCATACGGATAGAGTAGTACTCCCATAAACCCTGTTGAGCTTAACCTCTTCAGGCTGGAGTGCCACCTAAATGGTGATTAATCTCTTGCCCCATGTATGGCCACTCGAACGAGGGTCCCAAACTAAACACCTTTGTGTAGTAAGCCAAAAACCTTCTATTTGCTAGCATAACACCGGTTGGTATGAAGGCATCCAAACTTTCACAGTCTGTAGTAGAGGTGATCAATCTACCATGGGAGTTTCATGGGGGTTGGAAGCTTGGTTGGCCTGAGAAGAGAGTGCACTATAAGGGGGAGCTCGTGCAGCCAAGCTTTTGAATTCACATGCTACAAATATGCGGTTGGGGAAACCCACATGGAATCTAGCGAATATTGTCCTGGCCTAACCTAGGATTGTACTTGTCTTATGTGTGCTTGCTTACATTCAAAACATTGTACTTGTCAAGTGCTTTCTATATTTTCAAACAATATGCACAACATTCACAAATCTAGACACAAACTATAAACCTTAGACAACTTAGAATTTTCAACAAAACATCGAAACACAATCCTAGTCCTCATTTTGAACTTAGACTTTGCATTGTCCATCATAGTCCTCATTTGGCATCTAGACTTGGCATTGGTCATTTTCCTTAGTCAACATCTTCATTGTCACCTTGGAATATGGTAACCTTTCTTGACAAGTTTATCACCTTGCATCAATCATGTCCTTAGACAAACGTTATCATCACCTAGTCATCCTAGTCAACATTTTAGGAAACATAGTCTTGCATTTTCATCCTTATCGACAATCCAAAAAACATAGGTTGTCATCATCCTCACATTTAGTTGTCATTCTCATCATCCTTATCTGAGCAATCCCTTTTTATTGTTGAGACTAGGCTTCAGAGACAAAGAGGACAAATGGAAAACTTTGGACAAGATTTCAATCCCAACATCGATAATAACACTTATGACACAAACCAACATTGGAATTTTTCTGACCCATTTCACAACATGAACATGCAATATTCCATGAAAATTCCATCTTCATTACAAAAATCTTCTAAACCATTCATACAAAGAGACCAAAGTGGATGAGTATATGCAGAAGACTTAGAAGCTATATCACAAAATCCTAATATAGTCTCCTTTGTAGAAAACTTAGTCTTACGCGACCCTCAGAGGTATCTAGCCATGCTTGTGGACCAAGGGGCTAAGTTACCACAAGGATTTGACATAAATACTTTTCCACCTCCATCCATCTACCCTCACCATCAACAATCACTTGACATAAATCCTACTAGTAATTCACAACAAACATCCACTTATCACCCTTATCCTAACCTTGACAAGGGAAACCAACTGTCCACTAGTCCATTCCAAGTCTCCACATCATACCCTTGTCC
This sequence comes from Sequoia sempervirens, assembly GCA_007258455.2. Taxonomy (NCBI): domain Eukaryota; kingdom Viridiplantae; phylum Streptophyta; class Pinopsida; order Cupressales; family Cupressaceae; genus Sequoia; species Sequoia sempervirens. Next base: position 169,475,428 of record VDFB02358134.1, on the reverse strand, counting down.
TTCACATACTAGTCCAATGCAAGTACCCATGTCATATTATATGCCTTCATATACTAGTCCAGTCCAAGTCCCCATATCCTATCCTAGTCCTTCATCCATTAATCCTTTTCAAGTCACCCCCTCACAAGCCATATTTTGTCATGGAAAAAATTTCATTACTCAAAGGAACATCCCATTGTCTAAACTTGATGATACATGTCAAAATGAAAGCCCAAAGCATGACCTTATAATGTCACCCTCATGTCAAGAACAAGGTAGCCCATCCCATGACCCTATCTTAAATTCCATTCAAGAAGTCCTTCAAGACAATCATGACATCCAAAACACACCTATCCATGACAACCCCATCTTTGACCAAGACCCTACCATTGACCAAGAAGTCCAAATCCATGACAACCCCATCCTTGACCAAGAACCTACCATTGACCAAGAAATCCAAAATGATCCACTCCTTGACCTTTACGCCATTCATGATCAAACACTTTCCAATCCTATATAGGCCTCGACTATTGACACTTTCCAAAATGAGACACTTGCCTCCATGAAACACATAGACAATATTCCTCAAGCACAAGAGTATTCCAATATGGACATATTTGAAAATGATCAAGCTATAGCTGAATTTACTAGACTGTATGACACTGACCATAATGATAGCTTCGACATCAACTTGGAAGCACCAATAGAATCATTTGAACCTGAAATGTCACAAGAGTAGACCAAAAATATTAGTTAGGAATATGTCCAACAAGACAATGAAGCTAAGACACTTTATGAACTAGGGTCATCTATCTTTGTCAAAGCAGGCTTTCTTGCAGATGAAAATATTACAAGTGATAGTATCCACATACCTAATGATGGGTTAGCATCTTGCTTTCACAACAACAAATACCCTATCACAAATAGAATTTGTCAAAGCATGCAATATCAAGGCAAAGGACTAGGCATACACAAACAAGGCATTCTAGAACCAATACAGCTTCAGGAAAATTACAGACATCAAGGTCTTGGCTATTCCTCAAATAGTAAATCAAACACTGTCAGTGGTACCTCCTCAATACTAAGGGAAACTTTGTCAAATACAAACGTCAAAATGGAGTCCATGAGAAATCCTTGTTATAAGATTGTTGCCAACACCCCGTCCACCCACACCATGAACCGTCATTCCATCATAAATAAACCTTCCCTTTGGAACCAACAAAGACAAAATACATACAAATCAAAAAATAAAAATCAAATGTCAAAGGCCATCGAATCAGACAAAAAGACAAGTGGACAAATGAAATTAAAATGGATCCCAAAGAAAAGTGGATCAAGCAAAGACAATATGTCAAAAGGAAAAGTTAATTACAATGTGGAACCCCAAGACAAGAGGATTCCCACATACAACAAATGTCCACCTCCTTCAAAATGGTCATCAACCAAGGCATCTAAAGGTGTTGGTTCCAAATGCCATCCCTCCAAAATCTTTCATTCACCATACCAAGTTTGGAAAATAAAAATTCATTCATCCAAATGTCCAAACAATCTTTCCACGTCTACCATCATTCGTGATAACCCTACATCTCGTCTAAAGTCCAATGATCCCATGTCACAAATCCATCACATCTTGGCAACAACTCTTTATCACAAGGACTCTCATGGCACTCTATCATGATGTGCATATTTTGATAAGGCCAACTCTAGTATCAGAAAGGGCCATAATGACATCGATCAGTTGTATGCAAGTGCTATGATCCTGACAAGACATTCCTTCAACAAGGTCTTTATTGGCATATCATGGCACCAGTCTCTACATCGACAATGTTAGTGGATTCAAAATAGTTAGTGGTCATCTAAAGCATCCAGGCTATCCACAAAATCAAAAATACAAAAAAAATTGAAAAATGTAAAACATCGTCACCCTAATGAAAACTTGGCAAACAGGCGTCTTGGTGACACCAAAAAAATTAAAAGTCAAGAAAATAGTAAAGAGAAAAATTTCATCCAATGGTGAAAACTTGGCAAACAGGCGCCCTGGATAAGTACCATGATGAAAACCTAGCAAATAGGCATCATGTGTAAAATAAATTGTCTATGTGGAATTTTATACTTGGGGGAAAGTCATCTCATTTTCCCATGCCTTCCTCATGACATTGACATCCATCTAAGCCCTATCATTTCCACACATTTTTCCCACTTACCTTGGTCTTGACATAAAACTGGCACACATAAATCATGCTTTGGGAAAACTCTTGACATGTCTATCCTTTGGTCCTACACGATTCACAAAACATCATGTCATTAAGTGTCATAGTCTTATTGTCCTTATACGACATAGTCCTTGAAAATCATATGACAATTCCATTAGTCTCATGTTTCCCATCTTTTACTAAGGCCACCCCCTATCCTTTCATGCCTGTCACCTATCTTGGCTTTCCCTTGTCAAATGGTTTAAGGATAATTATCATCCCATCTAGTCCTAACCAAGTCATTCCAAATGCAACGAGTCTAATCCATACAAGCACATTATCCAAAATTTTACTTGATTGTGTTCTTGGCCTAGTTGTAGACCTCCATAATTTTGTCACATTATCATCATCATTCTCACATTGTTTTGGGATGTGTCCTTCCCACGTCAAACAATGTTGTCATCACCTGTCAATTGGTATTCAACTTGACTAGGGGCATAATCATGTTTTTCTTTGGATTCTAATGTGCAGGCATCAGTCATATGCATTTGTCACAATCCTCTTAAACATCAAAATCTAAAAAAAAATCATAAAATGGAAAAAAGACCAAAAACATCACAAAAAGTCTTAAAAAAGACCAAAAACATAGGAAAAAGTCTTGAAAAAAGACAAAATCATCGCAAAATGTCCTGAAGAAAGACCTAAAAATTGAAAAATTTCTTGAAGAAAACCACAACAAAATTTCAAACACAGGATCATCTCTGGTCAAAATTTGTCCTATCAATCAGTCAAGTCTTAGTCGTTTGTCCGAACTGCATTGTCTCTATGCATTTGCTACGTAGGAAAGACTCATTTTCGAGTCCCCGAGACATTAGGTCAATCCTGTTAGGTTTGTCAAAATAAAATCATGGCACAATCTTTGGTCATCAATACAAAATCATTGGTAGTGTCGAACTACGAGGTCTTTGAGTGTATGACATAGGCAAGGCCATCTGTCGATGAGCTCGCAAGGTTGCACTAGGTCAGTCCATTAGGGTTCATGACACTACACTAGAACACACGTCAAAATATCTTCAAGGCAAAGTGAATCATTCCCTAATGTGTAAATTCCTAAAAATGATTCATGGCAACAGGTTATGACAATATTGAAAAGGTTATGATCATATGTCTTATTGGGGCAATCACGCTTTTAGTATGAGTCATTATCATCCTTGTCTGTGACTGTCTATTTTTCAAGTGGATAACCTTGCACACCTTGGTCTATGTCATATCATGGTGTTTGTTGTCCATTTGTGTCACTTTTACTACCCAATGATGATTAAGAGCAATAAATATTAAAGTCCTACTACAAGTTTTGAAGGATTCTTTCATCTAGTCTACATCTTCATCACCCATATCTTTTGCACTAACATTCCTTTGTCTCTTCATATTCTAGTCTTCTCATCCATTTTGAGAGCACACCCATGTTCTTGGAACCCATCTTTCCTCTCGAGGGGGCATATTGTAACCCTCCTTGTCATTCTTCCTCATCTTATTTTGCACTGGGGTATATTTTTGGACTTATTTTCTTTGTCACAATGTGACAAGCTACATTATGACAAGGAGGGGCAAAATGTAGACACTAAAAATTATCCTAGGCTTGCGATTTCTAAATTCTCCATCATTTCCCCTTTCATTCTTCATAATTCAAATTTTTTTAATTATTTAATTATTTTCTAAAGTCATAATTCTTCTATTAATTAAATAATTTTAATTATTTAATTAATTCATTTTCTATCTTTATTCCTCCCTAATTAATTAAATAAATTTTATTTATTTAATTACGTCACTAATTAAGTCTTCTTTCTAAAATTAAGTAAATTCTTATTTATTTAATTTTGTCCACTTTCCATTATAATAAAATAATTATTTTAATTATTCAATTATTTATTAGCCTCTTCTCTCATTAAATTAAATAAATTTTATTTATTTAATTTGGTCCACTCTCTTGAATTTTGAATTAAATCATTATTTAATTCAAAATTGCTGTCACATTCCTCTGTAATTAAAAAATCTTTTTATTTAATTATTCATAAATTAAATAATTTTAGTATTTAATTTCTCCTATCACCTCTTTGTCTATGCCAATCTTATCTTCCACATCAAATCTTATCTCTTAACATCTCATTCAATTTCATCCCTTGATTGAATTATCTCATAATTCAATCTCAAACCTTCATTTCTTGTCATTGCCCTAATTTTGACCTAACCCTATTCCATACTACAACATTCAATCTTGGCCATTGATTAAGACATCTTATTGGCATTCAATCTCATCCATCTGTTCAAAATGGCATTTTCTATAAAATGCCATTTTCCTCTCATTTTTAGACATAAGGAGGCATTAGATATTATACATTAGACATCACAACATTTGTCATCTCACTTCATTTAGTCTTGGCACATTTCGACATAAGCATTTCACTCATATTGTCATAGGCATTAGGCATTGATCAAATCCTTCAAAACTTGGTGTAGGACTTAGACTTTTATTTCAGATTGCTCACATGATGAATCTAATAGCAACACATCAACCATCAAGCTAGAAGGTGTTACAAAAGTGAATCATGGAGGTCTCGGTGGTTTTCTGGTATAATAATTCTTTTGTTTACTTCCATTGTATTTTGTAATTGCTTTGGGTGTATGGTCTTCATTGATTTGCTATCATTGAATCTAATCCTAAAACAAACCCTCAGTTACAATATCAATATCGAGGAGACCTCTCAGAGAGCACACTATGTCATACCAAAAGTATTTATCCACTCTGATTCATTGAGACAATACCAACCTCTCACCCAAAGCCCCTCATAAGACTTAGTCGGCAAGACCTGACGGGTTCACTATGACATTACACCGAAGCTGAGACCTCCTACCGATATGCAATTTTTCCACTGGCAGTTGACAAGACTAAAGTAAGTTTGCCAAGACATTACCATGAAGAAAAACCTCTCGCTGATGAGTACCCTTTGTTGCCAGTCGGGGAGACATGATGAGTTCACTAAGACATAATTTCAATGGTATAACTCATGCCAATATGAACCTTTTCTGTTGCCGAAACAATGGAGAAGTCCTACCAAATGCTTCCTATAAGTAAAATCCAATCGTCATGACATCAGAAACGTCTTGCCAATAGGAAACATAGATGTTTATCAGAGAAATGGATTGGGGAGACCCTAGCATTCTCAAGTCGATATGTTCTTTCTTGTGACTGAAACAATGTACAAATAAGATAACCTGAGACTACACAAAGCTCAAACTGATCAGTACCATAAGATATTAAAATTCTAAATGTAAATTGTCCACTGAATGCCAAGACATGTAAACCATATAGACAAAATAGGACCAAGATAAAGCATGAGAAACCAATCTAAAACTGTCAACAAGTAGAATCAACTAAAAGGGATTTTGTCATCAACGACAAACCATATGATCACAACTGAGAACCAAAAAACTCCCCCTTTGTCCTTGATGGAAAAACACAAATGACTCTCCTCCTTTTTTCCTTAATGACAAAGAATAGAAGAGAAGAATGTGCAATGCCAAGAAACACAATTGAGAAGCCAACCAAATACCATGAGAAACAACTGCAAAAAGAGTAACAATGCAATAACCAAGATTATAGGAGAGTTGTAAGTGAATCAAAATATATAACATGCTCCCCCTAAGCCAATGCTTGTAAAATCAAAGAAGTAAAGATTGAGAGATAACTCCCAATCGAAGTCTCAACCTTTGAAATAACTCTTTAGCTAAGGGCTTAGTAAAAATATCAGCCACCTGATCTTGTGAGCCAATAAACTGTAAGCAAACTTCATTAGCCAAAACCTTTTCTCAAAGAAAGTAAAACTTGATAGCAATATGTTTAGTGTGAGAGTGCATAACATGATTTTTTGAAATATTTATCACACTAGTGTTATCACAAAGAATGGAAACAAGTTTAAAAACATCAATATCCATATCTGAAAGAGCCTGACTCATCCACAATACTTGAGTATAGCATGAAGTGGCAACAATGTATTATTCTTTGGCAGTAGAGAGAGAGAAACAGATACTTGTTTCTTGCTATCCCATGCCACTAAATGATCACCAAGAAATAAGGCAGCACCACTGGTGCTTTTCCTATCATCCAAACAACCAGCCCAGTCAACATTAGTATAAGAAATCAAAGAGAAATCATTGCTTATAGGATACCAAAGAACATAATCAAGAGTGCCCTGAATATATTTAAAAATACTTTTAATAGAAGTAACATGGGATTCTTTAGGTGATGCCTAAAACAGTGCAACAGTGCAAACTGCCTACATGATGTCAGGTCGAGAAGTATTTAAATATAATACACTGCTAATCATTGATCTATATTCAGTTTGATTTGTATCAGGAGAATCATCAACCTTAGTAAGTTTGCATCCAGTAACCATTGGAGTGCTAACTGGATGGCATTCATCCATCTAAAATTTCTTAAGCATCTCTCTAGCATACTTGGTTTGAGAAAGAAATATTCCATTTTCACATTGAGAGATTTGAAGACCCAAGAAGAAATTTAATTCTCTCAATAATGACATTTCAAATTCAAATTCCATTAGCTGAGAGAATTTTTTACTCAAGGTAACATTATTGCAGCCAAAGATAGTGTCATCAACGTAAATTTCAACAACCAAAATATTAGAATCTTTAGTTTTAACATAAAGATTGTTGTCTACACCTCCTCTAACAAAACCATTTGAAAGCAGATGACTGTCCAGCCTGGAGTACCAAGCTCTAGGTGCTTGTTTTAAGCCATAGATGGCCTTTTTCAATCTGTAAACATGATTAGGCTTATCTTTGCAAATAAATCCTTCAGGTTGTTCAACATAAACCTCTTCATCTAAATAGCCATTTAAAAAAGTAGTTTTGACATCCATTTGATAAACAGTAAATTTTTTTTAAACAAAATAAGCCAAGAATATTCTAATAGATTCTAATCTAGCAACGGGTGCAAAGGTTTCACCAAAATCAATACCTTCTTGTTAAGCATAGCCTTTGCAAAAAAAAATTGATTTGTTGCGAATAACATTACCATTTTCATCAACCTTGTTTCTATATATCCATTTTCCTCCAATGACATTCTTGTCATCTGGTCTTGCGACTAACTCCCATGTCTGATTTTTCTCAATCTGATCAATTTCTTCTTGCATAGAATTAATCCAACATGAATCTGTGAAAGTTTCATAAAAAAATTTAGACTCAAACTGAGTAACTAAACAGAAAGCTATTTGAGCCTTTTCATCAGATTCAACAACCTTTCTCCTAGTTTGAACTCCTACATTTTTATCCCCAATAATTTGATCTTTGGGGTGATATATAGCAAGAGTTTTTGAAGGAGCTTTTGATACAAACTTTTTAGGACTTGCTTTTTCATTTTTAGGGCTTGCTGATTTAGCAAAAGAATTTGTTGTTTCAGCTTCTTCTAAATTTGATTCAAGTTCAAGCCGTTCTTCCTCATTATCCTGCAAGATGTCAGCATCTAAATGTAATCTTTCATCAAAATTTACATTCACAACTTCAATAATCTTGTTAAGCCTTGTTAAGGCATTTATAAGCTTTGTTGTGAGTTGAGTATCCCAAAAAAAAACCCTCATCACTCTTTGATTGAAAGCTTCCAAGGTTATCATCATCTTTCTTGATAAAACGCTTACTTCCAAAAAATTTAAAGTATCTGATAGAAGTAGTTTTTCCATACCAAAGTTCATAAGGAGTGTGTTTAGATTTCACCCTAAGCTGCACTCTATTCAAAATGTATACAGCTGTATGAACAACTTCTTTCCAGTACATATCAGGCAATTTAGCTTCATCTAGCATTGTTCTAGCCATTTCTTTTATAGTTCTATTCTTACATTCAACTACCCCATTTTGTTGAGGTGTTTTAGTTGTAGCATACTGCCTTTTAATACCGTGTTGTTCATAGTAATCAATAAACGCTTGAGAAGTGAACTCACCTCCTTTGTTAGATCAAAGACATTTGAGTTTCAGATTAGATTCCTTTTCAACCATTTTATGGAAAATTTTGAACCTTTCAAAGGCTTTTGATTTGTGCTTAAGAATTGTGACCCATATCATTCTAGTATAATCATCCACAAACAACATAAAGTATTTTTCACCATTAATAGACCTTGTTCTAGTTGGTCCACATAAATCAGTATGCACTAGTTGTAGAGGTTTTGATGAAGAATGTTCTTTTGTTTTGAAGCTAATTTTAGTTTGTTTACCACTTAAACATTCTTTGCACACATAATTTTTTGGCCTGTTAAGGATTGGTAAACCTCTAACATTCTAATTCTTACTGATTCTAACCAAATTTTCAAAGTTTATGTGTCCTAATCTTTTATGCCATAACCAACTCTCTTCAATTTGGCCCATTAGACACATACCTTGATTATTGTCATTGCTTGATGTGTCAAGAAGATTGTACACATTTCCTTTTGTCCTCCTTCCAGCTGCAACAACCTTTCCAAGCTTGTTCTTAATCTCACATTCCCTATGAAGTGAAAAGAACATGATAACCACTATCACAGATTTGACTAACACTTAGAAGATTGTGCTTAAGACCTTCCACATAGTACACATTATAGATAGGAGTGTCTTCATTCAGAAGAAGTGAACCTCTACCTTTAATTTGAATACTAGAGTTATCACCAAACTTAACATATCCACCTACATAATCTTCAAGATTTATAAACTTATCCTTGTTTCCAGTCATATGGTTAGAACATCCACTGTCCAAGACCCATAAGTCCTTTTTCTTGGAATGAAAATTAGTTTGAACCAACATAGTTTGCTCAATGTTGTTAACAGTCTTAGGTTTCCAAGCCTTTTTAATTTTCTATTGTTTCAATTGCAGATCAATTTTGTAATTTTTGATAGAATGTCCCAAAGCATTGCATTTAAAACATCTAATTTGTCTAACAAAACCATAGTGTTGCCTAAGACCAAACCTGGGTATTCTAGTATTCATAAACCTGCATGTGCTCACCTTATGGCCAAATTTGTTGCAGAAAAAATAATAGCCATGGAAGAAAGGATTGACTCTATATGAAGATCTATTACCTCTTAAAAACTGAACATGATCCTTATCAAATTCTGAGTGATTTGAACCCGAACCCTTGATTTTAGAAGAGGGGTTTTTTTTTGTATTATCAATTGAACATTCACCCTTTTCAAAACCAATACTAGTTTTATCTTTATACAACTTTTGCTCTGAAAATCTCATTTAGTTTTAGAGTGCTTTCATATTTTTAAATTTCCTTCCTAAGACAGACTATTTCTTGTTCTAGTTTTTGAATTTCTTGATCTTTGCAGCTTACAGTCTCTCGAAGACAGTCTTCAACTCTTTTAGCTTCTTCAAGCTAAGTTTTCAGAGAGACCATTTCTTGATTTGGTTTATGTTCTTGAGCAAGAACTTGTTTTTTGAGTTTCTGACCTCTTGTAAAGCACATTTCAGCTCATTTTCAAGATCTACTTCACCTTCTTCAACATCAATAGTGTTTGAATCATTTTGCTGAGTAATTTCAGCCATGAACAAAGTTTCATCTTCTTCAACTGATGAATCTTCAGACTCAATATCATATTCATCCTTACTAAATAGACTTTTCTTCTTTTTGAAATTGAATTTTTGTTTAGGTTTGAAGGCCTTCTTCTTAGGTTGTTTTTCAGTTGTCTCATTGTCACAGATTTGATCATCATAGGGACACTTTGCAACAAAGTGACCTATTTTTCCATAGTTAAAACATTTAAAGGGAAGTTTTCCCTTATATTTTACTGATCTCTTTTTAAATCTTCTAACAAAATGGGATTCTTTAGAATCAGACAACTCTGATTCACTGACTTTGACTTTTTCTTTCTTTTCAGTGTTAAAGGCAGATTCTTTTCTTATTGAATTATTTTTGCTAGTTCTCATTTCATATGCAGTAAGTATTCCTTGCAGGCTATCTAAGGTAAGCTTATCAAAGTGTTTATTTTCGTCTAGGGCTGAAACCTTAGATTCAAATTTGGATGGTAAGGTTCTAACAACCTTTGTGACCACATCAAATTCATTAACCTCTTGACCTAGACCTTTCATTGCATTGGCAACTTCATCAACTCTTCGAAAATATTCAGCCACTTTTTCATCATCCTTCATTTTCAACTCCTCAAAATAATGTTTGAGTGTAATGATTTTTGATATTTTGACTTTCTCATTCCCTTGATATATAGTTTCAAGTTTTTCCCAGATTTCATGAGCAGATTTGCAATGCATGACTTTAATGAGCACATCTTTAGTTAACCCACACAAGATGGCATGCTTAGCTCTGGCATTTGTTCCATACCTCTTTTTTTTAGTAGGATCAGTGGGAAGAGAGGCTAGTACATTGTAATCATTTATAACAATACTCCAAACATCAACATCAAAAGAAATAAGAAAAGCTTCCATTCTAATTTTCCAAAACACATAATCTATTCTAACAATAACAAAGCTCTGGTTACGGAGGCACCATCTTGAGAATGTGCCATTAAAAAAAAACTCAAAGACCAAGATCAATCCAAGGTGATTAAAACCTATCAAAGGACCCTATGCTCTGATTCCAATTGTTGGAGTTAAAATGACATTGAGAGGGGGGGTGAATCAGTGTCTTAATAGATTTGACCAATTTTCAAAAATTCATAAACATAGCTCAGATTTGATCTCAATATTACTCTGATTAATGCATTCATGAGTTGAATGTAATCATTCATAAACACAATTGAGAAAATTAATAATCCCAATAGTGAACTAAAACAACAACAACACTATAAAGAGTGAGCAAACAAAAGAACAAAGAGACAAGATTTTGCTAAGTGGAAAACCCTCCTGGGGTATAAAAACCACTCCCAAAATGCCTTGCAGGCTTAATCTTTTTAATCAACTATTCGCAATGCCTTATAGGTTGATTTTTGAGCACCCACTCAAGGAGCACCAACCCCTCATTTAGAGATACCTATCTCAAGGAGCACCAACCCCTCAAATTATATTTTTGAACAATAATCATGTCTCAGAGGATCTCTATATTTTTAGTTAAGCTCATAACTCTCTATTTTCTCATCTATAGAATACCCTAAGGATTCAATAATTGAATCCTTAAAATATTACATACAAAAGAATATTACAATATATCTCTACATCTTTGTTTTTCAAATTTTTAATTCAGAGTATTTCAATACATTTTTGATATAGCCAAAGAACAATATTCTAGAATTACAACCAGAGAGGCTACATTATTTTCAACACTAGTTTTTATACATGTTTCAAGTATGTCTGTCATGAAGAAAGTATTCAAAGAATGCGTTTTTCACAAGAATCTGAAACTCACTTGCTAATTTTAGAATATGAAGTTGAATAATGACAATCTGTAGATGATCGTAAAAATCAAGAGTAACGCCTGTCTAGAGGGCTACAAATAATCTATTATTTCAAAACCATGACTACCCACAAATTAAACTCAAAGAATACTCTGCCATGTAACTATTCTGAGATTCGATGCCAATCAATGATGTTGGCCTGCAACTATACTTAGAAATTCCCATGTTGGCCACAATGATTGAGTCTTCGTTAATCATTTGCTGAGACATATAGATAGTCCTGCCGAAGGCAATTAAATCGCCAGTCATTCCCCTTAGTTATCATTTTCGCCATGACCCATCAGAGTCGGGGAGAATTCATAACGAATACATTATGTCATGTTGAGAGCTCATATGTTATGTTCTTTCCAATTGCTGAGACATAAGCAAGTTTCTCACCGAGATGCCCTTTTGTTTCATTCACTATCACTATAGCCTTTTGATATCGAAGAGACATCTCGTAGACTAGTCTTTGTTTTACTGAGAGCCCCTCATGATCAAACTTGTCGCTGTGACATATCACTCTCAGGGAGACATCATATAGATAATACTTCGTTATATTGAAAGTCACCCACCATCTTGTGTGTCGCTGAGACAAGTCAAATCCTATGCCAACAGTCCTTTTGTGTTCCATCGGCGAAACTGGAGGTCACTCACCAAGACGTCATACCAAAAACCATAACTCTTACTGAGATGTATACCTTTATGTTGTCGATCAGTATAAGAAAAAAAACTCACTAAGACCTTTCTTCGTTGCACATGAGTCATACCGAAATGCTCCTTTTGTTTTATGCATTGCTGAGACATATCAATGTCAGGGAGACCTCTCAGAGAGCACACTATGTCATACCAAAAATATATATCCACTCTAAGTGACTAAGACAATAACAACCTCTCATTGAAAGCCCCTCATAAGACTTCATCGGAAAGACCTTACGGGTTCGCTATGACATTACACCGAAGCTGAGACCTCTTGCCGATATGTAATTTTTCCACCAGTAGTCGACAAGACTAAAGTAAGTTCACCAAGACATTACCACGAAGAAAAACCTCTCATCGATGAGTACCCTTTGTTTCCAGTCAGGGAGAGCTGATGAGTTCGCTAAGACATCATTCCGACGGTATAACTCATGCTGATATGATCCTTTTTGTCATCAAAACAATGGAGAAGTCCTACTAAAAGCTTCTTGTAAGTAAAATCCAATCGTCATGATATCAGAAATGTCTTGTCAATAGGCAACGTAGACATTTATCAGAGAAATGGATTGGAGAGACCCTGGCATTCTCACGCTGATATGTTCTTTCTTATCACCGAAATAATGTACAAATAAGATAACCTGAGACTGCATGAAGCTCAAACTGATTAGTACCATAAGATATTAAAATTATAAATGTAAACTATCCACTAAATTCCAAGACATGTAAACCATATAGACAAAACAGTACCAAGATAAAGCATGAGAAACCAATCTAAAACTGTCAACAAGTAGAATCAACTGAAAGGGATTTTGTCATCATGACAAACTATATGATCACAACTGAGAACCAACATTGGAAAGGTATAGGCCATTATTCTTTGATGGTATCCCTGGTTATCCAAATCCTATCCCTTCTGACTTGAGAGAAAAGATGAATAAGTTTGTTGGTAATAATGTTGTAATAGCAGAGGGACACTTGAAGGCTTTTATGGATATGCTAAATGATTATGAGGTAGAACATGAAGATGTTGTAATGAAATTGTTTATACAATCTCTGGTAGAGGATGCGAGGGATTGGTATAGAGGTCTATCTAATGCTAGTATTGGTTCATGGGATGAGTTTGAAAAGGGTTTCAAGGAGTAGTATGGTGATAAAACTAATGCAAGTTTCATGCTAAATGAGTTTAATAACATCAAGAAGTCATTGAATGAGCCTGTGATAGAGTTTAATTTATGATTTCAAAAAGCAATGTATAAGTTGTTTTAGGTTTTAAGGCTTGATGAAAATGTTTGTTTAACTACATATTTCAATGCTTTTGATGCTGAAATGGCATATCTCCTCAGAGATAAGGACCCTTGGACTATGAGGGATACATTTAGAGTGGCTATAAATATTGAAAGTAATAGAAGAGCTTCTGGGAGATATGGTAGGGGGAAGAACCTACACTTTTAAGAAATCCTAAGAATAAAACTGAGAAGGTTCTGGCTGCAAAGCCTAAGGATGATGAGAAGTGGGAAAAGGTTTACAGTACTTTGAAAGACATAAAGCAAATTGTTGCTAAGCAAGAGAAGGGTCTAGGGAATGAAAGGAAACCCTATAATAAAAATGATAGGCAACCTAGATTGCAAAATTATCCTTACAATACAAATTGGAAAGATGGAAAACCAATCTTGCTTAGCCAAAAGCTTAAAAATGATCAGCGTACGCCAAAAACCTTGCAAAAACATTTAGTGAATCTAGTATCAGATAGACCATGGTGTGAAGTGTGTGAACATCCACATGATCAAAATTACTATGGTGTTGTTCAATTGCTTGTTGTTGAGGAAATAGAGGAGGATGCTCATGAGCAGACATTGGAATATGAGCAGATGATGTAGATGTTTGTATGGCTAGATCATACATTGATGAAGCAAAATGTTCCTTTGATGATGAAATACAGGAAGTTGATGTGGATAATCAGAGACAGAGAAGTGAGATGTATCAACAACAAATCTTTTCTAATGAGGAAGGTGATTTTGATCATAATGCTTGAAATATGGACTAGGCTAAAGATTCAGTGTCCTTAAGGAGACCGTCAGAAGAAGAGATTGCAAGATTGACTAAAGAAATGGCTGCTCAAATGAGAATTTCACTTCAATTGAGAAATAAGACTATGGGTGGTGAGCAGGGTAAACTTGTTGGCTTGTTTATTAAAGAGAAAAATGACAAAAACAAAGGTATTAAGGTTGACAACAAAAAAGATGCTATAAAAGTCAGAAATTAAGAGTGATAAGGTTTTGGCAAAAAAGAACAAAGCCCCAAAGCTTCAAGAAGGTGTGACTTCATCACTGGTGAATACCAAGGTGATTACAAAGTTAGCTGAACCTGCTACAGAGGATACAAAGCAAAAGAAGCTAGGAGGAAGTAATCATCCATAGAGAAAGGAAAATGATGAAGGTATGATGTCTAATTTTCCTAAATATACACTTGTGGATATGTTTCATGTTCTTTCTCAGGTTAAAGTAAGTGTACCTTTGCTAGAAATGATGAGAATAAATGAACACAAAGAAAAGACAATAGCCATGATCATAGATGTTGCTGGTAATAAGACTAAACAAGGAAGTGGTAAAGAAGTGAAAAATAAAGAGAAAGAAAAGGAAGTGGAGGGAATTGTGTCACAAATTCCTCCTGTGTATTTAGGAAATTCTATTAACATGTGCCTTGAAAATATAACCCCTTTTTTTCTTAAGTGTGGATATAAATGGGTAAAATTTAAGGAACTATATGATGGATTCAGGGGCATCAAATAATGTTATGCCAGTCAAAATAATGGAGGCAATGGGCTTGACAGTAGATACTGCTCAAGGTAAATGTTATGCTATGGATTCAAGAGAAGTGCCAGTTGTTGGAACTATCAAAGCATTGCCTTATAAATTGACTCAGTACCCTGACAAGGATTTAGTCATGACCATACTAGTTGCAGACATCCCACCTCATTTTGGAATGCTCTTGTCAAGAAAATGGAGTGCATCGATGGGGGGTAACATGCAATGTGATTTGTCATTTGCTACTTTCTCTATTGATGGTAAGGATGTAAAAATTGAAAGAGAATCAAAAGTACCTCATATGATTGAGCATGGCCTGATTGAGGATATGACATGTTTTATTGATAGTGGTATAGATGAATTTAGGGTTGAGGAATCCCCTAACAATTGTGATAATCCTCCTGCATTGATTGATACAGAAATAAAACAATTGTTAGAATATGATGACTTGTGGACTATGTATTTTGATGGTGCAAGTTTGAAGGAAGGCACTGGTGTAGGTTTTTTGTTATGATCACCAAGTGGAAAGACATTCAGGTTCTCTTTCACTCTGTTATTTGAATGCACAAATAATGTGGCAAAGTATGAAGCCTTGTTATTAGGGTTGATATTGGCTCAAAAACATGGGATCAAGAAGCTCAAGGCAATTGGGGATTCTAAGGTTGTGGTCTCCCAAGTTAGGTCCAAGTATGTATCAAAGAACAAGAGGTTGAAACAGAATAGGAATGTTGTTTGGGATGAATTGGAGAGCTTTGATGCATTTGGCATAGGATGGATGGAGAGAGATCAAAATAAGGTGGCAGATTTATTAGCCAACATTGCATTAAAACCAGATGATATGACTTATGCTGGAATTTCAAAGGTTGAAGTGCAAACTAGGCCATCTATTCCTAATAATATAAAAAATTAGCAAGTTTTTGATAATGATGATGATATATTAAGGTTTTTGAATTGTGTGGGAGAGTATGAAAATTAGGAAATTGATTTTGGAGCCTTTGTTGAAAATGTTGATGGTAAGGATACTATATTTGGAAATGAGGTCATTCAGTTAAAGACAAACACAATTCCCAAGGGTCTAGTTGTACTAGAAAGAATGTTTGATAATCAAGACAAGACAAAGGATAATCACACTATTTCCCATCCTGGTGACTTGGAAGAGATAAATCTTGGAACATAAGCATCCCCAAAGAAGGTGTATATTGGAAAGAAAATTTCACCAAAGGTGAGAAGAATGCTAATTGACTTATTAAGGAAGTTTAGGCATGTGTTTGCATGGTCCTATGATCACCTTAAGGCATACAGGGAGGATCTTTTCCAACATGAGATTCCTTTACATGATGATGCCAAGCCATTTAGAAAAAAGAAAAGGCCTATTAATCCCACTTTGGCCCCCAAAATGCAAGAAGAATTAATGAAACTAAGGGATGCAGGAATCATCAAGCCAATCAGACATTCATCCTGGGTATCAAACTTGGTACTAGTAAGGAAGACAAATGGAGACATCAGGTTATGTGTAGATTTCATAAATTTGAATGTGTCTTCATTAAAAGACAATTATCCATTACCCAATATGGAAGCTATGTTGCAAAGAGTGACAGGCTGTGAATTGATGTCTATGATAGATGGTTTTTTGGGTTATAACCAGCTTATGGTCAAAGAGTCTGAGCAATTTAAGATAGCTTTCACTACACCATGGGGAACATATGTTTATGTAAGAATGCCATTTGGTCTAACAAATGCAGGGGCTACTTTTTAGAGAGCCATGGATGTGGCATTTTCAGATTTTATTAACTTGTTTTTGGTGATCTAACAAGATGACTTGACAGCATATTCGAAAAAGGAAGAGGATCATTGTGAGCATCTGGAGAAGATATTCATTAGAGCCCTGGAGTATGGTATTTCTTTGAATCCAAATAAATGTGTGTTTGGAGTACTAGAAGGAAAATTATTGGGACATATAGTTTCCAAGGATGGAGTAAAAATTGATCTAGAGAGGGTAATTGCAATTGATAAAGTTCCACAACCCCAAAATGTCAAAGGAATACAATCTTTCTTTGGACAAATAAATTTATTAAGGAGGTTTGTGACAAATTTTGTTGAGATAGTTTGCCCTATTTCCAAAATGCTCAAGAAAGGAGCCAAGGTTGAATGGGATTAGGAGTCTGTGTAGGATTTCCAAGCCATTAAGCAATAAAAGAGGCTCCTATGTTAAGAATCCCTGATTTTTCCAAACCATTATAGATTTTTTCATTTTCTTCTTTCCACACGATTGCAGTTGTGTTGTTACAAAAGAATGCAGAAGGTTTTGAACAGGTTGTAGCCTTTTTCAGCAAATCTTTACAAGCTACAGAACTTAAGTATGATATAAATGAAAAACATGCATATGCATTGGGAAAAGCAGTAAAGGATTTTAGGCCTTATTTGATGGGAGATATTGTAATTGCCTATGTTCCTAGTGCTACTGTTAAGGACATCTTCACACAACAAGAAGTGTTAGGAAGAAGGTGTAGGTGGATAAATAGGATCCAAGAATTCAATATTGAGGTCTAGATTACAAAACTGGTAAGGGGACAAGGATTAGCCAAGCTTATGGCCCAAAGTAATCTGGAAGCAAATCACATAAATTTTCTAGAAGAGAAAAATAGATCACACATATGTGATATGGAGCATTCTGAATGGTATAAAGATGTGATATATTGTTTTCAAAGAATGAAATGTCCTGACAACTTGAGTGAAAATGAGAAAAGGACATTGAAGTTACATGCTATCAAATATGTTATTGTAGATGGAAAGCTCTAGTGGAGAAATGGAGAAGGTGTCATGCTGAAGTGTGTTGACCAAGATCAAGCAAGAGAAATTCTGAGAGAGATGCACAGTGGAGTTTGTGGAGGACATTATATGGCTAAATCAACTGCACATAAGATAATGAGGGTTGGATTTTGGTGGCTTATAGTTTTTAAGGATGCACACCAACTAGTGAAGACATGTGATGCTTGTCAACATTTCTCTGGTAAGTTAAAGTTTTCTGGCAACTTGCCTCTAAAACTAGTTATAGTACAAGCTCCATTCCAGTAGTGGGGTATTGATTTTGTAGGAGAGATAGCATGTAAATCTAGTGGAGGCCACTCATGGATATTGGTGGCCACTAATTATTTCACGAAGTGGGTGGAAGCAATTCCAACAAAGAAATCCACTAGTAAAGTGGTAATTGACTTCCTAATGAGCAACATATTGACTAGATTTGAATGTCCATAAAGGATTGTGTTAGAAAACACAATGTGTTTTAGATCTGAAGAATACATAGAATTTTGTGAGAAGCATGGCATCCAAATTTCTTATTCATCACCATACCACCCACAGGGAAATGGACAAGTAGAATCAAGCCATAAAAGCTTGATGAAGATTATTAAAAGAATCCTGGATTAGAATAAAAGGCTTGGGATTCTAAGCTGAGATTAGCAGTTTGGGCAGATAGGGTAACTGTGAAGAAGGAAATAGGTTGTGCCCCATTTGACTTGGTTTATGGGATAAATTCCAGGTTGCCTCAAAACAACTTAATGGAAATGTACAAGTTTGTCCAAATGTATGATAATGAAATTGACGATGAGATGCAATTGAGAGTGGAAGCTCTTATAGAATTAGATGAAACTAGGAGGGAAGCACAAAAAATAAATGCAAAGTTGTAGTTGCAAGTAAAGAATTTGTATGATAAAAGAGCAACTACTAGGAGTTTCAAAGATGGAGATTTGGTTTTAATGTGGAATTCCAGACTAGAAGATAAAGGGAAACATGGGAAATTTGATGCGATCTGGTTAGGTCCATTTTTTATTAATGGTGAGTGGGGTGAAGATTCGTACTTCCTCCAAGATATGACCAGGGATATTCTTGAACTGCCAGTTCATGGATAGTTCTTTAAGTTATACTTCACTTGAAATATTCTTTTCAATGAATAGTAGTTTAGGGTTGTATATTTTGTATATATATTGTACATAGCTTGGGATGTGTTGTTCAAATAGTCCCTTTTTGGTCATCTCTGCATCTTGGTCTGCTCTTCCTGAGTTTCTAAATTCTCACTTCTTTCCAGTGGAATAAGTGTCCCCAACTAGAGCCACTGATGGAACTTCAATTTTTTTCTTCTTGTGTTCCATTCCTGCCTTGCCTTATGTCACTGGTCTTTCATGGTGTCAAAATTTTTCCTTGGGTTGGGGTTTTAGCTTTGCCTACATGTAAAACCCTTGTGTTTATTTTACGCCTTGGTCATAATCTATTTCAATGTTACTTTTTGAGGGGTTTTAAAATTACTTATGTTCTATCATTTCATCTAGGCTTGGTCCCTTTGGTCTTAATTTTTATTTCCTCCATGGGTTTTATTTTCCTTAAGTATTGGATGACCCCATGCTTCATCATTTTAAAACAACTTATGTCGTTGTTTACCATCCACCTAGTGATTCTCCTCTCGTCCTTTTAATAAATGTTTTATTTTTTAGGGGGATCAAATTTGTACTACCATTGATCAACTACCTTTAGATATCAATGGCTGCCCACCATCGCATGATTGGGATTGTAGGATCTTTATTGATCATGATATCATGGGTGGGCCCCACGTGGCCTTTCTAAAGGATGAAATTTGCACGACTGTTGATCTCCTACCATTTGATCTCAACTGTTCCCTACTATCCCACGATGACCCCACCACACTACTTTGGTCGATCGCGATATCGTGAGAAGGCGCCACATGTCCTATCTAGAGAGGCCGAAGGGGATAAAATTTTGAGTGATCGTCGATAAAATATTGCCAAGATCTATAGTTTCTCGCCATTGCATGATCAAATTCATGCTACCGTTGATCAACTACCTTTAGATATCAATGGTTGCCTGCCATCGCATGATTAGGAATTATAGGATCTTTATTGATTGCGATATCACGGGTAGGCGCCACGTACCCTTTCTCAAAGATGAAATTCACATGACCATTGATGTCCTACCATTTGATCTTAGTCGTTCCCTACTATCCCATGATGACCCCAACACACTGCTTTGGTTGATCATGATATCGCGAGTGGGTGCCATGTGTCCTATCTAGAGAGGCTGAAAGGGATAAAAGTTTGAGTGACCATCGATCAAATATTGCCAAGATCTATGGTTGCCTGCCATCACATGATCAAGAATTGCAAGGTTTTTATTGATTGCAATATCATGGGCGACTGCCATGTGTCTCATCTAGTGGAGCAAAAAGAATAATGAAATACTTTAACTCAATTTTAATATGTTATGTTGTGGGTTACTAAAGTGCTTGTGGGATGCATGTTCTTCAAATCAATGGATATGTTATGATCTCAGTGGAAAAGTTGATTGATGGATAATGATAAGGTTGGTGAATGTGTTGAAGGAATGAGATCACTGTTGCTCAAGATCTACGGTTGCTCACCATCGCATGATCCGAAGTTGTAGGATCTTTACCGATTGCAATATTGTGGGAGTCCACCACATGGATTTCCTTAGTGGTGTATGGTATGGTGGGCCCCTTATTTTCCATGTTGGTGATTGTGTAAGCTTATTTTGAAGATGATCGTTCAATCATTTGATCTAACTGAAGGATCGACAGCTCAAATTTAAATCTACATCAAATATGGTTGGAGCTGTTCGTGCAGTGCATGAGTGAGCTTTAATGGAAGATGAGACACTTGCTTACATGATTTGATGAACAAAAAATCAATTTTCCTATTTTATTTGTATCAAAAGGTATCCAAGTATTTCGTGAAGCAGTCTTAGAGCCAAAGACAAAATTGTGAGTTTTCGCAGCCATAATTTGGGATTTCTATGAACAAAGTTGTAAGTTTATTTTTGTGCCTCCCGATCATTCTACACTTGAATTTGGGAAAAGATTTGTTGTGTTTATCATTGAGCTTGTTGATAAACATGTTAGGGATATAGTTTAATTATAGATTATGAGAAATTACAGTATTTTGTTATGTAATTTTCTATCTTTGGTTAGTCCTAGCTAGTTGAGGTATAACATTGTAAAGAGGCCCTGGTTTGTTTGAGATGGCACCACCTAAGTTGCATTTTGGCGAAATTGATTATTCAAACAGAAACCTATACGATGATTTCCTAGATCAGTTCCCTTGTCAACGAATGATAGAAAGAAGGGTTTGGATCTAATGCAAGGAAAAATCCTAGGGAAAGGGTTAGTGTATAATTGCTCCAACATTTCTGATGCTAGGGTTCCCCTCATAGGATTGGAAATGTTCAAACTACGGTATGGACAGAGGAATTTTCCTCACCCTTTTTCAAATAGCTGGATGTATGAAATGGGGAAGTTGGTTGTACCAAATGTGTTCCCTAATGTAGACCTACTTAGGGCAATGGCTACAAGATATGACCCTGTCACATGAGTAATCAGAGATAATGATGGAGGTGTTATGTTGAGTATTAACAGAGAAGAAGTTCAATAGATTTTTGACCTGAGTGAACCGGTTGAAGACTCGGTTCCTATCAACCTTGAGGAGATGAAGGAGGAATATGCAAAATTGAAGTCACTTTTTAGAGTGAAGTTGCTTCCACCTCATTTTCCCCAGTGACCAGGAACCTTTCAGATTAAATTGTTTTGCAAATCATTTCTTGGCCATTTTCTATTCACTGTGTTAGATTTTGGGTTTCAGTCCTAGTGCGGTGATTCCCATTGCTTATATTTTCATGGGGGTGCAAATACAATACCCTAACTTCTCTATCACCTATAACTTTTCCCCTTTCTTGGTTGAGAGGATACATGAAAGGTTGTCAAAGTTGTAGAAAAATGATACCAACACTTAATTATTTTGATATTCTATGTTGATACATATCTTCTTGTTCAAGAATATTATTTTCTTCTACAAAAGGATGAAATTAAGGAAATCGGTTGATGGAGAAAGATTTTTAGTACAAATATGGGCTATAGATTTATCTTGCAATAAGGAAAGTACTAGTTATGTGCAATTTGATAAAAAAAATTTCTTCTAGATTGAGAGATAGATTGATGGTGAATGTACCTAGGATCCCTGAGGAATTGCATGATTTTCTTAGGCCAAATGGGAGGAAGCTAGAATTGAAAGTTTTTCATAACTGGGGTGACATTATCCCATACCCAGTCAGCACTATTTTGAAAGTATACAGTTTTCAGGGAGCCCCTCATATATTACCATACAATGTGCCACCAAGAGTGAGGTTTGCAGAATTTATGTGGAAAATAGGTTGTATTCATGAAGATAACCTCACTAGAAGGGGTAAGGGAACATTTTTCGCTAATTATATAGTGGTGTCTAATTTTTCTTTTTCAAAAGGACGCTGGATACATTTTGATAAATTCTTTGATGATTACTATTTGAGGTGTGGTCCAAAGCAGTAGCATGATCCAGAGGGTTTCTTTGCTCTTTTTATAAAGAGAATAAAGGTTGAAAAAATTGTGCATCAGTTCAAGTTTCCTGAGGACCTAATTACAAATGAGTTTGACCTAAATAAGCAGGAGTTGAACAAGGAGAAATGGATAGCTTATGATAAGCTATTAGATATTGTGCAGAAAATGGATCCTAAGTATGATCAATTGTTGGAGTTTAGTCCATACCGTAAGAGAATTGATTTTCTAATGGAGAACTTCAAGGAGATTATGGGCACTTTGAGAACCAAAAAGGTAAACTTAGAACTAAGTCTGTGTGTACAAGAACAAGGTGCCAGACCAATTGAAACAAGACCAACATACCACCTTTATAGGAGGAAAAAGGATAGCAAGAGTGATGAAGAAGAAGTGGAAAAAAAATGAAAAAAAATAATGAAGTTTCCTTCACAACCAAATCCAAAATTCAAAGTGCCTAGGGAAATCAAAATCATTGATTTAGAATCATCACCAAGAGATAGTCCCCCATCACCACCATCTGAGCCAAGCTCTAAGAGGCAAAGAATTGATCAACCACAAGAGAATTTGTTGGATAAAATTATTGTTACTGATCAGGACATGCAGGTTGGTATGCCTTCCCCTCCTAGGCCAGCTAAATTGGTTTTATCTGATTTAGCTATTAAAGGAAAAGGTGTACAACATGAAAAAATGGAGGCATGTAAGGAGTTTCTAGATGACAATAAATTTTTAAAAACTCTTGTATTCTTATAATTGGTATGGAGGATGAAATTTGAATAATATCAAGAAAAATGTAAGAAGAGAAAAAAACTAAGACCTGATAGGTCAGACCAGGAGAATGATGAGGAAGTAAAAGTTGAATTAATGGAAGAATTCAAAAAACATCACTCTTGAAGAAGAAAGAAAACTGGTGAGTCAGGCTAGTGTATTGATTCTGCCTGAATGGGACATTACACATGTTGTAGCATTTAGTGCTATTTTGAAGTCCAAGCATCCCTTCCAAGACTCTAAAGAAGAAGTCAAGGCAACACTTCAAGACTCTGATTTCAGTGAAGAGTATGAAACCTTGGAAATTTGGGCATTGGCCCCACAAGGGAGAAAACAAGATATTTCTGATATTAATTCAAATTTTAGAGAAGGATTAATAATAAAGAGAGCTTCAGAGACCTCAACCAGCGAGGCCACTAATTTTACTGTGAATGTGGCCAAATTAGCCCAAAAGACTGCTGAAAGGGATGAGGTTGAAAATAAGAGCCTAATGGAGAAGTATAACCTCTTGATTGAGGAATACAACAAGATACATCAGAAGAATATTGAGTTGCAGACTGAGGTGGAAAGGTTTAGGTATAAAAAGATTGGGGAGACATCATGTGCTTTAGGAACCAGTACATTACCTTCCACAATAGGGTCAGTCCCTCCTACTTCACTAATTGTTTCCACACTAGGATCTCCCAGTCAGAATCCTATCCTCACCCCTTGTTTAGAGGAAATTGAAGAAGAAACAAAGTGCTCTGTTGATCCTACAAAGAAGCAACTCTTGCAAAAAATTGATGAATTGCAGACATTATTAAAGGTAAGTGATGAGGGATCTCTTTTAAAGCAAAAGGAGATTGTTACTACTATCTTGAGGCATTTAAATGAAAAGGTTGGTAGTAAATTACTATCTATACATTATTTATATTCTTTTCTATTAAATGCAATAAAGAATATTATTAGGGATCATGAGGTATTGATACCATTGATTGAAAATTGAATCCCTAGGGCCTGTGATTTGGATGTCATGTATAAGGCCTCAAGGTTTGACACAAAAAATAGGCCTCAATCATTAAAGCCTACTCAAGTATTAGTTAAGTCATTGCAGGGTTTTTAGACCCTACCAGATGATTTGAGTAGGAAGATTAGGGAATTGGTGAAGAATTTTTATGATTGGGGTAGCACATTGTTACCTAATATAATTGATGAGCAAGGGAAAATCAGGTCACTCCAGTAGTGGAAGGATCAAGCAAGTGAGGTCATCAATGATCAAATTAATTCAATTTGTGATGACTCAAAATATGATTTTTTGGTGAGCTATATGGATAAAATCATTAGTACAAGCTCATTTTTGGAATCTTTTGAAATGGATGCAAATTAAGTAGCCATAAAATACACACCTTATAATGCCAAGGTGAATGAGGTAATTAATTTTGACTGGCCGACGGATGAAGAATACCAAAAATGGGCAACTAAATATTTGATGAGGAAGATTAAAAAGAATGGACTACTAATAGGTGGTAGATCATATGTTACAGTTACAATAGTTCCAACTTTACATTGATGGCATTCACGACATGGGTTTATTGTGGTTTTTTGTTATTGTATCAACTTTCCTCAGCTGACATGATGAACAAGAATATTTTCTAGGGTGATGGCTATTATAAGAATTTTTGGAATATCACGAGGTGCTCCAATTGGTTGGTGACATGTGTACTTTCTAGCTCGATGCTTGTTTGCTCCTTCATTTTCTATAAGAAGTATTTCAAGGCCAGAAGTATAGGTTAGCAAGTTAGATAATGTTTGGTTGAGTCTAGGTGAAGTTACAAAGCAAATTGTAAAGTCCGATGGTTTTAGAGAGAAGTGCAATTTAGGTTTTGAGTCATTTTGTAACAAGTTTTGAGTTCATGGGGATTTAATGTTGTATAACAGTACTAGCATTTGAGTTGAAATGATAAATTCAAGCTCATGTCTCTCCATTGTACATGCATATCTGAACTTTGAATAAAATAACTAAGGGTTGTTTTATCCATCTCACTGTTGTGGTGTGTATGATTCTATTTTAGCTTTAATTCAAAAAATTAATTAAAATGCTTTAAAGGGATTATAGGAAGATGTGTTCTATATAAGGATTTGATAATTAGTATTGAGTTAGAATGCATACTAATGAAATTGTAATGCAATATTGTCAGGGATCTTATATGTCATGTATTAAATCTATTATAAACCTCTAGATGCTTATGAATTTGACTCCTACAATATATATATGGCACTGATCTAAGTTGTAATTATTCGTGTAGTTCATTATTTGTTTGTATTTTCCTAGAGCTTGCTACAAATTTCAAATCAATAACTAATCTGTATAGGATCTAGACTATTTGCAGTATCGAATGCTTAATTTCAACAACTTTGTGGAATTACAAATTCATGCATTCATTAACGTAATTATGCATTAAAACTGAAAACTTAAGATGAAATAAACATAATTGAAAGAGGAGAGAAGAAGTGCAAACAAGTTGATAACAGAGTTCGTCACAAACGTGACTATGTCTCCGGGTCCACTCCAATAGTGAGACCGATCCAATTAACCCCAAAAATCAATTACAAGTGCACCACAACCATTCTTCAAGCACTTCAGTAGCATAACAACGCTCTGACGTGAAAGAATGGCTCAAAATAATCTCCACAAGACCTCTATTCACTTGTCACCTCAGCTTCAGTACTTCATCACCTGAAAAAACTTAACCCACTCTCACCTCACACCCCCTTTTTATACATGAAATTAGCCAAATAATGCTTAACAATCATAATAAATGAATAACCACCTGTATCCTAAGTTCTTAGGTCATTTACAACTTAATTTATCCTTATACACCTTCCTTGATTTGGTGGTTAGGACAATCAGTGAAAAACCAGAAGATAAAAGCAACCGAACACCTAATAATATATGTAAAGTTTCGACGGTGCAACGGCCACACATAATTTTGCTACCCATGAGGTTACGGGTTCAAACCGTCGGTGTTTTGTTTAAACAAACTGCAGAACAAACACACAACAAAAATAACCCTCATCCGTATATAGTTAAATGGCCCTGACAGGCGCAACGGCAGACGGTTTCGGCTCCCACATGGCCGGTGTCGGGTTCGAGCCTCACTAACAATATTTTGTTGCATAGTTCGCCGAACAACCACGAAGCAAGGAGATCATTTGACACGTTTCCAACACTAACTAGCTATCGAGGCCACCTGTATGCCCATGTGTGTAACAACTGATTCCACGTAGCAGAATGCTACTGACTGTCGACGCTGAGCTGTACGATGAGCTGTCTGCTAAGTGGATGCTAACTGAGACTACCACGTATCATGTGCAACGTGTATGATGACTCATAGCCGACATGTCTGATGACTCAATGCCACCTGTCGCTGACTAGAATGCCACCTGTCGCTGACTGATGACTCCGTACTGTTGACTGGATCTGCCATGAAGTGATGACTGGGTGTACGAATGTACGGACTGCCACGTGTCATATGGTGATTGGTTCGTACAGTGATGAAGTGGATTCCACTGGTTGAATTTCAAAGTCACTGTCCGTACAGTATGGAATGCTGACGTCAGCATCCGTATGGTCCACCTCAAAAGTCAACTAAAAACTTTGACCACTGATAACTCTCGCGTACGATGTCGGATTTTGATGAGATGAGTTGCATTGGAAATCTTGCGACGAGCTCTTTGTGATGACGCCAAATTTGACAACTTTTGACGATGCCATTTTTTTGCTTCTTGGATGCCCGTGATCCTAGTTTGACCCAAGGTTTGACTGGCCATAACTTGCACAAACGGACTCCTTTTCGCTCTATTCGAGTTGTGTTGGAATCAGGACGTCGAGCTCTTTCTGATGGTGCTGATTCTGGAGAGGAATGAGACACTTCAATTTTCACTAAAATTATCCACCGAATCAATGACTATCTTATACTATGGATTGTGTTGTAGTTATCTCATGCTCCAAATAGTTGATATTGTTGAGGAATAGCTAATTCTATTCGATATTATCCTATCATGTTGAGCTATTAAGTGATATTATTTTCTATTATTAATGTTGTTTATAATAATGGTGCAGAGGTTGTAAACACATTAAGGGATCACCCTTCCTGATCTTGTAGAGCCCGAAGTGTAGGAGGCTTTTTTAAAGTCCTTGTCAGTTGGTCTAGGTCCTTCGTGCTGCCTTTGATTGAAATTGGAAATTCCATAGGTAAATTAGAAGAAAATCCTGGTTACATTGTAAAACAAAACCAACACTAGTTTCTCTCTATTATTTTGTATTCTCTTGTTGATGAGGTCTTATTAGTCTAGAGGTGTTAGCTGTCACTATTCTAGGAAAGGAATTGCAGAGAAACTCATTTGTTTTTGTTGTTTTGTAGGTTATAGCCAAGAATTCACATAAACTAGCATCATCCTCTTTTGAGTATAGAAAAGTAGGAAAATAAAATATTAAAAAATGATTATCTATCTTTTGTAGGCCTTGTTTTTAGCTTTCTATAACTTCAAATGGTTTAAAATTTTGTTAAGATTTGAGAAAGTTATGGCCATTTTAGTATTCATTGCTTTTTAAATTTATTTATTAAAACCTATTTTTTCTTTTTCCAATAACATTTTTTATGTGTAGAATCTTGGAGAAATACTTTCTAGGTTTCAAAGGTATGAGTTTCACTTTTTCATGGAATTCAAATGATTTAAAATTTCGTTATGGTTTGAGAAATTTATTGCTATTTTAATTTTTTGTTATCATTAATTTTTTTTTATGTTACTAACTCTTATTTTTAGTGTGTGGCTTTGAAGTGGAGGTCCCAAAATTGTTTCTTTTGAAGAAACGAAAAAATTGAGCTCTTAGTTTAGTTTCCTTTAAGTTCACTAGTTCAGTTTCATTTCTTTATTTTCTAATTGTTAGCTTTTGGATTTCTAGTCTACCTTTAATCTTTTGTGCTAATAGGGTTTTGCAGCTTTCTCGTTGGTCCAAGATCATTTTGTGAGACTAATAACAAGTGGTTTTAGAGGTCCGAGTGTCCAAGATATTTATTTTGAAACCACTTTTCTTATTTTAGCTTAGAAAAAATTTCATTTTGGTGCTTAAAAATTAACGATTACCTTTCTCACATAGATTTAACTAGGGGGTAAAAGAACACCATGTCTTAGTGTTTGAGGGTGATAGGTATTATGCTCTCACCTTATGCAAACTCGATGATCATAAATACAAACCCATCTGATTTTATGTTTACCCATTAGAGGGTCTTCCTTAATGGGAAAAATTACTCACCCTAAGGGAACGACCCAAGCGATAACGGGCTAAAGCCAAGTCCTTTCAAACTGATATATAAATTTGTGGATGTGAGGAAAGTTCGTAGTCAACAGGATGATACATGACGTTCTCCTCCAGTATCTTTATGATATGAGAAACCCTTGTTCTAAGGGCTAGGAGATCTCTTGAGGGAATTTTGAGGGAGTTTATCATTGTATTCCTTGAACCAAATGCCCTTACTAGACACCTTTTGTTTTTAGAAGCCTAGCCATTTTCAGCCATTGCTTCACATGGTGTAGGGTAAAAAATCATGCCTGAAGACACTCACTAATAACTCCCTTGAGAAGAGATAGTAGTTCCTAGGAAGTGACTACTCGAGAATCCAAAGTTGGTGTGCTAGTAGAAGTGAGTGTCGTGTAGGGGAAGTAGTGCCACCAAACTTCTAAGCTATCCGCTCTCAAGAAGGAGAGGTGTTCAACACCAATTTGGGGTATTTTAGTGGTCCTATACCAAGTATACAAACCCTTTTCCTATTAGGATTGTGCTTGTTTTCTTGCTACTATTTCACATCAAATCAGTCCTAAACAAATTGCTTGATACTATCTTCTATGCTTCTAATCATATCTCATCAAAAATAGTAAAAAATTTAGATCAAAATCATTTCAAAAACATCAAAACTATCAAAACAACATTCTAGAAAACACATAGCCACAACTACCTAATTACCACAATTTCATAAAATCCTTGTCCAAAAATGAACTAATTCATCATAATAGTGATCTTGACTTCCAAACCAGAGACTTGCAAGATTTACCAATTCATTTTAGGTATTCCCATTAGAAATACATTACATTATAGGTTGCATTCATCAATCCTTTGCATTACACAAATTAGACCTTACCTTTTAGGCTACATTTAAACCTTCATATTTTGAACATAGGGATACCTTTGAGCTTTTGAAAATTATTGGTTACTTATTCTACTTGTCATTGACCATTGTCCTTGTCATTTGTCTTGCCATTGTCACTTTTTCAAGTTGAGTCTTGGTCTTGTCTCTTGGTCTTGGTTGTCCTCTTATGGTCAATGGCATTGGAATTTTTTTCCCTTGGATTTACATTAGCTTGAGTGCCACCCTTTCTTTAAAATTTTAAGGTTCCTTTGCATTAGATCACCCTCATTTAGACTACCCTTCCTTAGATTGCACTTTATCCATTATTCCAAAAATACAAAAAAATAGCTCCATTTACCTTATTATCATATCAATCCCTCATCATCCTTGCATTTTCATACCCCAAAATAAAAAATATATAGATTAATCTAATTATCATCATAACCTTGCATTAGTATCATTTAGTCACCTTATCCCTCACTTTGGCCATCAATCAATTTTTTAGTGCCCTTTAGCATCCATTATCCCCTATCTTTTACGGATTGTCGTCCTTGCATGATCATCTTGTACCCTTATATCCAAAAAGTCAAAAAAACATAGCTTAGTCTCATATCCTTTGGTCATCATCCTTACATATCATATCCTTTGCTCATAGGGTCATTATCATTCTACCATTCCTTAATATTGGTCGTAGGTGCATCCTTATATCCAAAAATAGAAAACATAACATAGGTGCATACCTTCCATTGCATTGGAATCTCTTAGGATTCATACCGTCCACCACCATGTCTACCATTCACCTTGATATTCTTGCTAGTCAAGATGAATACCAATTACTCCACATTGGTCAAGCCCAACAAGCCATAGACTTCTAAATACAATACCTTGAATCCAAATACCACGCACCCACAACCCATAGTCAACCATCCATCTATCCCTCTTACCAAAAACCCATAAACTCTAGTCTTCCATCCATCTACCCTCATTATCAAGAGTCCCTTAGCACAATACATGACATTAATCCACAACAAACATCCATTAATCACCCTTATCCTAACTGTGACAAGGGAAACTAACCTTCAACTAGTCCATTCCAAGCCTCTATGACCTATCCTAGTCCATCATCCCTCAACCCATTCCAAGTCTCCACATCCTATCCTAGTCCATCATCCACTAATCCATTCTTATTCAGTCCATCCCAAGCTACATTTAGACATGAAAATACATTTGGTCATGGTCTCCAAAATCACATCACATTGCCTACACCTTGGGATACATGTAAAAAGAAAAGTCTAAAGCATGATATCATAGATTTACCTTCATGTCAAGATCAAAGTAGTCCATCCCATGACCCCATCCTTAAGTCTATCCAAGAAGTCCTTCTAGATAATCATGGCATCCAAAATGCACCTATCCTTGATCAAGATCCCATTCCCAATCATGTCATCTAAGAAAAACCTATTTTTGATCAAGATCCTACCCTTGAACATGAAATACAAAATGATCCTCTCATAGAACTTTATACCATCCATGATCAAATAGTTGAAGTTGATCCTATCCAAACTCCAAACACCTCCATTTCCCAAGATGATACACTTGTCTCCTTTGGCCACATAGATAATCACATAAATGACATGGATCAAGTCAAAGAAGAACACAAAAAGGATATTATGGATCAAGAAGAACATAAACAATCTACTATGGATCAAGTGAAATAAGAAGATACAAAAGCTACCATGGATCAAACTGACATCCCAAATTATCAAGAATAAACAAGCATGATTAATGATAAAACCAAAACATCCTATCAACTAGGAGCATCTACCTTTGTCAAAATAGGATTTCTTGCAGATGAGAAAATTTGAGTAATGGTTTCCAACTAAATAATGATGGGTTTTCATCTCCCTTTTAAAAAAAAAATACCCCATTGCAAATAGAATCTGTCAAAACTTGCAATATCAAGGAAGAGGACTAGGCCGACATGAGCAAGGCATTCTAGAACCAATATAGTTTCAGGAAAATTCTAGACATCAAGGTATTGGCTATTCTTCAGTCAGAGAAGCAAATGTTGTTAGTGGTACCTCCTCAATATTGGGGGAAACTTTATTGGATACAAACATCAAAATGGGGTCCATGAGTAGTTCTTACCATAAGTTTTCTGCCAACACTCCTTCCATCCACATAATAAACTATCATTCCAACATGAATAAACCTTCTATTTGGAACCAACAAAAAGAAAATTATTACAAATCCAAAGTTCAAAATTATCAAATTTCAAAGGCCATTCAATCAAACAAAAATCCAAGTGGAAAAATGAAGTTAAAATGGATCTCAAAGAAAAATGGATCAAGCAAAGAAAATATTCCAAATCAAAAAGTCAATCAAAATATGGAGCCACAAGAAAAGAGGACTCCCGCATATAATAAATGTCCACCTCCTTCAAAATGGTCATGAAGCAAGCATATAAAAGTGTTGGTTCCAAACACTATCCCAATCAAAATTCCAAACTCCATCATCCACCATCCCAAGTTTGGAAAATAAAAACTACTACATCCAAATGTCCAAATAGTCCATCCACACCTACCATCATCCATCATAATCCTACATCTTGCCTAAAGTCTAAAAGTATCACATCACAAATTCATCATATCTTGGCAGTAACTCTTTATCATAAGGACTCCCATGGTACTCTATCACGATGTGTGTATCCTTATAAAGTCAACTCTAGTATCATAAAGGATCACAATCACATTGATCAATTGTATGCATGTGCTATGATATTGACAAGAAAACTACTCCATAAAGGTCAATATTGGCATATCATTACACTGGTATCTACATCAACACCATCAAAGGATTCAGAACAACCAGTGATCATCCAAAACATCAAGCTAATATAAAAAAATGTCACCTTGATGAAAACCTGGCAAATAGGCATCTTGTGTGACATCATCAAAAAGAAAAAAAAAGTAAAGAGAAAAATTTCATCCAATAGTGAAAACCATTTTTATGGCACTTTGGATAAGTACCGTGATGAAAACCTGGCAAACAGGCATCATGTGTAAGAGAAATTATCTATGTGGACCATTACACTTGGGGGAAAGTTGTATCATCTCCTATACCTTTCTCATAAAATTTCCATCTATTCATCTAATCCATATCGTTTCCATCCATTTTCCCACCTACCTTTATCTTGATAAGAAATGGGACACAAACATAAATCATTCTTTGGGAAATTTTTTGACATGCCTCTCTTTTGGTCATACACTATCCATGAAATATCATGTCATTACCTTCATAGAATTTATCCAAACCCATATCTCGAAGAAAACAAATTGTTCCTATGTGACGTAGTCCTTGGAGATCATATGATAATTCTTCTAGCTAATAATCCTGATGTCTCCTATCCTTTTCCAAAATCAATCCATTATCCTTCCATACCTATTGTTGGGCTTGGTTTTCCCTTGTGATTGGTTTAAGGATTCTAATCCACTTATCCAAGTTCCCTCCATAATCCCATCTAGTCCTAATGTTAGTCATTTCAAATGCAACAATTCTAATCCATACAATCTTTCTATGCATCCTAGCACACCATCCAAAACATTCCTTGGCTTTGTTCCTAGCCTTGTTGTAGACCTCAATCCTTTACTCACATTATTGTCATCCTCATGTTGTTTCGAGATGTGTCCTTCCCATATCAAACAACATTGTCATTATCATCATCACCTATCAATTGGTTTTTAGCTTGACTAGGGGCAAGATCATGTTTGTCCTTGGATCCTTGTCCATGCCTCCTTGGTTGGCTATGGGTATCTTTCACATGCATTTTCCATGATCCTTATAGCTATCATCCATAACAAAGTCTCATTCATCCATAATAAAGCTTTGTCATCCTTCTCATGGCCTGAGAACCACCGACATTTAGCACCCTTTGCATTCATCCATAAATCCCCGCACATATAATAAGATGGTCCTATACCTGACTAGGGGCAATTCCTTGACCTCCGTCTTTATCAAAAATAATATCATCATTAAAACATCAAAATCCCAAAAAAAATTAGAAAACTTCAAAATCCCAAAAAAACAGAAAACATCAAAATCCAAAAAAAATTAGAAAACATCTAAATCCCAAAAAAAATAAGAAAACATCAAAATCCAAAAACATAAAACATAAAAATCCCAAAAATTAGAAAACATCAAAATCCAAAAAAAAATTAGAAAACATCAAAATCCAAAAAAATCATAAAACTTCAAAACCCAAAAAAATCATAAAGCCATCAAAATCTAAAAAAAATCATAAAATCATCAAAATCCAAAATAATCATAAAACTTCAAAATAGAAATAAAAATATGAAAACATCAAAATCCAAAAAAAAATAGAAAACATCAAAATCCCAAAAATGGAGTCTGATTTTGAGTCTGAGTCTAAGTCAGTTTGTGTTAGAGTGGTCCAACTACGCTGCCTTTGTGCATTTGCTATGTAGGGAAGGCTCATCTTAAGTGAGCCCCCGAGGCATTAGGTCAGTCCTTTTAGGTTGTCTAAATAAAATCGTGACTTCTTCTTTCGTCAAATGAGACAAAGTTAAGTTGTGTCAAACTACGAGGTCTCTATACATTGCTACATAGGCAAGGCCATCTATCAATGAGCCCCCGAGGCCCCCTAGGTCAAGTCCCTTCGGGTTTTTTGGGTCTAGTCATGTCCTTGGTTTGAAAATAATCATCCTTCAAAACAAAATCACAAATCAACAAATGCACATAACCAACAAAATCTTTCATCAATCGATCATCCTATCATTAATCAATTGATCTTGTCATTCAATTGGAATGGGGCATTTCATCATTTGTCTCATTAGGTCTTATCTTGTGTCTTTTATCAGGATGTGTCCTTCTTGAGATTAGACTTTTTCAATTTGATATTTCACCTTAATAAAGATGTGTCTTTCTTGTGGTTAGGTGCCTTGTCAACATTTATCAATTGGTCAACTTTATCAAATGTGTCATTTTCCTTAAACATGATGCATCCTTCCTGTAGGTGGGTATTGTCACACCGTTTAATCATCTCAATCAATCTTGCCTTATTCAGGTTATGTCCTTCCTGAGGTCAAGCACAATCATTTTCAATCAAACCTTGTCAACTCTATCAATCAATTTTTAGCTTAACAATATTTGTCAACCTATTGATCAAGTCAACTTGTCATCGTTATCAATTAACTTTGTCAAATCAATCAATCTTATTAGCTTGGTCAACCAATCTTTCCTTCATTAGGATGTTTCCTTCCTGAGGCTAGGCATGGTCAATAAAATCACTTTATAAATCTTTTTCAATCAACCCAATCAATCTTGGTCAACTTAATCAATCAATCAAACAATCCTATCATTACCACTAGAAAATAATTTATTGGTCTATAATTGGCATATCATCTTGATTGATTTTGGTTCATGTTACTAGTCTCCTCAAGGATTTCCTATCAATGGATTTATAGGGACAATGATGTATCATGGCCTCATTTCTTTTTTTGCTATCTGTGGTTTTTCTTGGCAAAGAGATTGGGATAATTGGGTCCTTAGTATGAGCCAGGGCATTCCTTGTCTGTTGACTTTGTCTTTTGACTTGTTTCTCCCAAATGGTCACCTTGCACACCTTGGTCTATTTCATACCATGGTGTTTGTGGTCCATTTGTGACATTTTTGATGCCCAATGATGATAAATATAAAAATGTAAGCATGAAAGTTGGTTCCCTTATCATTTCATGTCTAACTTTCCATCTTCATCCTCCTTTCTCTTTCATGCTAACATCCATCCCCTTCCATGCTAACATTTTTTCTATCCTTCATCTCTATTCTTATCATCCATTTCGAGAGCACATTCATGTTCTTTGAATTTTACAATCCTCTCGAGGGGGCATACCACAACCCTCCAAGTCATCTTTCCTCACCCTGCTTTCATTGGGGCATATTTCAAAATTAAATTTCTTTGACACAACATGATAAATTGTATTATGTCAAAGAGGGGAAAAATGTAGACATTGAAAAATGTCCTAAGTTTTTGAGTCATTTTTCTTGGTCTTCACCCTTCAATAATTGAATAATTTTAATTATCCAATTATGTTTGATTATATTTCTCTATTAATTAGATAATTTTTAATTATTTAATTAATTCACTTTCTAATCTCTATTATATCCTGACCGATTAGATAATTTAATTGCATCGCTAATGTACCCCCTTTTCTTCTATAATTAAATAAATCATCATTTATTTAATTATTTCTCTATAGTTAGATAATTATTATTATTTTACCCTTTATTCTTTTATGATTAAATAATTGTTGAAATTATTTAATCCCTCTCCAATTTCCATCCTCACATTTAATTAAATTGAATAAATTTAATTAAATGCTCTATCTTTTATTTCCTCCAAATAAATAATATGAATAAATTATTTATTTTTCACTTGTCCCCTTTCTCCATTTTCCTCCATTTTCAAATAAATAATTTAAAATAAATTATTCATCCCTCCATTTTGGTCAAAGATACCCTATCATTCTTTCATGTCATAGCCTTCATGTTTGTCATAGCCTGCATCTTTGTTATAGCTTGCATGTCTGTCTGTCACGATTCCTCCAAGAATAGCATATTCTTAGTGCATCAATTTTGGACCATTGATCTTGGCATCTTTCTGAGGCTCAATCTTGGCCATCCATTTCATAACCTCCCTCTCATGCATTCTCATACATTGATCTTGTAATCCTTCTAGAGGATTAATCTCAGCCATCTATTCAAAAGGTTGTCTATAAAAGTAGCCTTCCTTCCCCCTCCACTTTGTCCTTAACAACTGATTTTCTCCAACTTTCTTGCTTACTATTTGTAGGTTTTGCATGACTTCAACAATGAATCTGAGCAAAAAGTTGCATAATAAGGAGAGAAAGGGAAGTGAATCAACCAATATAGGGAGTAGTTTGCTTTATGCTTTTTTTTCTAGTTTCTCTCCATTATTTTGTATTCTCTTGTTGATGAGGTCTTATTAGTCTAGAGGTGTTAGCTATCAATATTCTAGGCTAGGAATTAAGAACCCCATCTCACACTAGGAATCAATGCAAAACACATATGCTCATGCTTCATACCTTCTAGGAACTTTCTTCTATCAACCAAACAAATTCTTGCATTACTGCATACCTTTTTTTCTTCCTCTTTCAATGGCTTCATCTTATGACAAACCCCATGCTTTGTCAAAGAATAGGTGTTGGAATGTCCATCATGTATTGCTCGTTGAAAAAACTTCCATGGTCTACCTAACAACATATGAAAAAAATCAATAGGCATAATATCACACAATACCTCATCATGGTAATTTCCAATATTGAACTTTACCAGACATTGTTCATTTACCAAGGCTTTATGGTCCTTCTACAACCAAGAAATCTAGTATGGGTTTGGATGCCTTCTTCTCTTCAACCGCAACTTACTAACCATTTCTTCTGAAACAAGGTTATTAGTACTACCTCCATCAATAATAACATTGCAAACTTTAACTTCACACTTACATATGGCGCGAAACAAATTCTTCCTTTGAGTTGGTTCTTTCTCTTCATTCAACAAGGCTCTTCTGGTAATAAGAATCTCTCCTCTTTCTGCATCCTCAAAATCTAAAGACTCAACATCTTCATCAACATGTGCAACTCATGCATTACCTTCAAGTCTTCTATTTTTCCTTCCTTGATGTTGAGGACACTCATAGGCTCTATGTCCTTCTCTACACTAGAAACAGGTTCAACAGAAGCCTCATCTTCTCGGTCCTTGTCCAAATCTTCCCCTTCCTCTTTGGTCTCCATTATTCTGATCACAAGGATGGTAGGTGTTATCTTCTTTTTGGTTTTGGCTGCTATTGGAGCCTTCACCCTTCTTTTGATCTTCATTTTGACCTCCATATGACTGTCCATCGATCTTTCCTCCATGACCTCCACCTTGTTGTTTGTTCTCAAACCTCTTGTTTATTCATTCTTCAACCTTTAGAGAAAATTGATAAGCATCTTCAATGGTGGTCATTCTTGCTAGTTCCAATTGTTCCTGTATGCCTAGATTTAGCCCGTTAATATAATGAGAAACATTCCCTTATTCACGTCATAATGTCCTATCTGAATCAAGACCTTGTGAAATTCCTTTGTGTATTCTTTCACCATCCTTTTCTCTTGCCTCAAGCTCTACATCTTCTTGAGTAGTTCCAATTCGTAGTTGACTGGAATAAATTGTTTCTTTAATTTTGACACCATTTTGTGCCATCTAGAAATTTTATCTTTCCCTTGTCTTCCTCTTTCTAACTAGACCTTTTTCCACCATATATTGGCATGACCTTTCAATTTTTTCTTTGTAAACCTCACTCTATTAGGATCTTCATTCTCAAACTTGAAAAATTCCTCCATGTCCTTGATCCAATCAATCAATTCTTCAGGATTCATATTTCCACTAAAAGTTGAAACCTCCATTTTAGGTCTCTTCCCAATGCTTGAGATCGCTCACAACAATCTTATTTCTCTAGGATCCATTGGATCCTACTCTTCCTCTTTCATTTCCTCTTCTGTTTCATCTTCATTGTCATCTCTATCTCATTGCACATCTCTTCTTTGAACCTCTTGTTGCAAGGTTTCTGATTTCCTTCTAAGGGCTCTAATTTTATCTCTTGGTGGACCTCCTCCACCCCGACTTCCACCTCTATCATACTGGGAATGTCTTGGAGGAATCTTGAATTCAACCCACACTCACAAGTCGTACTGCAACTGCCTCACATTCAATGCTCTGTTACAGGCTCAAGAACTCCCACTTTCATACCACTTGATGAGGGGGACATTTCCCAAAACCCACAGAAATCACAACAATAGATAACAACACAAAATATGTGAGATAGAAAAATGATTCACTTTCAATTATTTTTAGAAAAAATAATTTAAAATTCAAAGCTTACATGCTATAGCTTCATGGGCTTGATTTATTACAACAAAATCAACTTTGAAAATAAAATCAACTATTTGGAGCCACTATCTACATTATCAGGGCCACCACCTACAACCCCCACTTAATCCTTTTTATTTTCCCCAATAACTACACTAGAATGTTCTAGAAAGATCAAATTTCCCCTTTTTTTTTTGGCGCCAAAAGTTCCACCATTTGATTTCTGGCCTAGGAAGTAATTTTTTATGAAATTTTCTTTTTAGAGGACCAACTTTGCAAGGCCATAACTTTTGATCCAGGTGTTTGATTTATTATTATTGCAAATCGTTGGAAAGCTCTTGACAAGATCTACAACATGGTAACCTATCATGGTCAGTTCGGCCACTTTTTGAGCTGTTTTGTGGCCTCTAAAGTTTTATATCTAAATTTGAAGCTACATTGGAGAAATTTCTCGAGACATAAGCATTAATTTCTTCCAAACTATGCAGGGTATTGAGGTGATTCTTTTGTTACCAGAATTTTTTTTTAGCATTGCTCCTTGGGGTAAATTTTCACATCCATACGAGCCTGTTTTGGCTGACTTACTTAAAATGCCTATTTTTCACTATTTTTGATGCCTGGCAATCATATACCCCTTAAGTGTCATCATGAAACTAAAAACAACTAAATAAAATAAAGAAAACATTTTTTTTTGGGTGATGCAAGATTTCCCTACACCATAGGATGCTCCTACATCATTCTTTGTCCAACTCAACAAAGGCTATGTTCTCTTCAATGATATCTTCTTTCTGAGGTACTTTCCCTTCTTCTTGTTCAAGCTCAGCATGATGCTCAAGCTCAGGGTTCTTCTTTATCTTCTTCTTCCTTTTCAAGAGGCACCTCTTCATCTTGGATGGGGCCCTTTCCTTGGCCAATTAGAAGAGGCTCTTCAAGTATCTCCACATTGACATCAACATAAGTTTTCCCCTTAGAAAGCTGCCCTTCTAGATCAGCCTTTTCACCTACATACTTGAGTTGCTAGGATAGCTCCTCTTCTAACTCTTGATTTGGGGTTTCTATGATATACTTTTCATTGAGAGCTTTGGTACCTTCCTCTGAAGAGTGTGAATTTTCTTCATTACATGCCACCTTATCCAAGTTTATGTTTAGCCCAACCTCTAGGTGTCCAAAATAATCATCTTTGAAAGGGTTGTCAGGCTCTTAAATTATACCTTTGGGAGCCTCCCTTTCTCACTTCTCCATCTCTTTGGAGATTTGCATAGTGGCATCCATCTTTCGTGGCTCTATAGGCGGTGGAGGAAGAGGCAGACCAACAACAATCTAGGTCATCAAGGCCTAAATAATAGGATTCTTAATCACCCCAGAAATCTTAGCGAGTATTCCTTACATGTATTTTGTAAAGGCGTCTAGTAGAGTGAGAGGTGACATAGTAGTAGTGGCTAGTATAGACATTGGAGAAAAGAGAGTGGGCAATGGAGCAGGTAGTGAGAAGGATGACGGTGGGGATGTCGTAGCTGAGGAGGAGTCTAGTACCATTATTAGGGTCATTGGTGAGGTGAAAGTGAGGTGGAATAAAATTTTCATGGTGGGTGGAGATAAAACAAGCATTGACTAAGATGTAGGAGGTGGAGGAGTGGCAACAGTAGTAGTGACAGTGGAAGCACAGGTGGCAAGTGGTGATTTTGGCTACTCGGCTTCTTCTTCTCCTTCATGATGTGGATCCTCCTCAATTGTAGGCATCTCACTTATGAATCCCCCTATTTTCCTTGCTTTCTTTAAATATTCTCCCTCTACAGCCTTCCATGTACACACTTTGTGCTTGGGATTGTGCTTGGGCACATCCTTCCTTCTCCTTGATCTTATTATTGGAGGGGATTTAGGGGTTTCTTCTTTTGGGGTAGCAACTACTCCAATATCAATTTCACTCTCAAGATCATCTTTGAGCTCACCATAAGTCAACACTACACCCTGTACTTTGAGCTGAGCAATTTGGGCATCTACCCACTGTCTTGTCAAGTTTTCAATTGGTCATGTCACTATATCAAGGTCAATGACCTCTTCTTCATTCTAGTCTATCAATAGTAGCAGCAAGTTGGCCACAACATTGAACCTCTCATCAACAATGGTATCATCTTCTTCTATTATTTGGTTGGCTACCATAAACAAATTCACTAAACTTCCAAACTGAGTTGTGATATGCTTGTAGTCCCTCATTCGCACCTCCTTTTCATCTTGAAAATTGGCCCAAAAGTCTTTGACAACATCGGTAGATGAGCATACTATCTTCCGAACCATTTCTTCAATTTTCCATATGGGTCCATTCTCCCTCAGGCTATGTGAAGGTCTAGATTGTATTCCACTAGCTCCTCTAAATATTTTAGGCACTAGGCTGCAAGACATGCATACTTTCCTTGCCCAAAATTTAGGGGATATGGGATCCCTACTATGTGTTTGTCTCTTAGTAGGGCATGGGAATTTTGTAGTTTTTGGGAGATCTCCAACATGATCATGTGGTCGTTGGGGTAGTGTGGAAGCTCATAAGGCCTCTCGAAGAACCCCTCCATTCTAATGTATGTAAATTTTAGGAATTGTATGAATAGATACCCAAAACATTGAATGAAGGCTCTGGCATTGTGAAGGACTCTTCTTTCAAAATCTCCCCTAAGGAGTCTGATGATATGCCCAATGAAGGCATCGTTTACCCTCTAATATTCTCTCTTGATATTTCTATACTATAGCTAAGGGTAATGGTTGTATACTTTGAGGTCTCCTCTCCTAGGTTTTGGGTTATTTGCAACAAAGAGGACCTTGTATGGGAACTTCTCGGTTAGGAGGTAGACTAGGTAGGAGGTCATATAGAACTTAAACATTTTCTTCATAACCATAAGCTAGTAATGTATGTTATCACTGATGATCTTCACCCATTGGAACCTTGTCTCACCTTGGATGATCTCTTTAATGAAGTATAACATCCATTCTTCAAAGAAGGTAGCAGTAAGTAGGCCCATTACCCTACTTAGTATGGTGACTAACTCATGGTATTCCTTGTGGAAGTCACTTCTGAACAGTTCCTTAGGAACCTTAGTGGCACTACCCCTCTTTTCCTTCTGTGATATCCAAATGTTTAACCTATTCTAAGCAACTAAAATGTTGTGGAAAAACACAAAGAAACACCTCAAGATTAGCCTAAGACATTTTTTAATGCAAAGAGAAAAAGTGTAAAATGATTGTAAGTGGTTATACCTTCTCTTTGCAGCTGAAACTTCTTGGTTGGCCCTTGATTTTGATTTATTTGTATGCTCCTTGATGGCTCTTGATATGGCTAAATGCAAGATTTGACTATGTTCTTGAATGCAAATGAAAATAGATGAAATTTATGGCTAGATGAGTGGACAAAATGGCTAAGTGTTCTTAAATGCCTTAGAGGAGGGGGTATTTATAGAGGAATTTGAATTCTCTGGAGAATTCAATGGTTGATATTTATTCAACAAGGACAAGATGAAGGGTTAAGGTGAGTTGAGGACTCACAAGCCCTCACATCTTGACATGTGGAATGTTAAGTGGCTAAGGGTGAGATGATGTGTAGGTGATGTGGAAAGAGAGTACATGATGTGGAGGAAGGACATGTACCTTGGAAGTACATTGGGAGATGAGAAGATTCTTTGAAGGAATAAATGTGAATTAAAAATTCACATGCTTGGGAGAATCTAGTGGATAAGAGAGGGTCTCCAAAATGGTGGGAGTTTGTCACATGTGACTTGATGTGACAAGTCAAAGATTCTAGAAGATGCATGGGAAAAGGGGATTCTAGGAGGAATAAAAGTGAATTAAAAATTCACATGGGGAAGAGAGGAGCCTTGAATGAATATAAAGGAATTAAAAATTCTTTGGGGGATGGGGAGAGGTGACCAAGGTACTAATTAGGCTTAACTAATTAGTAATTAGAGGATAATTAAGGGTTAATGAGGATTAAAATCCAACTTGCAAAAGTTGGAGGATGTGACACATCCTAATCAAGGCATGTGCATATTGGTCATTTTTCTTGTTTAGGAAACAACTAACCACCAGGTCTATGCAAAAACCTATGAGCTTTCCAAGCTAAATACCTGAATGTTTTCTAGACAGATGGCCAACAGACGAGATGCAACACTTGTGGCTACCATCTCCTTCACTTTGGGCTCTGCAAGACCCAAGGGGTAATCCCTTGAACAAAGAAGATTCAATCTCCTTATAGCAGATATACCAGGGTTCACTCAGAGTTGGCTTCCTTTGAGCAAACAATGTATATCCTATTGACAATACTAAAACAGATATATTATAACATGAAACATAATCAATTAATTAAAATATTTGTTATTTGATTGAACAACTAGGCTAGTGAAGATATAAAAATTGTCATCAGATCAGTGCTAATATCCTTGGGTAAGGAGTCATGAAAATGTACAACAGAAGGGGTATCTAACTCTGGAAACCTAAGCCTTTATGAAATTAACCTTATTAACCCATGAACTAGTGATTGAATCTATCAAAATTCTTATCAAATCCCTTAATAATGCATAGAAAACTCCAAATTGATTAATGCAATTTAACTCATTCCTCAAACAAGAGCATCAGCCAGAACTAGAAAATGAAATGATCCTTGATCATTTAGTTTCATTAAAATTTCATACACACCATTACAAGGAGAGATTTTTAAATTCAATCAGTCATATTCATGATTCCATTTATATCCAAAAACTTACATTCAGTGAAATATGCCCTAGATCCCAAAGATTAACAATAATCTAATTTTCCCTAAGTGTTCTTGCTTCAAATTGAGCCCTAGCTACCCAACTAGAAATAACTGGTTCCCTTTACAATTTTTTTAAAACTACCCTCGAACCCTTTACAAAGTGGAAAGAAAATACATTTATACAGCCAGGGTCACCAGTTAGCATGAGTCTACGTGGACACCAACAGAAATCCTAACAGCTCAGAAAACATCAAACAACTCAGCCACGAACCTCCACCAACCATTCTAAATCATCCTGAAATCTCTTGTTAGGTGGAACCGAGAGAATGTTATGCATATTGGTCAAATCGAATAGGTACAGGGATGGCCAGCCATGACAGTAAAACTAGGAAAGTACATCGACCATGTCATCCAGGAAATCTATGGGTGCGATCATCACAGATCCAGAGGCCACAAATGTAGAAGCCATCCGTCTCAACCATCTATCCACCTTTAAGAACCCACGCCCTAGTTTTGCAATAAATTCCACCTCTATCGTGCCAACCCGCACCAGCATTCAAGGCTCAAGACTAAATCGGGACCATCATGCCAATCCATAGTGAAATTCTCATCACCATTCTCGAGCCACGGGCCAAGTGACCAACCACAATAAATGCATCCCTGGTTCAATCCATGTTAGCCACATCTTCTAGCAAACAAGTCAGTGTGACACCACGGAGTTAGGAAGACAACACGTTGAGAACCCAATGTTTCATCGAGCAAACATACCATTCAGCAAGACCAAGTGCATTCAGCCAAACATCACAGCAACAACAATGCCACATTGGCGAGAGAAGGAACAATCAATAGGAGATCATGATGACACCCCAAAAATAAGCACCATCGGTAAGAGAAAGTGGTGTCGGGAAGACCCCAGGGCGACAGTAAATGGTCAGTGAAGAGATACACCGAAAATCCAATCATATCGGCAACACACCATCCGATCGGGGAGACATCTAGCTAAAGAGAACATGTTATATCAATCACTAAGCACAGTCGGCAGGAGGCCACCAAGTCGGCAAGACTTCATATTGAGAACCTCCACACTTCGTTGGATAGGAAGGTCGGGAAGACTGGGCGTACTCGGCAAGATGTCACAGCGAAGTCACCGCAGCCAAAGGGAGGTCACACCAAGCATCAAAGGGGCCATCAAAGTTGGCAAGACAAGAAAGGGTTGGTGAGACATCTCCCTGACACAACGAACAAAGGCCGGTAGGAGGGGTCTCAAGGAGACAAAGAAGAGTCGGGAAGACCTCACCCCGAATGGAAACCATCACATCAAAAAGAAAGCCCATTAGTGAGACATGAAGGGGTCGAGGAGACATCTTCCCAACACAACCAACACAGGCTGAGAAGATAAGGCCTTGGGGAGACAAGCAGGGGTTGTCAAGATGTCACCCTAAGAGCCAAAAGTCACACTGAAGAAGAAGTAGGGAAGGTGAAAGTTGTAACAAGGGGCCAG
Organism: Sequoia sempervirens; assembly: GCA_007258455.2. Taxonomy (NCBI): domain Eukaryota; kingdom Viridiplantae; phylum Streptophyta; class Pinopsida; order Cupressales; family Cupressaceae; genus Sequoia; species Sequoia sempervirens. Next base: position 169,430,830 of record VDFB02358134.1, on the reverse strand, counting down.
TAACGAACAAAAAATGGGGCCCGAGGGGACCATAAGTGAAGAGCGAACTAGGTGAACAGGTCATCGAAGAGAAAGAACAAGCGGCCAAAAAGGAAAAAGAACCCACAGACCCAAATGGAGAAAATGAAACCCTATCCAGGGTTTAGACCATGAAGGAAACAAGGAGGAAAGACAAAAGAACCAAAGGGAGAAACACCCACCAGAAGTGAATTCAAAACGCTGAGCTCAACCCTTGTGGGAGCCCACTTAACCCACGTGTAAAATAAAGGAAAAACTCCCAGCCAAGGACCTAATGGGAAAATCAAAGGCACTCAACTAGAGAATGAAAGACAACCTAAAAAGGCACTAACAGAGGCTCCAATTGGGGGATGCATGCCCCTGGTGGGCATAGCAAGAATCAAAATCACTAGGAGAGCAGACTAGACAGAAAAGACAAAAATAAACCAGGAACTAGCCCAGACAGAGCCAGTAGACACAAAAGAAAACAAAATAGAAAGCAAATCCTAAGCTAACATTCATGGATAAGATACTTCAAGAACTATCCATGAACTAGAAGTTCAAGCATCTCACCTATCAGAGCCAGAAGAACATATGAATCTTCTCCCCACTTGCTGCTGATCACAAATGGACCTAGCCAGATTGCATCAAATTTGCCATGTTTTCCCTTATCTTCCAATATGGCATTCCATAATAAGACCAAATCTCCTTTCTCAAAATTCCTTGTAGTTGTCCTTTTGTCATATAGATTCTTCACTTGCATTTGCAACTTGGAATTTCTCCTTTGAGCATCCCTTCTAGTCTCATCTAGTTCTATGAGAGCATCCATTCTCAGTTGCATCTCATTGTTAATTTCGTTATCATAAACTTGGATAAACTTGTACATCTCTATCAGGTTGTTTTGGGACAACCTTGAATTTATGCCATAGACCAAGTCAAATGGGGCACAACCAATTTCCTTCTTCATAGTCACCCTGTCTGCCAAGACAACCAATTTCAACTTAGAATCCTAGGCTCTCTTATTCTGATCCAAGATTCTCTTGATGATCTTCATCAAGCTCTTGTTGCTTGACTCAGCTTGTCCATTTCCTTGTGGATGGTATGGTAATGAGTAGGAGATCTAGATACCATATCTTTCACAAAATTTAGTATATTCCTCAGATCTAAAACACATAGCATTATCGGATACAATTCTCTCTGGGCATCCAAACCTTGTCAAAATGTTATTCATCAAAAGGTTGATCACCACTCTGCTAGTTGCTTTCTTTGTTGGGATTGCTTCCACCCACTTGGTGAAATAATCAGTGGCTACCAATATCCAGGAGTGGCCTCCATTAGATTTGCATGATATCTCACCTATGAAGTCAATGCCCCAAGTCTGGAATGGAGATTGCACTGCAACTGGTCTAAGAGGAAGGTTACCAGAGAATTTCAGCTTACTAGAGAAATGTTGACAAGCATCACATGTCTCCACAAATTGATGGGCATCTTTAAATATAGTAGGCCACCAAAATCTGGCCCTCATTACCTTGTGTGCAGTTGCTTTGACCATGTAATGTCCTCTACAAGCTCCACCATGTGTTTCCTTTAGAAGTTCCAATGCCCGATTCTGATCCACACATTTCAGCATGACACCTTCTTTGTTTCTCCACTAGAGATTTCCCTCTATGATAACATATTTGATAGCATGTAGCTTTATCGTTCTCTTTTCATTTTCACTCAGATTGTCAGGGCATTTCATCTTCTGTAGATAATAGATCACATCCTTGTACCAGTCAGAGTGCTCCATATCACATATGTGTGATCTATTTTCCTCTTCTAGTGAGTTTATCTGATTGGATTCTAAATTGGCTTGGGCCATAAGGTTGGCCAATCCCTGTCCTCTCACCATTTTAGTAATTTGGACCTCAATGTTAAATTCTTGGATCTTGTTGATCCATCTACATTTTCTTCCTGACACCTCCTACTATGTGAAAATGTCTTTGGCAGCTGCACTAGGTACATATGCAACTATGACAGCTCCCATTAAATAAGGCTTGAAAGCTTTGACTGTTTTTACCAATGCATATGCCTGTTTTTCATTTATGTCATATTTCAGTTCTACAGCTTGTAACGACTTACTAAAAAAGGCTATAGGCTACTCAAAACCATTATCATTTTTCTGCAACAACACTCCTGCCACAGTGTGAAAAGAGGTAAACATGAACAATTGGAAAGGCTTTGAGTAATCTGGTGTCTTCAACATAGGAGCATCTTTTACTGCTTCTTTAATGGCTTGAAAAGCCTTCAAAGGCTCCTCTAACCAGACTATGCTCTCATTCTTCTTCAGCATTTTGGAGATGGGTTTGCTGATCTCTACTAAGTTTGTGACAAACCTTCTTAAGAAGTTTACCTGACCAAAGAAGGATTGTATTCCTTTGACATTCTTTGGTGGTGTAATCTTATCAATGGCCACTATCCTCTAAGGATCAATTCTTATTCCATCTTTTGAGACAATGTTCCCCAGTAACTTGCCCTCCTTAACCCCAAAGGAACATTTCTTGGGATTAAGGGAAATACCATATTCCAATGCCCTGACAAAGATTTTCTCTAAGTGAGAGCAATGGTCCTCTTCTTTCTTGCTCTGAGTAGTCAAGTCATCTTGGTAAACAGCAAGGAATAGGTCTAAAAACTCAGCAAAGGCCACATCCATGGCTCTTTGAAAAGTGGCACTAGCATTAATTAAGCCAAAATGCATTCTCACATAAACATAAGTTCCCCAGGGTGTGGTGAATGCTATCTTGTACTGCTCTGATTCTTTAACCATAACCTAATTGTAACCAGAGAATCCATCCATCATGGACAATAATTCACACCCAGTCACCTTCTGCAACATTGCCTCCATGTTTGGAAGAGGATAATTTTCCTTCAACGATGCAATATTTAAGTTTCTAAAATCCATGCACAACCTGAGATCACCATTCTTTTTTCTGACAGGAACCAGGTTTGACACCCATGAAAAATGCCTTGTGGGCTTAATGATTCCTGCATCACTCAATTTTGTTAGTTCTTCCTGCATCTTAGATCTCAAGGTTGGATTGATATGCCATTGCTTCTGCCTGAATGGTCTCACATCAGGCTTTAGGGGAATTTCATGTTGGAACAAATCTTCCCTCTAAGCCTTCAAGTCATCATAAGACTAGGCAAACACATGCCTATATTTCCTTAATAGGGTAATCAGCATCTTCCTTACATGAGGCTTCATCTTCTTGCCTATGTATACCTTTTTTGGTGCACTATCAGTCCCTAGATTAATTTATTCTAGGTCTTTCTTATGGGTAGCTGCTTGTCTTGTATTGGACTTGTCTAGTCCTTCAAAAATTCTTTCCAGTGCTACTAGTCCTTTTGGGATTTTATTGGTTTTCAATTGAATTACTTCATTCCCAAACAAGGTTTCTTTACCATTCTCTTCTACCACATATGAGCCAAAATCAATCTCTTGATGATCATATTGGTCAACACAGTGCAGGAACCTCAAGATATCATTGTCATCTTGAAACACCTACCAATTGCAGACATTATTAGGCACTGTAGGCCTAGTTTGTATCTCAATACTAGAGATTCCATTGAAGGTCACTTCATCCAATTTTACAACTATATTGGCCAGCAAGTCAGCCTTGGCATTTTTCCCTCTTTCTACCCAATCTATTCCAAAGGCATCAAATGCCTCAATGGTATCCCACACTTCATTCCTATATTGCCTCAAGCTCTTATCTTTAGTGACAAATCTAGATTTGACTTTAGAAATAATCAGCTTTGAGTCACCAAATACCCTTAACAGTTTTATCCCATGCTTAGAGGAAATTTTTAGGCCAAGTAGCAAAGATTCATACTCAACCACATTGTTTGTACATGCAAATTGGAGTAGAAATGAGTATTTGAAGGTCTTACCTTGTGGTGATACTAGCAGGACACCAGCACCTGAGCCATCCTGGGAGCAAGCTCCATCAAAGTACATAGTCCAAACTGACTCTTCTAAGGTAGTCTGCATGACTTCTTTGACTATTAGTACTGACTTGGTCTCTCCATTCTCTTGTTTTTCTTCCTCTACTCAAAAGGTATCCATATCAGTGTCAACAAAGTTGATGAGTGGAGGTTCTTCTATTTTATCAGTAGATTCAATCATATGCTTGCACCTTGACTCCCAGGCAATCTTAACATCCTTCTGATTGATGGAAAAGGTAGCAAAGGATAAATAACATTGCATACTTCCTCCCATAGAAGCACACCATTTCCTTGAGAACAGTATTCCATATGTTGGAGGGATATCAACTACTATGACACTCATGACAAGTTCCTTCTCAAGGCAAGTTGCCAGTCTATATGATACTTCATTTATGATTCCAATCACAGGGATCTCCCTTGAGTCCATAGCATAGCATTTTCCATAAGTACTATCCACCTTTAAGCCCATTTCCTCCATGATTTTGACAGGCATCACATTATTTGAGGCACCTGAATCAATCATACAATTTCTGAGCAAGTTTCCATTGATAATCAAGCTCAGAAAGAAAGGGTTGACCAGATCAAGGTTAGCAGTGATTATAGTTCCTAGATAGACTTTAGGATTCTCATTTGCGTTCAGTCTAGCTGCATCATCCTTCACCTGGCTTGAACTTATTTTAGGTATTTGAGCTTCCATTTTGGGTTGATTTTTCCTAGCAATGCTCTTGATGACTACCATTGTTTTATGCTTATGGTCATCGATCCTCATCATCTTGAGGAGTGGGACTATGACCTTTATCTGAGATAGGACCTGAAACATGTCAACTGGTGCATAACTTGGAATCTCTAGGAATATAACTTCATGGAAGTTAGTGCATCTGTTTTCTTACCATCACTTTGATTTGCAGGCCTTAATTCTTTCATCCTTGTATCTAATGAAGTAGCTTTACTGGTTATCTTAGCTTTGTCATTCTTTTTAGCCAAATTCTTGGCTCTTTGACTTCCTTAGCTTTGGTACTAGTTTTTGTGTTTTCAGCTCTAGTCCCTTTAGGATCAGTAGCACCTTCTTTAATGAATATTCCCCCTTGGTGACCTGGATTAGCCTTAACCACCCTATTTCTGAGGTGAATATCATTTCTAGCCCGAGCTCTAGTAGCCAATGCAACTGCATACCTTTCTATCTCTTCATTAGAAGGTCTCCTCAAAGAAATGCCACAGGTTTCAAGGTTGTAAGCAGTAAATTGATCATTTCCTTCTCCATCAGAAAATACTTATTGCTTATGAAGAAGACCTTCTTGTCTTTGCATATCTGTCTCATTTGTATCAGCACCATAGTCAGAGGAATATTCCTCATACTCCAAATCTGACTTGGTCATGAACACATTTGAAGTCTCATTAGGGTTGCCAGGATAATTTCCTTCCTCATAACTACCTTGCTTTTCTTCCACTGCCTTGGCTGCAACAGCACATTGATGTGAGGAGTGTAGCATTTCAAAGGCATCACACCATGGCAGATCATCTGCCATGTTTGAGGTATTCTTCTATAGTGGATCAGGCACTCCATGGAAGTTCCCCTGATTATTTTGGATAGGCCTCCCATTATTCCAGTTAGTGTGATATGGATAGTCTTGCAACCTTGGGGGCCTCTCCTTCCTTTGAAATTGAGGCTTTTAAGCCTTTGCTTGTTTCTGCAACAAACTCAAAACTTGATCCCACATTGTTTCTGGTGCTGCATCTTTGACCCCTTTCTCATTTGAAGGCTTAGAAGCTTTGGTAAGCATGGGATCATCTCTCCTACCCATCTTACCAGATGCTCTTCTATTATTTTCAATGTTTACAGCCATCTTGTAAGCCTCTTGTAGGGATTGTGGGTCTTTGTCTCTAAGCAAGTAGCACATCTTGCTATCATAGGCATTACAATAAATAAACATACATGATCTTTCATTAGGTCAGAGAGAAACAGGGACCTTAGCCATTGCTTTCTTGAATCTTGCATTAAATTCAGTAGCCATTTCATTATGTCCCTTTGTGATGTTACTAAAATCATGCAGCCTAAACCTTGGATCAGTTTGGTCTCCATACTATTCTCTAAAAATTATGAAGAATGAGTTCTTAGAGTCAATGCTCAAATCAGGCAGACTATTGTACCAATCCCTAGCATCTTCTATAAGAGACTGCATAAATTACTTCATGGCTACATCCTCCTCCCATAACTCAAAGTCCTCTAAAAGACTTTGAAAAGCTTTAAGGCGATCCTCACCACTGATAGAATTATTGCCTGCAAACCTTGGCACATGTTTCCTAGCCTTGTCAGGCACTGGATCTGGGTAACCAAGAATATTATCAAAACATAACTTCCTGTATCTATCAGTATGTGTCACTCTTCTTCCCATAGGTCTTCTTTCTTCACCTTTAGTATCACTGTCTCTTTGTCTTTCATTTTGATGACCTGATTGCTGACCTTGAGGCTCTTGTTGATCAACAAAATGGATAGATTTTTCATGACCTCTAGGGGGTGGATTGGAACTAGCAAGGGTATCCATGGGGGAACTTCTGTTACCAACATCAGGATTTGAAAAGACAGCATGACCAGATGTGTTCTGAGCATCAGGGACAGGGTCCTTCAAAGTAGATTCTAGAAAACAAAGCTTCCTCTTCATCTCTTTGTTTGTTGCAACCAACTCCATCTCGCTTGTCTTTCTCTCCAACTCCTCATTTTCCTTCATTAACTTATCAAAGATTGAGGGATTACCTTGCTGATCTATGTTTTTCATGGCACCCCCTCATTTATCCTTACTCCTTCATTTCCTCTCTTTTCCTGCATAGGATGCTTACCTTTGTCCACATTTTGAGGCTATTTACTGGTATTCCTAGGAGGAGGAACAACATGTTCCTCAACCCTATGAATTTGAGGTTTATTTGTGGTCTCATTGACTAAGGGATCAGAGAGAATCCTTCCTGAGGTTTTAGGTAATCCTAGGGTGTCCTCATTTTGTTGGGCTGCCAATCTATCCATGGTTTCCATCTCTTTTAACCTTCTATGCAGCTCATCCCTCTTATCCGTAGCATCTCTAATCTTTTTCTCTTTTGTTGCTTCTCTCTATTTCCTACTCTCATTTTGTGCAGCTATTTGTTGACTAAGTCTTTGTATGTCATTGGAGATCTCATCCTCATCAGGTAATGTAGACTCTCTATCAGAAGCTGTACTAGCAGTTTGGTATGGGTTGTGGGAATAATCATCTCTAGTTGATGGATCATTTGGGACATGGGTAGCCCTAGAAGGTATAGGCATGGGGCATTCTATGGTTCTAGCATGCTGGGTATTCCTATTATTCCTTTGGAATCTACCCCTTCCCCTTTGTTGTATGGAATTTTGGCCATGATCTGATGAATATTCATTTACAATATTTTTCATATGCACTTCCCCTCTCTCATTGGATACATTATCATCTAAATCTACCAAATCTCTTTCACTTTGTGAACTGAAATGAGAAGAAACTTGATGTTCAGGGGTGGGATGCAGTGTAGACATACCTTTTTGTGTTGGTTTTTCCTTCACCCATTTGCCTTTGTTTCTAGGCAACTCTTCTTCCAGCTCCTGCTTTGGATGGTTTCTATAGTAACCTCGTGTTCTCCTCATTTTGTTGGGATTCCTTCAGCCTTCTTGACTCTCTTTGAATTTCTACTCTGAACTTCTTCTATATCTTTAAATACTGGTTTGCACTAGTACAAAGACTTCAGAGTCACCACCCAAGCTTCTTGGGACAAATCAGTAATAATGGTGTTACTTTTTGGAATACAACAAGACTTTCAGAGCTTGGTAACTACAACTTGACAACAATAAGACTAGGAATCACTCAGGAATATAAACACAAAGGTAGAGACATAAGCTATACTCAACCAATGTTCTCAAATGACTGACTCTATGAACAAACTATGGGATAAAACAGCTTGGAGATTCTATTGAATATGAAACATGGCTCCCCAGTGGAGTCACCATCTTGTTGGTCATTTTTCTTGTTTAGGAAACAACTAACTAGCAGGTCTATGCAAACAACTATGAGCTTTCCAAGCTCAATGCCTGAATGTTCGCTAGACAGATGGCCAACAGATGAGATGCAACACTTGTGGCTGCCATCTCCTTCACTTCGGGCTCTGCAAGACCCAGGGGTAATCCCTTGAACAAAGCATATTCAATCTCCTTATAGCAGATATACTAGGGTTCACTCAAAGTTGGCTTCCTTTGAGAAAACAATGTATATCCTACTGAGAATGCTAAAAAAGATATAGTATAACATGGAACATAATCGATTAATTAAAATATTTTTTATCTGATTGAACAACCAGGCTAGTGAAGATATAAAAATTGTCACCAGATTAGTGCCAATATCCTTGGGCAAGGAGTCATGAAAATGTGCAACAAAAGGGGTATCTAACTTTGGAAACCTAAGCCTTTATGAAGTTAACCTTATTAACCCATGAACTAGTGATTGAATCTATCAAACTTCTTATCAAATCCCTTAATAATGCATAGAAAACTTCAGATTGATTAATGCAATTTAACTCATTCCTCAAACAAGAGGATCAACTAGAACCAGAAAATGAAATGATCCTTGATCATTTAGTTTCATTAAAATTTCATACACACCATTACAAGGAGAGATTTTTAAATTCAATCAGTCATATTCATGATTCCATTTATATCCAAAAACTTACATTCAGTGAAATATGCCCTAGATCCCAAAGATTAACAATAATCTAATTTTCCCTAAGTGTTCTTGCTTCAAATTGAGCCCTAGCTACCCAACTAGAAATAACTGGTTCCCTTTACAATTTTTTTAAAACTACCCTCGAACCCTTTACAAAGTGGAAAGAAAATACATTTATATAGCCAAGGTCACCAGTCAGCATGAGTCTACGTGGACACCAACAAAAACCCTAATAGCTCAGAAAACATCAAACAACTCAGCCACAAACCTCCACCAACCATTTTGAATCATCTTGAAAGCTCTTGTCAGGTGGAACCAGGAGAATGTTATGCATACTGGTCAAATAGAACAAGTATAGGGATGGCCAGCCATGACAGTCAGACTAGGAAAGTACATCAACCATACCATCTAGGAAATCCACGGGTGTGATCATCATAGATCTAGAGGCGACAAATGCAGAAGCCATCTGTCTCAACCATCTATCCACCTTTAAGAACCCACGCCCTAGTTCTGCAATAAATTCCACCTCTGTCGTGCCAACCCACACTAGCATTCGAGGCTCAAGACAAAATCAGGGCCATCATGCCAATCCACAGTGAAATTATCATTGCCATTATGAAGCCACGGGCCAACTGACCAACCACAATAAATGCATCCCTGGTTATATCCATGTCAGCCACATCTTCTAGCAAACTAGTCAGCATGACACCGAAGAGTCAGGAAGACAACACGCCAAGAACCCAATGTTTCATCAAGCAAACATACCATTCAGCAAGACCAAGTGCATTCATCCAAACATCACAGTGACAACAATGCCACATCGGTGAGAGAAGGAAAAATCGACAGGAGATCATGACGACACCCCAACAAGAAGCATCATTAGCAAGAGAAAGTGGTGTCGGGAAGACCTCAGGGCGACAACAAATGGTTGGTGAAGAGATACACTGAAAAGCCAATCATATTGGCAACACACCATCTGATTGGGGAGACATCTGGCTGAGGAGAACATTTTATATCGATCACTGAGCATAGTCGGCAGGAGGCCACCAAGTCAGTGAGACTTCATACCAACAACCTTTGCACTTCGTCAGACAGGCAGGTCGGCAAGACTGGGAATACTCGGCAAGACGTCACAGTGAAGTCACCGCAACCAAAGGGAGGTCACACTGAGCATCAAAGGGGCCATCAAAGTCAGCAAGACAAGAAGGGGTCAGGGAGACATCTCCCTGACACAACAAACATAGTCCAGTAGGTGGGGTCTCGGGGAGATGAAGGAGAGTCGGGAAGACCTCACCCTGAATGACAACCATCACACCGAAAGGAAATCCCGTTGGTGAGACACGAAGAGGTCGAGGAGAGATCTCCCCGACACAACCAACATAGGCCAAGAAGATAAGGCCTCAGGGAGATAAGTAGGGGTTGTCGAGATGTCACCCTGAGAGCCAAAAGTCATGCCAAAGAAGAAGTGGGGCAGGTGAAAGCGGTAACAAGGGGCTGGTAACGAACAAAAAATGGGGCCCGAGGGGAGCATAAGTGAAGAGTGAACCAAGCAGACAAGTCACCAAAGAGAAAGAACAAGTGGCCATAAAGGAAAAAGAACCCACAGACCCAAATGGAGAAAATGAAACCCTAGCTAGGGTTCAGACCATGAAGGAAACAAGAAGGCAAGACAAAAGAACCAAAGGGAGAAACACCCACTAGAAGTGAATTCAAACATGTTGAGCTCAACCCTTGTGGGAGCCCACTTAACCCACGTGTAAAATAAAGGAAAAACTCCCAGCCAAGGACCTAATGGGAAAATCAAAGGCAATCAACCAGAGAATGAAAGACAACCTAAAAAGGCACTAACAATGCACACCCTTAATGAAGAGATTAGGAGATGGATTAGGATTAGATGAAAATGACATGTGAGAAATTAAATAAATGTAATATTTATTTAATTAATTTGATGAAAAGGGGATTAAGGAGGGTAAGGTATTTAATTATTAATTAAATACCTTAGGGATTTGGCAGAATTAAGGATATTAATTAAATAATAGTAATATTACTTAATTAATGCAAATAATAGGATGTTTAGATGAAGGAGGATAAATTTGGATAAATTAAGTGTCCAAATTTAGGTGTCTACATTTTTCTCCTCTTTGAGATGGTGTTACGAAGTAGCATCATTTCAAAGAATATTAAAATATAGAACCTAGAAGAAGATGGTTAGATTGGGAAGGATGCCCCAGTCATCAAAGGGATGACTAGGAAGAAATATGATGGGGGTGAAGATGAAGATTAGGGATAAGGACTCCCCCTCGAGAGGGCATGCGTGTTCAAGAGAACGTGGGTGTTCTCTAGAAATGAATGAGATGATGAAATGGGAGATGAGGAAGATGATGCAAAGGGATGGATATGAAAGGATGAAAAGGCAACAAGAGGTTGGGAAGCACAAATGGATGCAAGATCGAAGATAATGTTGCCCCAGTCAAGCTACAAGAGAAAATGGGTGGATGATGGATGGAGTGTCATCAATGAGCGAATGATATAACATGAGGATAGGGAAGGATACATTCTAATGAGTGTTGATGAAAGTGTTGTTTATGAGGGAAGGATGCATCCCAAAACAGCATGAGGATATGGAAGGATACATCCAGATAAAAAGGGTTGTTGATGAGGGAAGGATACATCCCGAAACAATACCAAAGGATAGGGAAGAATACATCCTAAGGATGAGGAAGATGATGAGGATGATTGGATCAAGGCTTGTAACAAGGTTGGGTATGGGACCAAGGATGTGATTAGATGATTGGGGCTAAATAGAATGGATGGGGGGATTTTGATAGATGAGAGGATGGGGGATGCATGCAAGATGATAGAAATGAAATGCAATCCTCGTTCAAATTTCCATCTTTAGAGCATTGATTTTTGCTATAGCATAAGACACCAAGCGCTAGGGTATGTGGAACCAAGGCGTATTAGTGTCTAATGCATGCAACAAACACAATAGACAAGAAGGCTATCCCAACACCCCAAAGTCACGAAGACCTTGGTTGGGCCAAGTATTGAGATAACCACAAGCACAAAAGGATGCCCCAGCATAACACAAGACCACAAGGATCTTGGTGGGTACTACATGGGACAACCAAGAAGACACAAACAAACAAAAGATCAAGATATGCCCCTATGTGTACCAGTCAAAGCACACCATGATATAATGGATCATGGCGGCCTTGACAAGTGATGATAGGGAGCTCAAATGATAAATAAAAGCCAAAAGTATCAAAAAGATTGCAATCAATTTCAAATGTCCTTTTCCATAGGATCAAGGGGATGGATGGGATTGATGTGGACTATTAGGAAGGATGCATCTTGTTGAGACCGACGATGGTTACTAAACTAAAAGATCAATATGACGCAGGATATTCAGAACTAATTAAATCTGATGATACAAGGGGATCTTGTTTGTTAATAACTAGCTAGATAAGGGCATAGCTTGATGACACGATACAAGAGACATGAAACAAGATAGGAGACTGACACACCCTACAGACGTAGGGGCTCAAGGGCTGATCAAAGATTAGCCTTGCCTACATGAAAGCGTAGAGCCCTCGTAGTTTGATAAAAGGCTAATGCCTGACCACGATGGAGACCTTGATGGAGGGTAAAGATAGGATGGACAAAAGAAGCAAAGTGGACAATGAAGATCAATGATAGACAATAATAGAGTGGATGGACAGAACCCCGGGGGTGGATCAAATATGATCAACCTTTCCTATGTAAAAGCGCAGGGGCAACGTAGTTGGACCAACAACCAATGACAAACGATGGATAAAGGATGATAAGATGATAGGATAAGTGGATAAAAAGATGGGACTGATATGACAAGATAAGATAGACCTATTGGATTAGATAGGATGATGGTGACTACATGAAGCTCAATGATGGGATAGTTATCCAAATCATCAAAAGATGAATTGGGAGGATGGAATGATGGGGAGATGAATGATGAGAAAGGATAAGAGATTGAAAAGATGTGTAAAAGAAGTAGAAGTGATGGCGATGAGATAAATGGCATTGGCTTGCATGGAGGGAGGCCTATAGCCAGATACCAATGACAAGGGATTGTGAGATGGGATGAGGATGAAGATGAAAGAATGGATAGAGAGATAGGGATGGGGGATGGAAGACATTGTTTGAATGGATAGGAAGATAAGGATTGGGAGATGAAAGGGATGCTAGGATAGATGGATAGGAATATAAGGATGGGGAGTTGGAAGGGATGTTGTGGTAGATGGATAGGAAGATGAAGGGATGTTATGGTAGATGATGTGTCCAAGGACTATGTTACAAAGGAAGATAAATTCCCCCACTCTAGATATGTCATGTATGATGATGCATGAGGGATGGAAGACAAGTGGATGGGAAGATAAAGGAGATAACTAGAGGAGGATAGGATAGGTGACTAAGGAATATGATAGAGCATGGAGGAAGGGAATGTATACCAAGAGGTGTCCAAAGCATGCATAGATAAGTTCCCTTGTTTTGATCAAGATCACAAGAAGGATGGAGGGATGGGAGATAAATGGGATATGATGGTAGGATGCAGAAGATAGGTATAGCAGGAAGACGAGTGCATAGCTGGAAGCATAGCAGGAAGCATAGTGGATGCATATTAGGAAGCTTCCCCCAAGTGTGGAAAAGGATGAACGGGGATTTATGCATGATGCCTATTTACTAGGTTTTCATCATGGTACTTATCCAAGGCACTTGTTTGCCAAGTTTTCACCATTGGACGGATTATTTCTCTTTACTATTTTATTTTATTTTTATTTTTTGTATTTTTGGACATTTTTTGGTTTTTTTGAAAATTTGGATTTCATGCAAAAGGAGATGGATAAGGATAAGGAGGTGGATAAGCATATTTAGAAGACATGTGATAAGGAGGTGGATGAAGGACTTAAGCATCAAGTTCCATACAAGGTGTTAAGAGCCCATGTTCAAACCGACTGTTGGATGTTGGTACAACCTTATTAGGATAAATGGATTATGCAAGAGGATAAATTAGAGGGATTTGATGGGGGAGATATGTGGGGTAATGGGTGGGATGTTGGAAAGGGTATGGATAGAATGATGGGGTGATGTGTGATGGGGTGGTGAGTTTAGGACCAACATTGGCACATATGGTGATGAATGTGAAATGATAGGAGTATTAATGGATGGAGAATACAGGGGTAATGGAGGAGATGGGATGGTGAATTTTGGAACATAAGGGCCTAAAACAGACTTAGGAGATGAAAGGGGTGTATGATTAGCTTTTGGATTAGCAACTTTGGATGTTCTTACAAATTTTTCATTTGATGGAATTGCATATTTTTTCTTTGGGATCCACATGGTTTTGATCTTTTCTTTGGTGGACCTTTGCGGGCTACCGATTTGATTTTGATTTTGGATTTTATTTTTCTTTTATGCAACATGTCATTTAGAGGGGACATGGGAAGCTTTAGATTCATGTGGATGTTTAGATTGATACATTCTTTTTTTAACACCCAAAGTGATTTTGATAGCAATGGGATGGGTGCGAAGAGATGGATGATGTGGAGCGACGAAGGTAGGATTATAGGGATTATGTGTAGATGGAGGATGTACGGGTATGTTCCTTTGTTGATCCTAATAAGGGGACATGCAAGTGGGATGTTTATGATGGATGACATGGATAGATGTTGGATGGACGAAAGGATGAGATGGAGGAGGTGATCTTGGGATATATGGATTGAAAGCAAACATAGTGGGTGGAGGGACATAAGAACCCAAGATGGATGGAGTAGATGAAGGATGGGAGATGGTGGATGGAGGGATGTAAGGACCCAAAATGGATGGAGCAGATGAAGGAGGAATATGGACAGTTGTTTTGAGGCGATACAATAGAGGAGGAGGGATGGCAAAATATGGTCTGGTGGAGTGATGGGAAGAACTAACATTTCTTTTGGAAAAGGCTCGTTGAGGACGTCTAGAGGTTGTACCAACATCTTTAGATTGTGAGTTGTGGGAAATAAGTCCAAGACCTTGCATGCAGATTTGTTCTTTGACTTGGATGGGCTCCAAAATACCTTGCTCATGAAGGCCTAGACCTTTTCCTTAATAGTTTATTTTCTTGAGCATGCGATCCATCATAGGATTTGTGTTATTCTGAAAACATGATGTGAGTCCATTAGTAGGTGGAGGATGATGGGTGGTATATACACTATGTTTTTCTTCTGTGATGAGGCCACCATGGAAGAATAAGAGAGTACCAAGGGGATATGCAAGCGGTGTGGGGATAACAGTTTTAGGCGGTGATGGGGGATCATGAGAGGGAGATGATCAGATAGTAGCATTTGGATGGGTGGTATCAGGAGAGGGATCAGGGGATATGATAGGATTTGGATTTGTGGTAGTGGGCTCATGCAATGGAGATGGAGATGGAGCAGTGGAAGCTTGAATGACAAGGGGATCATGGGATGGAATGGATGGGGGTCTATGATCTTGAGGTGGACTAGATGGGATGGTAGGATCTTGATCTGAAGAAGGGGATATGTTGGCATGCTTTGGATTAGGCTCTTGGCACGACTCATTGTGTGTAGGAGGCATGATAATGGAGTCTTGGTGGGACTCTTCAAGTGGGGAAGATAGAGGGATGGAGGATTCAAAACATTCATGGGAATGGATTTTAGTGACACTAGGAGTGGAAGAAGTGGATTGGATTAGGGTGTCGTTGATGGGTTTGACAGCTCTCAGAGTAAGAGGTGGGTGTTCAATGGATTCGGTAGATGTGATGGTAGGAGATGGGGGCTCAATGGATTCAGAGGATGTGGTTTTGATGGTTTGAGTGGCACTAGGGGTGGTATCATCAATGATAGGTGTTGGGTGGAGAAGGGTCTCGTTACTAATGACTGTGGATGATGGGTTGGGATGACATGATTCCATAACTTCAAGGTGTGGAGTGGGAAATATCTTCTTTGTTATAAGTCCTTGGAGAACTTTTGGGGTGAGAAACTTGAATACTCTAGGTTGAGATGGCGTGGTAGGAGTGGATGAAGGATTATGGATTGGTGGGGGATTAGGACTAGGGATTGGTGGACTAGGATTAGATGGGGAAATGGGATTGGATGCAAGACTGGGAATAGATGAGGGATTGAGATTAGATGAAGGGTTAAGATGGGGGTATTGGAATGGTGAATTAGGACATGAGGATGTAGGTGGTAGATTGTAGTAAGGGTATTGGGATGTTGGATTAGGATGGGAAGATTGAGGTGGCAGATTGAGATAGGTTGGTCAGGGTGTTGGATTAGGATAGGAAAGTGTGAATGTAGGATTAAGGTGAGTAGATTGGTATGGAAGATTAGGGTAGTGGGTATATGCAGATGAAGGATTCAGATAGGAGGATGTGGGCGGGAGATTAGGATAGGAGTATTGTGATGGCAGAGTAGGATAAGAGGATGATGTAGATGAAGGATATGATGGAAATGATGGATATGATGGAAATGATGGATATGATGGATATCCCTTGTCAAAGGTAGCATAAGAAGCATGATTAGGCATGAAGGAAGACATAACAAGATAACTCAAAGGGGTGATTGGATTTTGGAAAGTGGGTGGAGAAGTCTTAATAGCAATGATAGTGTCAAGGGGATCTAAGTCATATTCTTCTTGATTGCCAAGACTTTCATTATCGTTGTCAACATAATTAGGGTTTCCCTTGACCACTATTGATGGAGGATAAGGATTAATGATGGTGAAAGGATAAAGAGGATGGATGAAATATTTTGGATGGCAATGGACTAAAGCTCAAATCGGGATTTAGGTCAAGCTCAGATTAGGATTGGACTAAAGCTTAGATTAGGATGATTAGATGATGCGATGGGATTGATTTTGGCAATTGGATTTGATTATCAAAGGATGATTACGACACTGAATTTTCTTCGAGATGGAAGTAGATTGATTGGGTCAAAGGTGATTGGACATGGATGCGATTGGATTGGATTGGATAAGATCAATCGATGATTGATAAGATAAATTGAGGGATCGGATAGGATGAGGAAAGGGACTGTAAACCCTGTTCAGAGATTACCCTAGGTGACGTAGGATACTAATTGATTAGATTAAAGGATGAATGGATGATTGCGGCATTGAATCCACTTTGAGATTGAAAATGGATTGATTAGGCTGACAATAATGATTAACTTAGGATGGATGACAATCCTAAGTGGATGTTGATGATGATGATTAGATCAGACACTTAGGTCAACTTAGATAATAACCTGAGGTGAAGTTCAAGGGATTTGGATGATGATTTGATTGGGAGAAATGGATGGACAAATGACCGCTCAAAACAAGAGAAGGAGGTTCAGAATAGGTGAAAGATTACTCAGAACGAGTAAATAGATGATCAAGCAGAATGAATGACTACTCAAAACAAGTAAACAACCACTCACAATGGATGTATGATTCTTAGAATGAGAGGATGAAGGTTTGGAATAGATAAAATATTACTAAGAATGAGTAAACGATTGATGGGGATTGTTGAATGAGAGTTTGAAATGATTAAAAGAGGTTTGAAATGGATGAATGTTTACTCAGAATGAGTAAATTGATGATCAGAATGGCTAAACGAGAGTTTGAGATGATAGAAGAAGGTTCAAAATAGATGAATGTTTACATAGAATGAGTAAACAAATGATTGAAAAGGGAGAACAACTATTCAAAATGGATGAATGAAAGGTTGAAATGACTATAGCTCAGATTAGGATTAGATTAAAGCTCAAATTAGGATTGGGTTGAAGCTTATAATGATTAGAGGATGTGATGGGATTGATTCTACACCAAATTTTAGGATTTAAAGAACATAAGGTGCTGACAATCAGATTTTTCTAGATTTGGCAATTTTAAAAAATTATCAATTTTTTCCATTTTAGGAAACTTCACAAACATACTTTTGAGAGTTTATTTTTTTCCCAAAAAATACCTAAAACTAATATAGGATGAATTTCCAACTAACATCCAAAATTTGAGACATGCATTCCAAGTTATTAAGGAAAGCGATTTTTCAAAAACTAAAAAAAAAACACTAAATTGCAATTTTGAGGGTTAAGATGGAAGTTTGAGGCCCCAAAAATGTGGCGAAATGGTGTCCAAGGGACTTCTAGTTAGTTGGGAATCCACATGCCACCTCATAACGCAACCATCAGTAAAATTTTAGCTCAAACGGGCACCCGAGTCAAAAGTTATGGCCTTCGAAAGTTTCGGCACAAAAATCAAAATTCTCAAAATGAAGTCTAGATGATTGGGATAGATGGTTTGATGTTGGATATGGACTCTAATGATATTATAAGTGGCACTTATGTGATTTTGGTGATGAAATGATGAACTACGAAAAGGTGTTGATGATGGGAAAATGGGTGCTTGGAACGGATGAATGACTCTCAGAAAGAGGGGAGGAAGATTCAAAATAGATGAACGAGTACTAAGAATGAGTACTCAGAATTAGGATTGGTTTGAAAGATATGATGGGATTGGTTCCACCGGTCGTATTTGGGAACTGAATTTTTTTTTTACCAAATTTTTGTAGAGGGGAAAATTTTCCCTCACAGATGGTCAAATTTTCCCTTCTAGGGCGACTATGCCCCCTTCTGGGGCAACTATGTCTGTGGCCCCCTTCTAGGGAAACTATGCCCTTATAGAGGGGTGACTGTGCCCCCTTCTGGGGTTACTATTCCCCCTTCTGGGGTGACTATGCCCTCACAAAGGGGTAGATTCACCCCACTATGGGGTAAATTCACCCCACTGCTTTGCAGACTCTTTAAGTGCGTAAACGGGTTGTAAGAGACGGGTGATTGGAATGGGGTGTTAGATAATTGGATTGAGGAAATGGATGATTGGATTGAGAAAATGAATGATAGGAGTGGATGAACAAGCACTAAGAACTGGTAAATGGTTGCATAGAATGGACAAAGGACTCTCAAGTCACGGAAACGAAGGCTCGAAACGAGTAAACAATTTATTAGAAAGGATGAACAACTCTCAGAATGATGAGATGGATACTTGAAATGGATGAAAGATTACTTGAAATGAGTTAGTGGAGGATTGAAAGGGATGAAAGACTACTTGGTCAAACGGATGTTGGAATGGCTAAGCGAAGGTTTGGAATGGCCAAACTGAGGTTCAAAATGATAAAATGAAAGTTTAGAATGATAAAACAGATGTTTTAGACATTTAGAATGACAAAACAGAGGCTTGGGATGATGAGATAAAGGTTGGGAATGATTAAATGATGGTTTAGAGGCTAAACAGATCCAAACGGGGTGATTCTGGCTATTCAGGAGGGCAAATTCGCCCCTCTACAGTAACCAAAAGGCATGCTTTCCCTTCTCCAGCAAATCAAAGGGCGCAATCACCCTTCTACAGTAAATCAGAGGGTCCAGTCACCCTTTTGTGGTAAATTATAGGGCGTAGTCACCCTTCTGCAGTGAACAGGGACTTGGTTTGATGAAAATGACTATGGAAAGGACTTTAAAATGACAATAATAAGGCCAATTTGTTAAAAAGTTTACTAGTTTCTCACAAAAAAACACTTTCAAGCAAACATGATCCTATGACTTGTGTTAAGGGTATGGCCAATGAGGTCTTAATATAGGATGCACAAGGTGTCTAGGGAGTCCTCGATATACTCTTGGTACATGAGGCACAACCATGAACACCAGCCTGTCACAAGCATGAGTCGGGAACCCCAACAAGATACTGAAGGGCTCAGACCAACACTTCACGTCTATCTAGGTATCACCCTAGCTTCAATGCTCTGCCAATTACGACACGACTGGATTGGGTTACAGCTTTTGCTCTCCCCCATTTATATACCTTGCCGATACACGTAGTTGGAATCGTCCCTTGGGGTGATGAAATCCCCAAGCAGGTCCCACTAGAAAGAAAGCACTAATCGTTTCCAACTACTCCCCAGGCTCACACGAAGTGCAAGGGGAAAGTGAAAAAAACTAATGCCCCCTTTTGGTAACACAAAAAGATAGACACAACAAGCAATGAATATTACTTCTACTAATTAGACTATGTTCTTATATTAATGACAATAGCAAGGATAGTTTCAAAAAAATTTGAGCTAATGAATGGCCCTAAAAGCAACTGTTAGTTGTCTTATCTCTCATTCTTCATCAATTACACAAGAATATGCTACAAAATGTTAGCAAAAACACAAAGATCCTTGTAAGAAATAATGTTAGGGGGTTAGTACATGAAAACAGCAAAAAATGGGAGCAAAAACGAAGCTAAAATGGTCGTTTTACCTTTCAAAATGTGTTGTTTTGGGGCATACTCGCCCCTCTGCAGTGCTGAGGAAGGGCCCAGTCACCCTTTTGTAGTGACCAAGAGGGCGCAGTCGCCCTTTTGCAGTGACTAGGAAGGCACAGTCACCCTTCTGCAGTGACCGGGAGGGCACGGTCGCCCTTCTATAGAAAATGTTAATACAGAAAGTTCAACCAAGGGGGCATAGTCTCCTTTTTGCAGAAAATGTTAATACAGAAAGTTTAGCTAAGGGGGCATAGTTTCCCTTCTCTAGAAAATGTTAGTATAGAAAGTTCAGTCAAGGGCATAGTTGCCCTTCTGTAGAAAACGTTAGTACAGAAAGTTTAACCAAGGGGGCATAGTCACCCTTCTACATAAAACGTTAGTAAGCTAAAAATCCAGATAAGGGCGTGGTCGCCCTTCTACAAAAAAATAGAGGGCATAGTCACCCTTCTGGCATAGTTTCCCTTCTGTAGAAAATGTTAGTAAGCTAAAAATCCAAATAAGGGTGTGGTCGCCCTTCTACAGAAAAATAGAGGGTGTAGTCCCCCTTTTGCGGTTACCAGGAGGGCATAGTCACTCTTCTGTGATCACTAGAAGGGCACAAGCACCCTTCTGCAGTCACCAAGAGGGCGCAGGCGCCCTTCTGTAGTCACCAAGAGGGCGCAGTCGCCCTTTTTCGATGTATTCCTACAAACAACTCAACGACAACAAATGTGAAATTGAGGAACCTGCTTGTGGGTCCCACCGGGCATGCCAGAAATGTGATATCCAAATGTTTAACCTATTATAAGCAACTAAAATGCAGTGGAAAAACACAAAGAAACACTTCAAGATTAGCCTAGGAAATTTTTTAATGCAAACATAAAAAATGTAAAATGATTGTAAGTGGTTATACCTTCCCTTTGTAGCTGAAACTCCTTGGTTGGCCCTTGATTTTGATTTTCTTTGTATGCTCCGTGATGGCTTTTGATATGGCTAAATGCAAGATTTGACTATATGCTTGAATGCAAATGCAAATAGATGAAATTGATGGCTAGATGAGTGCACAAAATGACAACATTTAGTTGCAAAATGGTTAAGTGTTCTAAATGCCTTAGAGGAGGGGGTATTTATAGAAGAATTTGAATTCTCTAGAGAATTCAATGGTTGACATTTATCCAATTAAGCCAAGATGAAGGGCTAAGGTGAGTTGAAGACTCAGAAGCCCTCACATCTTGACATGTGGAATGTTAAGTGGCTAAGGGTGAGATGATGTGTAGGTGATGTGGAAGGAGAGTACATGATGTGGAGGAAGGACATGTACCTTGGAAGTACATTAGGAGATGAGAAGATTCTTTGGAGGAATAAATGTGAATTAAAAATTCACATGCTTGGGAGAATCTAGTGGATAAGAGAGGGTCTCCAAAAAAGTGGGAGTTTTTCACATGTGAATTGATGTGACAAGTCAAAGATTCTAGAAGATGCATGGGAAAAGGGGATTCTAGGAGGAACAAAAGTGAGCTAAAAATTCACATGGGGAAGAGAGGAGCCTTGTATGAATATAAATGAATTAAAAATTCCTTGGGGTATGGGGAGAGTTGACCAAGGTACTAATTAGGCTTAACTAATCAGTAATTAGAAGATAATTAAGGGTTAATGAGGATTAAAAGCCAACTTACAAAATTTGGAGGATGTGACACATCCTAATCAAGGATTAGGCATGTGCACACCCTTAATGAAGAGATTAGGAGATGGATTAGGATTAGATGAAAATGACATGTGAGGAATTAAATAAATGTAATATTTATTTAATTCATTTGATGAAAATGGGATTAAGGAGGGTAAGGGATTTGGATTAATTAAGGATATTAATTAAATAATAGTAATATTAGTTAATTAATGCAAATAATAGGATGTTTAGATGAAGGAGGATTAATTTGGATAAATTAAGTGTCCAAATTTAGGTGTCTACACCTTCAACCGATGTTTGTTGATCACATTCTTGCATGCTAGAGGGTCTGCTTTCCACATGTTTTTAGCATATCCCTCTTTAGTTTCCTCCATTACATTATATGTAGGGATATGGAATGTTTGGCCTATGGATCTAGCAAATAAATCTGCAAACACTTTGTTGTCATGGTCAATGATTTTTCTAATGCTATGATAGCATTCTCTGCATACCATTACTAATTCGGGAGCAACGAGCATGGGTGGAAAGCCAAATGACTTGGTGAGACCACTCGCTTTTTAATTTTCATGAATTTTTAGTTGTAGGGTGGATCATTACCCTTTTCCAGAACTCATCTATATCTACACGCCCAAGATTGATGTCTAACATGGAATCCTAGGTGGAAGTGATCTTAGAGGTGCACTCCACCCCATGAAATTGGTACTTCATTTGATCCTTCTCCTCCCTCCCTCTTGGTAGGCATGTAGGTTTCTTTCCTTTCTCTTTCTTGAAAAACTTCTCTAATGGACCCCCAACAAATTCCATAAATCCTGTATACAAAGACACAGTAAGTGCATTCATATAAAATTGAGGAAGCATTAGTTAAATCCTACAAAATGAGGGTTAAATCCAATAATTCATCACTAGGAGATCATAAGATTCATCAAAATTCATCATTCAAAGCTCATTTGGATCAAATACAAGAATGTGGGTCTAGGGATGCGAGCTTCCCTAGGCTGGGGGCCATCAGGAGTGACCAGGAGAAAAATGATGTTGGGGTCACATCAACCTATAGATAGCCATCCGCAGTCAAAGTTATGCATTAGGGATTTGGTGGTCAAATTATTTAGGAGGCCACTTGGCATGTGGGGAGATCAATTATAAAGTCTTTAGAGTCACTTGATTAACCATCTCATTTATGCGGGCTCAACACATGTGAAATCAGGGGACTAGATGGATGTTTGGGGCTTAGTCATTGAGAAGTGGTAAAAAAGACATGTTTCCCTATAGGGAGAAGTCCACAGTGTGGGTTGTGCAAGATTTTTGGATGGTTTTGGCTTGCTAACACAAGGTTCAATCAACTTGGAAGGTGTAGGGAAGAACTGGCAGAAAACTATTATTTGATGGCCGTTAGGAATGGTAGAAGTGAGATGGAGGTTTGCATGCGGTATTCCACATAGATGGAATCGTAAAACACCTAAACTTAGTCATTTCGCTCCAAATAAAATTGGACTATGGGGGAAGATGTGTGATATACATCACGGGTAGAAGAGACGACACTGCCATCAAAAAAAGGCAATCAGGCAATGGTGGGCCATAGACGGTAGCCCGCAAGGATGGGTCGGCATGGCTATCAACATAGTTTTTTCATTGAGGTCTTGTAGGAAAGTGACTTAGGAAGGGTCCACATCATGGTTGGACATGGTCACTTAGACATGAAGGAGTAGTGAAGGAGGTGGGGTAGTCCACAGATGGACCCCCATTGGGATAAGCTGACAAGAAAGTTTTACCTTAGTGTTCTACCCATGAATCTTGAACAACAAAGAGGGCCATGAATTCTGTGATGCAGGCAAGAGTCATGGTTTAGCCATTAGTGAGCAGAAACCATAGGATGGTGAGCCAAGGGTGGCAACCCACAGGGAATGGCCCATGTACTAAGACTTGGTTACTTTTCATTAGGAGGAAATGGTTTTAGCAAAACTTGTGATGTGGGATGCAGGTAAATGTAGGCCATTTGAGAACGGTTGTGAGATGGGGGCCACCCGCATTAGTAGACCTATAAAAGCTTAGAGACTTGGGCTTGGAACTTAGATTTTACTCAACATTTCACTATTTTGGGTTCCAACTTAGATGTCAGCGATAATGCTACGAGCCGCAAAGGGTTTTGTGCCGTGTGAAGAATGGCGACAATAAGGCCAAGTTCTACATTATTGTAAGGGTGATGTTTGAATGTTTTAAACATTTTTTGCATGATTTTGGTGTGGGACCAATTGCTAAGATGACCGCTGAGGTTTTTAGAGGTTTAAGTGGTTTGTCTTAAAGATTTATCCATCATTTTAGAAGTTGCCTGTGGATAAATATATGCATTCAGGGTCTCGAGGGCGGTGAACATACTTGGAAGAGTAGAAGAAATCTAGAAAAGATTACACTTTAGATCCATCGAAGGATTATGTGAGTGCAAGGGTTCCAATCTCCATTTTCTCTTTAACAAATTTTGAATTTATGAGTGAAAATGATAGATCAAAGTGCCTATTTATAGGAAAAACCTCATTTATGACCCACAATAAATGCAGGTACAATGGCCGATGGAGTTGTTGGGTGTAGGAAATGTTGAACCAGTGGTAGAAAGTGAGGAGCTTGCAATGCAAGATGACCCTAGTGCTTCACCATTGGTTAGTGATTGAGTGACAATAGTAGGGAAGAGTTCGGAACCCACCATGCAGGTGGATAGCCCAGGTCAGCCGTAGTTTAAACAATGAATAGATGATGATCTTTTACAAGAGGAAGCCCACAACTACGGACTTACAGGAGTTGGTGAATGCTAGGGTGAAAGGCTAAGGAAAGTCCATATGGGAACCTTTGCAGAGGCCAAAGAATTAGAAAATTTTAGGGTGGTGGATTTTGGTCAACTTAGGATGATGACTTTAGGGCTCCTAACCACTTTAAGCTCAAAATTAGTTGCACACAAAGCGAGGAAAAGGAATAAAGCAACATGGTGAAGGAAAAAGGAGAGAGAGGGTCACCATTTTGAATAAGGTGTGTGTACTATAGGCACAAAAAATGGTGTGCTAGTAGAATGCTCCTGAGTGTTCTAAGGGTAAAGATTCATTTAGAACCTAGAATATCTGGTTTCATAGACCAGAAGCTAGTTTCCATAAGTGAACTAGGAACTTGAAGGAGGACAAGATCCTTATTTGAATCGAGTCACAAGAATATCTCAAAAGTGTTTGCATAGTGTTTTCATTCTCTTTCTTTGAAAACCATTAAAAAAACTATTAATCAGTCAATGCAAGCTATGTAAGTTGTCTAACCCCATAAGTAACTTGGACATTGCTACATTGTCAGTCAGGTGTCCATAGCCTCGATGGAGTTGTCACTATGACCTAACGAACATTGCTCTATTGCTAGTTGGGAATCCATAGCCTCAATAGAGTTTCTCACACACCCACATAGTTTCTTGTTTTAACACTTTCATTCTTTTCTTTTCTTGAATTTTTTTTTGGTACTCTTTTCTTTTGCTCAATTGTGTAAGCACTGAAGCTTACCATGGGTTTGGAATCATAGTAGTCACTGGAACAAACTTAGGATTTTTCACTTGCTAAAACCTCATAATAGCTATCATACAACCCTTTAGAAACAATTAAAGTGTTTTTTGTGTGCGATCTAAGATAAGTGTAAGAAAACTCAATCAAGGGTTCTATCCTAGGTCAAGTCAGAGTTCAATTATGGAGACCCACTTCATGGGAGTGGTTAGAAATAATTAGTTACAAATGAAGGTTTATCCAAAGAATGAATAGGAGTGGACAAAAAAGTAGGTCATCTGAAAGACCAAGAATAACCACTACATGAAGAATGACAGAACACCCTCAACAAAAACAAGAGCTGGGAAAGCAAGCAAAAGTGAAGTGAAGGCGTATCAACAAAAATAAAAGGGAACTTAAACTAAACTATATACAACTATATACAAAGGATGAGCTTGAAAAACTCAGGTGAGGAAATAATGCTTGTGATGTTGCCTGTTGACTGGCAACATGACATCCTCTCTAGTGATTGTCTTGAGGTGAAAGGAATTATCTCCAAAAATTGCCAAAATCTGAAAGGGGCCAAGACAGAGCTTGTCAAAGTTGTCATGTCCCCCTTTCTTTTCATGGGCTTTGTCCCAACAAAGGACTAAATCAACAATCCTAAACTCCTTTACTTTAGCTTGATGATCGAACCATCTTTTGACTACTCCCTAGTGCTTGGAAAAATTTTCAATTGCTTTGTCACATACTTCTTCTAGATGCAACAACTCAGCTAAATGGTCCTCTTGACACTCTCCCTTCTCATAATATGTGTTAAGAAACTAGAGCATGGGGACCTTGAGGTGGACAAGAAATATAGGCCCTAAGCCATAGACCAGATAAAATGGGGAATCACCTAGGGAAGCCTTAGAGTGTGTACAATCTTCCCAAAGGGAAAAATGTAGCAGGGTATGCCAATCTTTGGGATTCCTATCAATCAATTTCTTTATCACAGTTATCATATTTTTATTTTTTGACTCAACTAATCCATTTCCCTAAGGGTAATAGTTGGAAGAAAATTTAAGGGAAATCTCATAATTGAAGGCCTAACTAGCAAACCTAAGGGATGAGAAGGTAAGGCCATTATCATACACCAGGGCAAATGGGAAACTAAAATGATTCAATATAAAATTTCTAAAAATTTGGTAACAACTTCAGTAGTACATTGCCTACATGCTATTGCTTTTGTCCATTTGGTGCAATAATCAGAAGTGGTTAGAATTTACCCATGGCTTGCAGAGGATGGTGGGCTTATTGTACCAATAAATTCAAGTCCCCATTGAGTAAACGACCTTACCTCTAGGACTAGTTGCAACAGGATAACAACATTCCTTTCTCTAGTAGTGGTAGTTTGAAAAACATGACAAGTTCTGACATGGTTATGCACATCCTTAAATACCATCAGCTAGTAGTACCCTGCTCATAGAATCTGGTGGGTAGTTGAAGGGTTAGATCCGTGGCTAGTGATGAACTTGTCATGAAACTCTTTGATGATTCTAACTACTTCTTTTCCAAGGCATCTGCGATAGATTCCCCCATGATTTCTTTTGTACAACATAGATCCTTGTAGAATTTAGCTACTAATCTCTAGTCTTAGAGCATAATTTTTTACTCCTTGCAGCAAGGATGTGAAATTTTTGTTCAACAGATAGTAGAAAATATCATCATACCACTCTCTAGGAGAAACATCTTCTAGCTAATACTACTGCACGGTGAGTTCAGGGCCTGTTTCAAATATCATTTTAGCTATTGTTTGAGTGAGGGATTTCCCTTGAACAAACTTCATGGGATGAATATCCATGTCATATTCCTATATTAAAGTGGCTCACTTCACTCTCCATTATCTCAACTCATTCTGCATTAACAAAGTCTTGATTGTCAGGTTAGGCACAATTGCAAACACCTTATTCCTCAAGATATAATGCCAAAATTTCTTAACTCCTCTAACTAAGGCATATGATTTCTTTTCAACATTATGATACCTTAACTTGACATCCTTTAGTGGAGCATTCATGAAGGAAATAGGTTGTTCACTCCATCATCCTTCTACATTAGTATGTTAGTGCAAGAGTGATCTAAAGTGAATGAGTAGATATAAAATGGCTTCAGATAGTCTAGGCTAACCAACACTGGTGCATCAACAATTGCTTTCTTGATTTCTTTGAAAGCCTACTTGGCTTCCAGTGTCCATTTGACTTTGGCATCCTACTTCAATAGAGCATTTAATGGCTTGATGATTTCAACAAAGCTTGTGATGAAATTTCTGATGAAATTGATCTTTCCAAAGAAAGATTTTAATTCCTTCTTGCTTCCTGGAAGCTAAATTTTTAGTATAGCTTGTATACATTTAGGGTCTATTGAGATTCCTTTTTCTGAGATTACATGTCCCAGCAGCTTGCCTTCTGTAACTCTAAAGATACACTTCTTTAGGTTCAAAGAAATTCAAAACTCTCTACATTTTTGGAAGACCTTACACAGATCAAAGATGTGGTCTCCTCTTTTCTTTGAAAACATAGTAATATCATCGATATATATGATTATGCACTTTCCAATCAGATCCTTGAAGGAAATATCCATTGCACGTTGGATGGTTGCACCAACATTGATTAGCCCAAATGACATTCTTTTGTATGTGAAGGTTCCCCACTTTGTAGTTAATGTTATTTTGTGTCGGTCTTCATACTACACCATCACCTAATTGTATCCCTAGTATCCATCCAAAAAGGAAATCATCTAAGATCCATTAACTATTTAAAATACCTCATCCAGTGAGGGTATTGGGTAGTTATCTTTCTTTGAGGCCCTATTCAAGATCTAGAAGTTGGCACAAACCTGATTTCTTTGTTCTTCTTTCTAACTAGAACTAAGTTTTCCACCCATGTGGAATGTCTAACTGGGAATATTATCCTTGCGGACAATAGCTTCTAGACTTCTTTGTAAATGATAGGCTCTAGTAGTGTGTTGATCAAGCACTTCCACTATTGAAAAGGTCTCACATATGGCTTGAGAGGGATGGTATGACGTATGATTGAGGTATCATATGTATTCAAGTCTTCATAACTCCAAGAAATGACATCATGATACATCTACAGTGCATCAATGATCCCTTTCCTTACTTCTGGTGTACACACTTTTCTGATTAACATGTTCTTAACTTCTTCAGTCGTTCCAAGGTTGTGAACATCACACTAATTATCAATGGAATCCTTCTTTGTTTTTTGATCTTGATCCCTTATCTAATCTAAGTCAAATAATTGCTCTAGCTGAGCTATGCCTCATGGTATTATATTCATTTTGAGGTTAATAACTCATTCTATGTCTAGTTCAGCTTCTTCGGGATCTACCTCATCAATAATTTGGGTTGCAAACACATTGGAACTGGAAATGAAATCTAGGATATTTTTTTCATCATTGAACACTTGGAAGTTGGTAACATTTTCTAGCATTGATTGAGTTGAGGTGAGATCTATAGTAAACTTCTTCATTCTAGCTAAGGAAAAAGGTTGGAGGGTGCTAGTTGCTTGGGCCAAGGCATCAATAGTATTATTTTTGCTTCGAGGGATCAACTAAGTATTAAATACATCTAAACTTTCTATAAGATCCCATACTCAATGCCTATAATTTTATAACCTCCTATCATGACAAGAATATAGCTTCCCGACTTGTTTTACTACCAACTCTAAATCACCCAATACTTGTAACATCTTAACCTTCTTTCTTAGTGCCATCAAGAGCACATAAACTAGTGATTCGTACTCTGCTACATTATTTGGGTAATAAAATTGGAGTCTATGGGCACCAAAATAAGTATTACCCTTGGGTTGATGAGCTCGAAGCTAGCTCCTGTCCCTTGCTTGGATTTGGACTCATCAAAGCGCAACTTGAAAAACTTGGAGGAACCATTGATGCTAGAGTCAATAGAGCACGCTTCCTCTCTAGACTGTATATTTGCTTCAGCAGCTTTGAGTGGCTGTATAGATTCAACATAGCCTTGATTTGGCTACTCTATTCAGAGTTCACCTTTTGGGGTAACTTATCCCTTAATATGTTTGACTACTATTTGGCATTGGAAACATTTGAATTTTGAGTGGGAAGCATTGTGCACCCTTAACCAACTAGGTAATAGGAGCTCCTAAAAGTCCATTCTTCCTCCTAGGCTAAGATGATATTGCACACATTTCTTTATAAACTCCTAGAATCCATCCAACAGTCCAAGATTACCATCCTCATAGGATTCTTCATCATCTGATTCAATCAGAGCCACTATACTCTTAGGCGCATAGGTTAGGTTGGTAGGAGCACTACATAGCACAAGAAGGACCTCTTCAGCCACTTCCTCTTCTTGAAATTCTTGTTCTTCATAATATGCCATAGGACAGTAGTTTCCCAACTCTCTATGAACAACACCTCATTTTTGTTGTACTTCATGATCATGAACTTCATATGACGGACCTAATCGATGCAGATCTGGTTAGGTAGCCCTTTACATGGTAGCCACAAGTGAGAAAAATATGTTGTTGCATATCCGTTCAAGGCCTAGGTGAAATCTCTCCCTAATATGATTCCATACTTGTTAGGGATATCTATAACTTGAATATCAATCACCAGCTACACCCTTGGATTAGGAGTAATCTACATAGGTATCCTATTAATTTCTTCGACAATGTCCACTTTTGTTTTTTCTAGTTGAGTCACCTTCCATTGGGACGGAGTAGGGAACTATTCCCATATCTTTGCATATGGCCAGAGGCATGACATGGGCTGAGGCCCCTAAATCGAGCAAGAATCTATGTAGGTTCTTTCCAAATATTCTAATGGTGGTTAAGAAGGGAGGGGTCTCCAACTTTCCTTGGAACAACCGTACTGAAACATCAGCCTGAGCTACTTGTTCTTATTATTGGTTTTATCTTGAGTTTGTGCTTGATTTTGTTCTTTAGTAGGTTGTTTTTTTTCTTTCTAACTTGGGGACTAATCCATTTTATTTCCTAGGATTTCCCTGATTATAGGCTCATTTTGTGAGTCATCAAAGGAGACCCTTTCGGTGGGAACTTCTTAGGATAGTTTAGATGAAGCAGTTCCATTAAGCATCCTAAAGAAGGAATTTCTAACTATTAGTACCCTAAGAAATTCAAAGACTGATAGGCTCAATTTCAGTTTCTTAAATTCTTCTTCCACATATCCCCCCATTTGTTCCATTTCTACCTCAAAAGGTCTATCTTGAGAGGAGCTAACAGGCTGAATTTGGGTTGGTTATGTTGCCTATTCTTATTAAAGTACTGGGTGGGAACATGAGGGTAGCCTAGGTTATTACTGGAATTCAATTCAGGTGGTATATTGAAGTTATTAGGTAGGGTAGAGGTCATGAAAAGGCCACCTACTTGTCTATTTCTCAAATTGTAAGGAGTGGCCCTTTGATGAAACATTTGGATTTCATCCTTATGGGGCTTTTCTTCATCTATTGGACCATTGTCTATTGAATCAAATAGTTGGGATAAGGGGCTTTCATGACTTACCTCTTTTTCTTCCTCATCCTTTGGGGCAGTAGTCTCCTTCTAGGGTACATTGCCTTCACCTTGCGAGAAAGGAGCTTGATTAACCACTAGCACTATGGAGTTGTGTGGTTCAGATGGGACTATGTCTCTGCATCCAACACCATCTACAACATTCTAAAATTCCACCTAGAAAATTTATGCTATTGTTTAGAACTCTAGACAGTCCAATTCAGAGTGCCTATTTATTTTGTGAATGCTGCACCACCCAGATAAGGCAGCCTCTGCTAAGTACACTCCGCTTGTCATTTTATTGGCATTAGCTGACTGATCAAGAGGTGTGGGAATGCCTCCATTTTTTGGCCTCATATTCCATGTTCAATTCTATTTTTGTGAAGCTATTTTTTCAAATCCCTAGCTTGAATTTTGACCTCTCTCATAATTATGTCCAGAGGAAGCACTCACGTCATGGTTATCACAACTATCTCAATTGAGATTAGCTTGGATGCTTCTTTAATAAGCCTACAGCTGGTTAATATGATTTCTTAAGTGTGACATTTCAGTTGATAGCTTCTTCACTAATTTCATTAGCTCGTCAATACAGTATTTATCCACATTATTTGGTTAAGAGGTTGACATCTAAAGGAAGACCGGTTGTACTGTGCGTTGATTCTATTGAGTAGGTGGGAACTCAGAGCCCTATATGTATGCAGATACTTGAGGCTACTAAGAGTAAGCTTGCTACTACTGTGGCTATAAGTAATGATGAATAGGAGGTGTTTGGTTCAATGGCTGCCCTAGATGAGGCACTATCAGAAGCTGCAAAACTTGATTCATCATTGGAGTTTGGTGGGCCAAGGCATGGGTAAGTCCTTGGATCTACGTTGGATAGGAAGCTGGTCCCAATGATGACATCAAAATAGCAATGTGTTGTCCCAAATTGGTGCTTGTTGTGACTACTTCTACATAGGCATCCACCAACCTAGCAAGTAGTGGGTGCATTCTCTTCACTAGTGTAGATGTGAGATTATCCAAGGAAACATAGTACACTAATCAAGTAGAGGGATCATCAACCACGTATGGTGGATGAAACTTCATGTAAGCTTGGTGGAATTGATCATTAATAGAACTAATTAGCTCTTTCATCTCCCTTCAAATGGACATGAATTGATAGTACAACTCAAAGGGGTTGACTGAGATCTTGAATTTTTGCAAGAATGTGTCCTTTAGCTAATCCCAAGTGGTGATGGATCCTATTGACAGATGGATGTACCAATAAAAAGATTCTTCCCCCAAGGAGTAGGGAAAGAGTCTACAAGCCACATCTTCATGTTCTATTTCCATGTCCTTCAAAGCTATTTGGAAGATCTTAATGTGTTCTTCCGCTATCCTTTGTAGATCACAAGTATGAAACTTAGTGCAAAATACCTCTAGATTCTTTGGCATGTCATGATAATCATTAAAGGATAGACGAGATGGGTTATTACCCAGCTAAGCCATGATGGGAGGTGGAGGCTGCATTGGTTGTGCTACAATTACTTGTGGCTAAAAAGAAGCAGTAGCTAGGACAATGCCTTGACTATGAAGTGGTGGGATAGGGGCAACACCTTGGCTATGGGAGGTGAAGGGGTGGAAGGCAGCTTGGAAAAACTAGGAAGAATAAGGCACTATCAAAAGTGAATGGGAAGAGTGGAGTGAATGGATGAAGGTGAAGTGGGCTAAGTGGATGGAGCTAAGGTATTCTTGGCTCTCTTAGTCTTGGTAGGGGGTGGTAGCTCTTGAAACTCCTCTTTGTCTGGTGTAGATCTTAACACTCTCTGAAACCTATAAAGGGAGAAGGAACCAATTCAATCCAACTTAGAAAAAGGGTTTCCCTCCTTCTAGTTCTAGTTCTGTTGATGGGTGCTAGGAGGAGAGGCAAGCATAAAATGGCTGATGACCAGAGTAATGTGTTATTTGCTCATTCAACCCTCCTTCTAGTGCCAATTCTATTGATTGGTGATAGGAGGAGATGCAAGAATAAAATGAATGATGACCAGTGCAATGTGTTCTTTCCTCATTCAACCCTCCTTCTAGCAATATTTCTATTGATGAGTGCTTTTTCACTTCTCAACATAGGAAGCACATAAGTGCACTACCTCTCTTGAAAGGTAGAAATCTGAAAACAAGTTCCAAATTACTACCCCAAGGTCTCTCGGGTATCAGGTGATGACTTGCAACAACAACTCAATTGATTGATGTGATTTGTTGGTAATCACAAAGGGAATTTATGGTTCACTAAGTTTGGAAGGAAACAAATCTTCAAATGGAGTTTTGAGGGATTCTGGGAGTGAAGTGCAATTTTTGCAAGTTCAAAATAGTAGTCTAAATCTCCATGTTTAACATCAAATTTGGCTTTACAATGATGCTGGAAGTTTACTCTAACATCGATTTCAAAGAAAATTCAAAAAAGAAAAAGGATAGAAGAGTTCCTAGACCTACAACTAATGTTGAACATTGATAATTGAGGATGCTATAGTGGACAACCTTCCCAAAACTAAGTTCCACTTAACCAAAATAGCTAACAGTCTCATGAAACTAGTGCTATCTTCTAAGTTCCATAGATTTTCAGCTATCCATTTACCATGAAGCATGAATAATAGATGAATTTTAAGTGCAGCAATAATTTAATGTTCAAACTAGCTTTACACTACTGTTAATCATGAACAAACAACAAAAAACATGAACATGAAAGGCATCAACACTATAACATTTTTCACTATCAATGTGCAACATGAACTAACTACTAAAAGAAACTTAAGACTTAGGACAACAAATATAAAATCTACTATTGAGGAGATGAATCATGCAACATGTGAAGAAACACAAAAATGCACCAAAATAATGTAATTCTCATTAAAATTTATGTAGCATGTCTTTACACAACAACTCAACTCTCTTAAAATGAGAGGATACCCCTATTTATAGTTTTCCAAAAGTGAGATGAATGGCCATGATTTACTTTCATTATGTGGCCAAGATTCATTTTATATTAGGGTTTCACCTGCCCCAAAATTTTTAACATTATAAAATACACTTTTTCTTTTCTCTATTTTGTCCTCTACTGGCTTTGACATTGTAGCAATTTTTTCTTCTAGTGACTACCTTCTTTTGCTAGCTATATTGTTAGAAACTCATCATCAATTACTAGCTTCCCTACATTCTTTTGAAGGGTGGCATATTACACAAATTTTCCAATCAGGTCCTAGAGCTTGTCCCACTTTATTATGTCAGATTGGAGGATCTAAAAGGTCAACCTTTTGAATCTTCTAGTGATCTACTCCCAATGCCTAGTGCATTTGGGTGTGGCCTTGATAACTTGCTCGGACTATATAAATTATCTTCCAACGAAGTCCATGAAGTCTGGTGTTAGTGCATCTATAGCCCCTTGCTCCATCTTATTATGAAATAATGGCTTTAGTTTCTCTAGATCCAACTCTAGAGTGGGCATGTCATAATCAGTCATTATTTTAAGGTAGTCCTCACTATCAGTTCTATGCTCCATAACCCATTCATGGTCAAGCTCAACTTCTTGCAATACCCTTTCCAGGACTTCCCTTTTGTGATCCAATCCCATTTTCTAGGTCTCTACTAGCCAATGATCATCTTTTAAGAGCCCTAATTTCTTTTCCCAAGTCTCCTAGGGCATCTTAAGAATGGACTCGAGCTTAGGATATGCGATCCTATATATCTCAGTGAATCTATGGCATGTTTTCTCCATGGCTTTCAAGTACTTTTGCAAATCCCAAAATTTGTTGAACATTCAAACAGCATGGCAGATGCCCATGTCGCCATTGTAGATCACCTATTGGAACCAATTTGCTATTGCTTTGGTGCAATTCTTCATTTTCTCCATTCTATTGAGCTCTTCTTAGGAGAGAAGAGGGGGCGTGGATGATGTTTTTAGAGCCTTTTCTTCTAAGGACATCCATTTCTAGATGTAGGTAGTGAGATCCTCCACTTGTGCTTTTAGTTCCTCTTTGGAAGACTGATCCTTGTTCATTTGTTGCATGATTGTTGCCACCAACCCTTGGACCTCATGAATCTTTTTCTCTCTAGTTGCTAGACCCAAGTTGATGGTCAAGATATTGTACCTAATTCTCACATCCTTTTTTTTCATAAGGGTGAAAATCTATATCGTTATTGATCCAGAGGAATTGACCGTAATGTGAGAGCGGAATCTAGGCTTCTTCTCCTTGTTATTATTTATGCTCTCTCCAATATTTCTTCGAGCCTAGCCTTTTGATCAACAACCACTGGAATCTTCTTTTGTAGTTTCCTCTCTAACCAATTGAGCACCTTGGTTTCCCCTTTAGGTGATTCATGATCACCTTTCTCTCTTTCTTCATATTGAGTTCATTCCTCTTCATGGCTGCCTCTTGATCTATTCTCTCTTCTTCATCTAAGTCCTCGATCTATATAGCCTTTTCTTTATCCATCCCAATGAAGGCTATGTTCTCCTAAGTGATATCTTCTTTTTGAGGCACTTTCCCTTCTTCTTGTTCGAGCTCAACTCGATGCTCAGGCTCGAGGTTCTTCTTTGGTGTATCTTCTTCTTCTTTATATTCTTCTTTCTCTTCTTCCTTTTTCAAGAGGCACCTCTTCATCTTGGATGGGGCCCTTGCCTTTTCCAATTAGTAGAGGCTCTTCAAGTATCTCCACATTGACATCAGAGTCAATTTTCTCTTCAACTACATCCTTGAGCTACTAGTAAAACTCCTCTTCTAACTCTTGATTTGAGGTTTCTATGATATACATTTCATTGAGGGCTTCGGTAACTTCCTCCAAAGAGTGTGACTTTTCTTCATTAGATGCCACCTTAGCTAGGTTTATGTTTAGCCCACCCTCTAAGCGTTAAAAATAATCATCTTTTAAAGGGTCCTCAGGCTCTTCAACTATACCTTTGGTAGCCTCCCTTTGGAACTTCTCCATCTCTTCAAATATTTGCATAGTGGCCTCCATATTTTGTGGCTCTATAGGTGGTGGAGGAAGAGGAAAGCCAAAAATAATTTGGGCCATCAAGGACTGAATAGTATGATTCATAATCACCCCATAA
The DNA here is from genome assembly GCA_007258455.2 of Sequoia sempervirens. NCBI lineage: Eukaryota > Viridiplantae > Streptophyta > Pinopsida > Cupressales > Cupressaceae > Sequoia > Sequoia sempervirens. Next base: position 169,395,029 of record VDFB02358134.1, on the reverse strand, counting down.
ATCTTATCAAGTATTTCTTACATTTATTTTGCAAAGGAATCTGGTAGAGTGAGAGGCAACATAGTAACAGTGGCTACTGCAAGCATTGCAGAAGAGAGAGTGGGCAATGGAGGAGGTGGTGAGGAGGAGAACATCATGGATTTCATGGTTGAGGAGGAGTCTAGGACCATTACCAAGGTTGTTGGTGAGGTGGAAATGATGTGGACTAAAATGTCCATGATGGGTGGAGATGAAACATGCAGTGCCTGAGATACAAGAGGTGGAGGAGTGGAATAGTAGCAGCGACAATAGGAGCAAAGGTAGCAGGTGGTGATCACGACCACTTGACTTATTCTTCTCCTTCATGTTGGGGATCCTCCTTAATTATAGGAATCTCACTTACAAATCCCCCTATTTTCTTTTCTTTGTTTAAAGATTCTCCCTCCATAGCCTTCCTTGTATACACTTTATGCTTGGGATTGTGCTTGGGTGCATCCTTTCTTTTCTTTGATCTTATTGCTAGAGGTGATTTAGGGGATTCTTCTGGTGGGACAACAACTTCTCCACTATTAGTTTCACTCTTGAGCTCATCTTCGAGCTCACCATAAGTCAACACTACACCATATACTTTGTGCTAAGCAATTTGGGCGTCAACCCACTGTCTTGTCTAGTTTTCAACTAGTTGTGTCACTATATCAAGGTTAGTGACATCTTCTCCATCCTAGTCTATCAATGGTAGTAGCAAGTTGGAGATAGCATTGAACCTCTCATCAACTATGGTATGATCTTCTTCTACTATTTGGTCGAGTACTAGAAACAAATTCATTGACCTTAAAAACTGAGTTGTCATCGACATGTAGTGCCTCATTTACACCTCCTTATCATTGTGACAATTGGACCAAAATTATTCAACATGGGGTAGATGAGTATGTTATCTTCTGACCAATTTATTTAATTTTCTATATGGGTCCATTTTCCCTTGGACTATGTGAAGGTCTAGATTGTATCCCACCAGCTCCTCCAAATATTTTGTGCATTGGGCCACGGGATATGCATACATTCCTTGCCCAAAATTTAGGGGATATGGGATCCTTATTTTGTGTTTGTCACTTAGTAGGGCATGGGAATTTTGTAGTTGTTAGGAGACCTCCAACAGGATCATGCGATTGTTGGGGTAGCGTGGCAACTTATAAGGCCTCTCAGAGAACCCTTCCATTCTGATGTATGTAAATTTTTGGAACTATATGAATAGATGCCCAAACCATTGAATGAAGGCTCTATCATCATGCAAGACTCTTCTTTCAAAGTCTCCCCTAAGGAGTCTAATGAAATGCCCAATGAAGGCATTATTTACCCTCTGATATTCTCTCTTGAAGTTTCTATACTGCAACTAAGGGTAATAGTCATATACTTTGGGGTCTCCTCTCCTAAATTCTAGGTTATTTGCAACAAAGAGGCCCTTGTATGGGAACTGCTCAGCTAGGAGGTACACCAAGTAGGAGGTCGTATAGAACTTGGATGTTTTCTTCACAGCCATAAGCTAGTTATGTATATTTTGACTAATGATCTTCACCCAATGGAACCTTGTCTTGCCTCAAATGATCTCTTCGATAAAGTAGAAGATCCATTCTTGAAAGAAAGTAGTAGTTAAAAGGACCATTACCCTGCTTAGTAGGGTGAATAAGTCATGATATTCCTTGTGGAAGTCACTTTTGAATAGTTCCTGAGGAACCTTAGTGGCACTTCCCCTCTTTTCCTTCAACCAATGTTGGTTGATTAGTTTCTTGTATGCTAGAGGGTTTTCTTTCCAGATGTTTTCAGCATATCCCTTTTCATTTTCCTCCATTACATTAAATGTAGGTATATGGAATGTCTAGCCTATGGATCTAGTAGAAAAATCTACCAACACTCTTCCATCATGGTCAATGATTTTTCTACTGCTATGATAGAATTCTTTGCATACCATTACTAATTCGGGAGTAACGAATGTGGGTGGAAGGCTGACTTCCTTGGCAATACCACTTGCTTTGATTTTTCCTACATTTTTAGTTGTAAGGCAGATCATTACCCTTTGCTAGAACTCATCTATATCCACATGCCCAAGATTGGTGTCTGACATGGAATCCCAGGTGGAAGTGATCTTAGAGGTGCACTCCACCCCATGAAATTAGTTCTTCATTTGATCCTTCTACTCCTTCACTCTTGGAAGGTGTGCAGGTTTCTTTTCTTTCTCTTTCTTTGAAGACTTCTCTGATGGACCCACATTAGACTCCATAAATACTACACACAAAGACATAGTAAGTGCATTCATATAAAATTGAGGAAGCGTTAGTTAAATCCTTCAAAATGAGGGTTAGATCTAGTATTTAATCAAAATTCATCATTCAAAGCTCATTTGGATCAAATATAGGAATGCAGGCATGTGGATGTGGTTTCCCTAGGCTGGGGGCTTTTAAGAGTGACCGAGAGAAAAATGACATCGAGATCACAACAACCCACAATCAAATTTTGAAACTAGGGATTTGGTGGTCGAAGTATTTAGGTCACTTGGCACATGGGGAGATCAATTATAAAGTCTTCAAAGTCACCTAATCAACCATCTCATTTATACGGGCTTAGGGAATGCAAAATATGGGTACTAGATGGATGTTTGGGGCTCAATTGTTGAGAAATAATGAATGGGACATGATGCCTCATAAGGAGAACTTTGTGGTGCAGGCCACACAAGATCTTCATATGGTTTTGACTTGCTACCATAAGGTTCAATCAACTTGGAAGGCATGGGGAAGAACTAGTAGATGATTTTTGTTTGACGGCCATTAGGAACAGTGGAAGTGAGATGGCAGTCTGCATGTAGTGGTCTATATAGATGGACCTGCAAAACACCTACACTTAGTCATTTTCATCCAAATAAACTCAAATGAGAGGGGAAGATGTGAGGTCAGCATGATGGGAAGAAGAGAGGGTACTACCATCAATAAATGACAACTGGGAAATGGAGGGCCACAGATGTCGGCCCACAAGGATGGGTCAGCATGACTACCAATTTATTTTTTTAGTGAGTTCTTGGAGGGAAGTGACCTAGGTGGGGTCCACAATGCTAGTGGATGCAGTCACTCAGACATGAAGGAGAAGTGGAGGCAAAGTGGTCCATAGATGGACCCTCGTGGGGATAGGCTCACAAGAAAGTTTTACCTTAGTGTTTTGCTCATGAATCTTGAATGGAAAAGAGGGTCATGGAGTTTGTGATGTGGGTGAGAGTCATGGTTTAGCCATTAGTGAGAGGCATCCATGGGATGATGAGCCAAGGGTGGTGGCCCATAAGGAATGGACCGTGTACTAAGACTTGGTTACTTTTTATTCATAGGAAATGGTTTCAGTAGGACCCACAATGTAGGATGCATTTAAAGGTAGGCCAATTGAGAATGAATGTGAGATGCGGGTCATTCATATGTGGAAGTTTGCATTAGAAAATTTGCAAAAGCTTAGAGATTTAGGCTTGGAACTTTGATTTTATTCAACATTTCACTGTTTTGGGTTCCAACTCAGATGACCATAACAATGCTATAGGCCACAAAGGTGTTTATGCCACGTGAAGAATGACAATGATAAGGCCAGGTTCCACATTACTGTAAGGATTTTGTTTGAATTTTTTAAACAATTTTTGTATGATTTTATTGTGGGGCCGACTACTAAGATGATTGCTGAGTGTTTCAAAGGTTTAAATGGTTCACCTTAAAGATTTTTCCATCATTTTGGAAGTTGCAAGTGCATAAAATATTCATTCAAGGTCTCGATGGTGGTAGACATACCTAGAAGAGTGTAAGAAATCTAGCAAATACCATGCTTTAGATTCCTTGAGGGCTTATGCTAGCACAGGCATTCCAATCTCCATTTTCTCTTTGACAAATTTCAAATTTCTAAGTGTGAAAATGACAGATCAGATTGCCTATTTATAGGATAAACCTTATTTATGACCCACAATAAATGTAGGTACAGTGACTAACAGAGTTGTTGGGCATGGTAAATGATGAACCATCGGCGGGAAGCATGGATCCCACAATGCAAGATGACCCCAGGGCTTCACTCTTGGTTAGTGGCTAAGACACAATGGTAGGGAAGAGTGCAAAACCCACCATGCAAGTGGATGGCCTAGGTCACCCATAGTTTAAACAACAAATGAATTATGGTGTCATGTAAGAGGAAGCCCACAACTATGGAACCATGAGAGCTAGAGGACGCCACAGTGAAAGGCTAAGGGAAGTCCACATGGGAATCTATGTAGAGGCCAAAGCTTAGAAAATTTTAGGGTGGTGAATTTTGGTCAACTGAGGATGATGAATTTAGGGCTCTTGACCACTTTAAGCTCAAAATTAGGGGCATGCAAAGGGAGGTGAAGGAAAAAAGTGACCTAAAAATGGTGAAAGCAGAGAGGGGGTCCCCATTCCGAATGGGGTGTGTGTACTATAGGCACAATAGTGGTGTTCAGTGTATTGCTCCACATTTATTCATTCTTGAACATATTCTCATGTGATTTGGACATGATGATCAGAGGTGTTCAGATGTGTCTTATCTAGAGTTTCAGGTTTTGTATTGTACTATTATGGAAGATGTGTTTTAAATTATGTTTTTCTGGTAAAATAGGGTGTCTAGGAGAAATGATTTTTCTCCACATTTCTTCGAAGTGAAGGCTCTAGTGTTGAAGATATGGGAACATGGTTATAATTTTTGTATCTATCTTCCCTTGAAGTTTCAGGTGTTGGGTTGTTCCACAAATTTTTCTTGTGTGTTGGATGTTTGTGCTAGTATGTATGGTTGCATACAATGATGGTGCTATTGAGTTTCAAGTGGTTATAGTAGTTGTGTAGAATATTATGATGATGCTAGAATATTCTAAGGTGTTCTATGAATAGTTTGGAATGTTTCTATGTGGTCCATGAGATGTTTCTAGACCTTGAGAGGTGTGTTTGGAGTTACTTGTTAGTCTTAGTGTAGGTTTGGCCGACTTGGCATGCTAGCACTAATTGAAAAGGATAGTTGTTTATTGAGGAAGTGTTGAAGCATGTTTATGTAGATTTGGGTCCTAATTAAGTAGTGGCATGGTTTGGATTCACTTATTTATATTGTGGAAGTTTTTGGTGACACCTATTTGGTGTTACATAGATAAGGTGTATACATTTTAATAAGTTTGACCTAATTGAGATTGTTTTAGGTTGCAAATGGTATAAATACAAGGTAAATTGTTGTGTTGATTGAGAATAGAGTGTGTGTGATATAAAAATGTGAAAGTGATCAAGTGTGTTGATCTAAGTGTGATCCTTAATTCTTATGAATTCCTAATGTAGTGAGCAAAAGGTGTCTACATTTTAGTCTGTTTGATGAGTTGTTTGTGCTTTAGTGGAATTGTACCTTTGGCATATGAGAGATTCATTATTAGTAGTTAAAATTGGTAGTGATCCATCCTTTCTTATATTATTATTTCTTCTAGATAGTGAGTCCTTTGGCAGTGAGCCATTGACAATGATCCTTTCTTTATCTTTTTGGGTAGTGAGCCCTTGGTAGCGAGCCTTATTGTATTCAGTGATATAATTCATATATTAGTGAGCTAATCCATTTTTTGTTTTTTCTCATCTTTCTTTTTCCATGTAAGTCTAGTGTTCTTATGTGTTAGATGTTTCTGCATTACTCCTTTACATGTTTACATTCTATTAATGCATATTAAGGGTTTAATGGTGGATAAGAGTTTAAGAAAAAATGCAGATCTAAATGTTAATGAGGGTTTCTAATTTTTTTAAAGTATACAACTGATTCAACCCCCCTCTTAGTTGTCTTTTGCATCTAACAATTGGTATCAGAGCTAGGTTCATAGGAAGGAAGCTTAACTTCTTGAGGTGGATCTAGATGGTACATTGAAAAGGTGTTAGAGCTCCCTTATTCAATGGAACAAGTTTTATCTACTATAAAGCTAGGATGAAGTATTTCTTATTCTCCCTTGAATTTGGTGTTTGGAAGTCTATCGAAAGAGGTTATACTATTCCTACAAATGGACCATCAATTGATGATGAGATTAAGCCATATGAGACCAATGGAAAAGAAAGGGATGCAATCTTGAGTGGTCCTACTATTTAGAACTTGTGAAGGTTATAAGCTACAAGTCTCCTAAAGATATCTAGAAAAATTTGGAAGGAATCAATGAAGGAGATGGCAAGGTCAAACAAGCAAAGATGTAGATCTACAAAGCCAAATTTGAAACCTTAAGGATGTTTAAAGATGAAGATATTACTACCTACATTTCAAAGTTGATGAAGTTGTCAATGCCATCAATGTTCTTGGTGGAAAGCTAGATGAAAGTGAAGTGGTGAAAAGGGAATTAGGAACTTTGAGTAAAGCCTAGTCATAAAGTTTCTTCTATTGAGGAAGCTTAGAATTTGTATAATTATTCTAGAGATCATATGTGTGGTGCTTTAAATTCTTTTGAAATGAGAGTGTTTGGTCAAGATGCTACAAAAAAAAAAACTACTTTTAAAGTTTTCAAAGTGGAAAAGGATGATGGATCTGATTGAGATGATCTTGATGAGGCGGAAGAAATCTTTGTGTGTAGATTGAAAAAGGGTACTAGAAAATATAGAGGTAACCTACCTTTCAATTTTTTTGATTGTGGAAAAATAGGTCATTATACATATAAGTGTCTAATCAAATTTAGTAATGAAAAGCAAAAGGATCATAAGGGTAAATTTGTAAACTAGAGTTATTATGCTGAAAAGGACATTGGTGTATCTGATGAAGAAGAAATTTTTTATCCAGATGAAGGAAGTGATGAATTATTGTTTATGGATTTAAATGTTGGAACTAATTCTACTAATCTTGAAAGATGTGTTAAGGAAAGTGCTTTAGAAACTACTTACAACACTGAAGGTACTATGTTGTCTTCTTTTCATGCTAGAGAGGAGAAGAATTACTGGATCATTAATAGTGGATGCTCAAATCATATGATAGGTGATAAGAGTAAGTTTTTTAATCTTGAAAAATATGATGGTGGTCTTGTTAAGTTTGGTGATGATACATCTACTTAGATTTGTGGAAAAGGTTCAATTAATTTTGATGGAAAGCATATCATAGATGATGTTCCTTATCTTAAGGGTCTCTAACATAATCTACTAAGTGAAGTACAAGTGTGTAGCAAAGGATATAATATTGTATTTTAGAATGGTGGTTATGAAATAAAAAAAGGAAGCTATAGTATTTTGGTTGCTACTGGAACAAGGACATGAGGTAATGTCTATCAACTCAAAGGTAATGGTGCAAAGTTCTTTATGTATCAAGCTAATGAAAGTTGGCCATGGCATAGAAGAATGGGCCATATCAATTTTGATATCCCAACAAGGATAAGTTCTACTAGTTCTATGAGATATTTTCCAAAGATTACAATTCCTATCAATGCAATCTGCAAAGAATGTCAAGTTGCAAAGAAAACAAAGGAAAGATTCAAGACAAATGAATACTCTACCAAATGTCCTTCAGAGTTTGTGCATATAGATTTGTGTGGATCTACTACAATTAGAAGCTCATGTGGTGATAGGTATTTCATGTTATTAATTGGTGATTATTCTAGAATGGCTTGGGTTGTACATTTCTCAAAGAAAAATTAGAAGCTCTAGACAAGTTTAAAGCATTTAAGGCTATGGTTGAGAATGAAATAAACCTAAAAAATAAAATATTTGAGGTCTAATATAGGTGGAAATTTTACTTCAAATAAATTTAATATTTTTCATGAAGATCATGGAATAAAGACGCATTTGTCATCCCCTAGAACTCCTCAACAAAATAGAGTTGTGGAAAGGAAAATCAAAACATTTTAGGAAGTAGCTAGAACAATGATGAAGGAAGCTAATCTTTTGGATGTCTATTGGAGAGAAGAAATTCATACTATAGTCTATAATCTTAATAAAGGTCAAGTAAGAGCAAATAGTTCAAATACTCCCTATGAGTTGTGCTATGGTAAACCTCCTACTATGAAATATTTGAGAGATTTTATAAGCAAGTGTTATATCAAAAGAGATGATGAAAACTTAGGAAAATTTGATGCAAGATATGATGAGGGAATGTGATCCCACAATAGTGGTTTACAATTTTTGGCCAAATTGGACACAAATTATTTTTTAAAACTAAATCTTCACATTTGAGCACCTATAGTGGCTAAACCATGAAGAATTTGAAGATGATGAAAACTAGAGTCTCATAACATTTTTTCTGCAGATTCTAAAAAAAAAATTTCAAAATTTTTGGAATCAGATTACACTTCTTTTTCCATCTCCCATGAAAACTGATTTTTTTCAAAAACAACATTTTTGAAAAGTGACGCACACCGTATAATGCATAAATTTTTTTCCATAAAGGATAAAATTCTAATTCTTCTGAATTTAGATTTGTAACTTTGATATCTAGTGCTTCCACTTGGTTAGATAGTTTTTTATTGAATATTTTTTCTTTAATCAAGTTTTGAAGTCAAACCAATTACAATTCAAACATAGCGTGACCATATAACACATAATTTTTTTTGTATATATCAAATTTCAATTTTATTTTTTTGTTGGATCAAGGAATTCAATATCTGGTGCACTCATATTTTTCATTTTTTTTTTATAATCTGCTATTTTTCCGCATGTGCAGAACATAGACCTTCATTTTTGATGAAAAACCTATGTTTAATAAAAATAAAAAATCAAATACATAATTAAACAAAAACATATTAAAATTATATTCATTGGATAGCTTCTTCTGAGGACTACTTGATTCAAGTTGGGTTTGTGAAGATTCCTCCATTTTCATCCTCAACCTGAGCTCTGAAGTGCCAAAATTTAGGTTTTTTTGTGTCTTAGGGAGAGGATGAGGAATAAAGGGGGTTCGCTCAAACCAAGGTTCATTCGAACCCTTGTTCATTTGAACCCCCTTATATGAGGGGTTTTGATGGATTTTTTGGAGGGAAAGTATTAGGAGGGTTCACCCGAACCTAGGTTCTAGCGAACCCCTAATGGGTTCGGTCAAACCAATAGGTTCATACGAACCCCTAAAATCATTTTTTTTGCCATGAATTTGTTTTCTATGAGTTTTCCTTCCTCACTTCAATTGTAAACCACTATTTTGGCTTCACCTATGTAGGAGCATCACGATCCACCCCCCCTTTGGTTGGCATTGCTCCCTTGTCAACAAAACTTTGGCTTATCGACAGGAGGTGTTTACCTATTCCAACGACAAAATGATCATGTTGGTAGAGTTGAGTTACATTAGTGTGTGATTTGGATTTTGGCAAGACCATGTCCCATGTCCTAGCAATGACTTGATGGTGACAAGTGTAATGGGTTAATTGGTGTGAATGTGTAGTTTGAGTGGGACATCAGTCTTTGTTCTAGTGACAGGGCGACCAGTGTGAAGTGAAGACATTTCAGCAAGAGTGAATGGTTTTAGTGGGACTCATCCTAGAGTCTTATTGACAACTCGACATAATGATGTTGGCAAGTCATGGGTTTTTGTAGCCTTACAACCTTTGACAAGAGGTTCTAGAGTTCATGTTTTTGGTGATCTAGTGATGTGTGATGGAGGATTTATGGTGTAAACTAGTCATGATGATGTGGGATTCGATGAAGAAAAGTAGACACATGACATGATGGGATTGGGTAATCCAAATCCTTGTTGTGGATTACAAAGCAGTGACATGGTGATGCTCTGATGGAATGATGGACAAAGTGTAAGGTGAACATCAACAAGAAGTAGGTGTATCAATGGGAGATGATTTTAGGTCTCATGGATAAGGAAATGATGGACACAGTAATGTGATCAGTATGATTGGTGCAATGGTCAATGGTAATGGATGGCGAATGTGATTATGACAATCGATGAAGTGATATTCGATGTATTCCACATCATTGTTGTGGAATCCTTGTTTATTGGTCAAAAATTGGAAGCTACTAATAGCAAGGTAACCGAATGGTCATACTACAACATGGGAGGGAAGAATGATTAGGCCAACATGCAGGAAGGGAGTGTTATATAACGATAGTGAGTTAGCTAGCAGGAAGCAGAGGTGGTGGCAAAGTAGCTCATAGCAAGAGAGATCTCAAAGAAGAAGAGATTCTAAGAGTAGAGTGTGAGGTGAAGTGGAATAGGGGACTTCCCTATAGATTTGAAATTTTGAATGTAAACCTATAATCTGTTCCAAATAAATAAAAGAGATTTGTTGATCTGTGTTGTGTCAATCTTTGTGTGTGTGTCATCTATGTTGGTTGTGAGATTGTGACAACCTAATAAGGTCCTCTATTCTCAACTGCATCAATTATTTTATGGTTTTATGCTATTCTTAGATGTTCTTATTCATTGCTCCAAACCTCACATATATACAATAGAAGAAACTATGTGAGTAGATAAACCAAAAATTAAGATTTAGAGCAAGGAGGAGATGAAATTATGTGTGTCTCATGTGTAAAAGTAATGTAGAATAAAATAATTATACATAATGTCCATGCATAAGCTCTATATCAATTAAGAAGTAGTTTGCACAAGTTCCCAAAACACCAAATATTAACTTAACTTGTGCATGTTCCCAAATCTAGTTATGTTCTCAAAACAACAAAAGACATATATGATGTTTTACTAATATTCTTTTAGCCCAAATTATATAAGAGCATCAGAGTATCATAAATTATATCCTTGGCATTGGTGACAGGCATCTTGATAACCTTCTTCTAAGGGATGATGGGAGAATTTTTCATGTTGATTTTGGATACATTCTTGGACATGATCCCAAACATTTTTGACCACCCATGAAGTTGTGCAATGAAATGATAGAAGCAATGGGTGGAGAAAAAATCCAATACTATGGAAAATTCAAATCATATTGTTGTGGGGCATATAATATTCTCAAGAAATCTAGTAACCTTATCCTAAATCTTTTCTACTTTATGGCTGGAGTTGACATCCCTGATATTGCTTCTGATCCAAAGAGAGGTCAGTGATACACAAAGTAGATTGTTAAATGAGAGCCAAGCAATTAAATGGTCTTTGACTTCAATGATTTGGTTCAACAACCACTAACATATGTTGTGAAGGGTTTGCAAATTATAAAACCCTCATAGAAATACCGTAAACATGCATGCAAATCCTGTGCATATGTAAATATGGAAAGAGATACAATAATTAGGAATCATGCATGAAGCATGGATAGATTATTGCATGAACAAAAATCACGCAGGAAAGCATTAAATGTTTAACTATTTTATCACTGCAAAATATGCCATATATTGGAAAACCCTGCAACCATCACATGTTATGAGACCATATTCATGTCGGGTTCACCATTATTTGTATGCTAAAAACTAAAAAATAATTGAAACTATAACCAGATTCAAAGAATTTCCAACATTACATCAATAAAGCCTTTCCAAATGAACACAAATGAAAAATGTAAACTATGCAAAAACTAAAATAAATGCATTCAAAGAGAAAATTAGTTCCATTATTTTCCTATCTACAAGATCTTGTCTTTGCTCTTAGATTTTTGTAGAAAAAGTACAAGAGGCTATGTAGAATCATGGATTTAATTAAATGAAATTGGGTTGTTGAAAAGTGAGGAGGAAGAGGGATTTTATAGATGTCCTCGTGGGAAAGATTCGGATTTTGGGAAGAATGTGGGATAAAGGGTTATGTGGAATTTTATGAATATTTCATAAATGCATGAATGATATTAGATAATATAAATATTTTAATGGTTATGTAAATAGAGTTAATGAAAATGATTGTTCAAATGAAGCTTATGAATGTGAATAAATTATTATGTAAATGCTTTAATGAAATTGCTTTATGTATGAATATACAAATGATGATAGATGTTTATGAAATGGTTATGAAATGGACAAAGGCTTATGCAAATTTTTTTATGAAATGGGTGAAAATGGTTTAACGAAAGGGATATTTTAATGATTATGCAAATATATTTAAATGAAATGGATTAATGAACTATGTAGAGGGGTAAATGATTATGCAAATGTATTTAGTGAAATATGCAATATTTTAATGGTTTTATGAATATAGAGATATGATTATGCAGATGATTAAATGAAATATGCAATGGATAAAATTGATTATGAGGAAATTTTTATGTGTCTACAATGGATTTGAGAGATAAATCATTATAAATTGTCTTAATTTTGTGGCAATCGAACAATAATATTTGTTCTTTCAGTTTAAAGCTAATGGTACTAGAACATGTATATATTTTTGTTATGATTTAAGTGAGGAAATAATTATCAATCATTTTAATCATATTTTTAATATTATTTTAAATAATTATTTTTAAAATTTTTTGAGCTATATTAATTTGTAGGTTTTTTTTTCTAAAAGTACATTAAAGAGTCAGGTCAACTTTATTTGGATCTATTATAGAATATGTGTGGAGGCCATTTAAAATATTATAAATGGTTTCTTTATTATTTATTTTATTGATGTGAAAATACACTAAAACTACTTTTAGCATGACCCTTGCTATATTCAATTTTTTATAAGTTTTTTTCCCTTTGACTTGAGATTTCGTCATCTCTAAATAATGTGCTCTCTAATTCTTGTCTAGGTTTATTTCCTTAGTCTTCCTTTGCCATTACATGGCCTTTTCTTGACCAAATAACAAGTTTTTAGGGTCATGTTATTTATTTCGAGAAATGACATTTTTCTCTACTCATTTTTAAGAGAAGGTTTTGCATTGAGATCAACATAATTTAATTAGGTAACCAAATTTTCACCTAGAGGATCATATATTTTAACTTTCCAAATATTTCTTATTAGTGTCAATCCTCGTACCACATAATCTAGGAATGCCTATTTTTTTATCAAATGCCCTAAGCCATAGCCCAAGCAATCTACAAGGGATTCTCCTCCTATAAAAGATGAGGATGGATGCACCATGATAAATAATAAAAATAGTAACCTCAATATTGGACCTAAAGGTCTTGGTCCTCAATAGTTGATTGTTAAAACATAAATTTAAAAGCTTAATAAGGTTAGAGAGCACATTTTATCATAGATTTCAAGGGAATACATTGTTTCATACTAGTGTATTATCTTCTTTGACAGTTATTAATTAACATTCTCCTTTAACCTCTCTCTTCTTAGGTAGTTCATCTCATAAGACTAAAAATGGTGAATTTGTGTGAAATAAGAATCCACTTATTATCCACAATTGATTTAATAAACCAATTTAAAGAAGAGGATTTCTTGAAGAACAACTATGGCTCTCTTGACAAACTTGATAGTGATGAAATACTAGTTCAATTCTCTTTTCCATGAATTTTATTTTATGAATTTTTTGGTGTTTAATAAACCCTATAAGGAAATATACATCATACAAGATGTTTTAATATTTTTTCCTTTTTTTTTTATTAGAGTTAAAAATTGCAAGTTTTTATATTTTGATATTTGTTGTGTCATATGACCGAAAATTTACTTTTTACATAATGGCCATGAGCCATAAAGTGGATGAATTATCCCCTTTATTTTTTCTAGTGTTAGGATTAGGGATATTTACCTTGTAATCCTAGTAGTATGTACCTTAATCTTAATATTTTGATAGTCAATTATTATTTCAAATACTCTAAGAATCATAGAAGGGGAACTTGGATGCCCCACATGATGGGGAACATTTTTTTTAATTAAATATTATTTTCTATGCACTTGGAATATTCTTTGCAAGGTAGCATATACCGAAGAAGCTTATTTTAGCCTATGAAAACATCATTGGAAACTTGGCATAAAATAAAAGGGAATCTGTGAATATTTATGGTGTTGCAAAACATCAAATAAGCATTTATGATGTTGTAAGATGTGTAAAAAAGAATCTATGATGATTTTTTAAAATATGGTCGCCTTTTTGAACTTGAGTATTTGCTATTTTATGTTTTAGTAGGTTATTTTTATGAACTCTAGTGAATTTGGACAACCATTGTCATGAGGAAACTCTTGAAGTTTTTAGAAGGATGCTTGTAACTCTCAAACACATTTCATGAGATAAATTTTATGTGTAGACTACTCAGCTCATGATTTGGGTCCATTATATTGGAAATCATTTATGGTTTTTCATCTTACTTATAGCTATAAATTGGAGATTTGGGTTAGTGGTTTGTAAGAATGAGAAGGTATAAGAAATTGTAGGTTCATAGGTGCTATATTAAAAAGAAAAGTGTTGAATAATGCATTTTTTTGTGAAGATTAACAAATATTTGGTTCTCTCTTTGTTGGTGGATATTTTATTTGAAAAGGTTATCTTCACATTGATCTATTTTTGTGGTATTTTAAAGGTTTGCTAATTTTATGCTCTTTCCATTTCCATTAACATATTTGGATTAATGCACATTCATTAAACTATATACATAGTTTATGCTACTATTGCAATATACTCACTATGTTTTTCAATACCTATGTGACAAAAAAATATTCTAGATCATGGACAGGAACCCACCAGACATGTTTTGTGAGTCTTGTTCAACATTGAAACCATTCCCTTAGTTTTGTTAATGTTTATGATTCTAATCATACTCTCTAAATATATATTTGGTATTGGATTGTAGAGTCCCTTCCCATAGCATCTTTGATTATGTTTGGAGATTTAAATATGTCTAATATACCTTTTGATAAATGTAGCAATTTCCTTATGTGGTGAGAATGTAGAAGAATAAAGTCCTAATATTATAATCATAACAGTATTTTTGATACAAATATTGACTATATTCATTCATATCACATATTGTGTATGTGAACACATTTACACTGTAGTACCAAGAGAGTTTGAATTTAGGTCTTGATAGGGTGATGTTATTAAGATAGTATATCTTTTCATTTACCAACTACTTTAAAATACTAGTGAAGCCCTTGATGGATGTTGTTCTATTAGACCATTCTTTGGTCCTTTTTTTTATTGATTAGAAAGCTATAATTTATGAGAAATCAAAAATAAAAAGTTTCCTCAACATGTATTTCTTGGGTCATAATTCTAGTTTGGCCAACATTTAATACATATGGAATCTTAAGTTTCATCTTCTTCATAGGATTTGTTCCAAAGTTAATGTTGGAGTGATGTCATCAAATGGATTGCTTTTTTTTTCTTATCTATGATTGCTAGTAAGTTGTGTTACACCACCACTCGTATGGGGCTACTACCTTAGATATTTTTAAATCCACCACTAAGCTAGAAGCACTTTCGTTCTCTCCAACTATATTTGCATGGTATCAAGATTATTTAACAGAATAAAAAATTATTGATAATAATAGAGCCTAGAGAGAATAATTTTGGGACCACCATTATTGGATCAAGATTAGGGATAAAATTTCTAAGTAAATTATTCAATCTCTTCAAACGTGCAAGGTTTTTTTTAAATTAAGCATATTAAAGAAGGCCACAATTCTTCATAGAGATTCTTAACATTCCCCAATATTTTATTTTCCCTTATCAATAATTGTTTAGGCTCAAAAACCTTCTTTTTAACATGATCAAGCTCTTCAACACTATGTGAGTGTGATTGATGCAGGAGCCTCCAGTGGTGTAG
Organism: Sequoia sempervirens; assembly: GCA_007258455.2. NCBI lineage: Eukaryota > Viridiplantae > Streptophyta > Pinopsida > Cupressales > Cupressaceae > Sequoia > Sequoia sempervirens. Next base: position 169,379,466 of record VDFB02358134.1, on the reverse strand, counting down.
GGTGATCTTGCATCAAAAAAATTGTTTTCTTTATTTTATTTAGTTGTTTTGAGTCCCTTGATGGCACTTAAGAGGTTAAGACAGTTAGGTGTCAAAAATAGCAAAAAATAGAAAATTACTATTTTTAGTAATTCAACCTAAACATGCTCATATGGACCTAAAAATTTACCCCAAGGAGTAGAACTAAAAAAATTGAAACAATCACCTCAATTCCTTACACAATTTGGGAGATATTAAAGTTTCCATCTCAAGAAATTTCTCCAATGCAGCTTCAATTTTAGATATGAAGATCTTAGAGGCCCTAAAATAGGTCGAAGGTTGTTGAACCAACATATAAAGGTTTCACATGTTGTAGATCTCTTCAAGATCTTTCCAATGATATGCAATAATATCAAATCAAACACCTCGATCAAAAGTTATAGCCCCACAAAGTTGCCCCTCTAAAAAGTGAATTTCACTAAAATTTCTTCCTAGGCCAAAAATCCAATAGCAGGACTTTGGCACTAAAACAAAAGGGAAATTTGAACTTTCTAGAACATTCTAGGGTAGTTATTGCATAAAATAAAAAGGATTAAGTTGGGGTTGTAGAAGGTGGCCCCGATAGGGCAGATTGTGGCTCTGAATAGTAGATTTTCTTTTTAGAGTTTATTTTGTTGTAATGAATCAAGCACATGAGGTTGGAGCATGTAAGCTTTGAATCTGCAATTTCATTTTCTAAAAATAATTGAAAGTGAGTCATTTTTTTGTCTCACATCTTCTGTATTGGTATCTATTGTTGTGATTTTTGTGGGTTTTCAACAGTGTGGCCCTCATCAAGTGGTATCAAATCAAGAGTTCTTGAGCCTGTAATAGAGTGCCGAATGTGAGGTAGCTATAGCAAGACCTAGGAGTGTGGGTTGAGTTTGATATGCCTCCAAGACTTACCCAATATGGTAGAGGTAGAGGTTGAGGTGATGGAGGAAGAGATCCACCTAAAGATGAAATCAGAGCCCTTAGAAGGAAATTAAAAACCTTGCAGCAAGAGGTTCAAAGAAGAGATGTGCAACGAGACAAAGATGAGAGTGAAGATGAAATAGAAGAGGAAGAGTAGGATCCAATGGATCTTGGAGAAAGAATATTGTTGCGAGAAATCTCAAGCATTGGGAAGAGACCTAAAATGGAGGTTTTAACTTTTAGTGGAAATTTGAATCCTAAAGAATTGATTGATTGGATCAATGACATGGAGGAATTTTTTGAGTTTGAGGAGATTGAAGATCCTTATAGAGTGAGGTTTGTAAATACAAAATTGAAAGGTCACACCAGTATATGGTGGAAACAGGTCTAGTTAGAAAGAGAAAGACAAGGGAAAGATAAAATTTCCAGATGGGACAAAATGGTGTCAAAATTGAAGAGACAATTTATTCCAATTGATTACAAATTGGAGCTACTGAAGAAGATGTAGAGCTTGAGGCAAGGGATAAGGATGGTGAAATAATACACAAACGAATTTCACAAGGTCTTGATTTAGATAGGACATTCTAAGGTGAATAAAGAGAAAGTTGCTTGTTATATTAATGGGTTGAAGCCAAGCATACAAGAAGAATTGACACTAGTAAGAATGACCACCATTGAGGACACTTATCAATTTTCTCTAAAGGTTGAAGAGTGACTAAACAAGAGGTTTGAGAAAAAAACAACGAGGTGGAGGTCATGGAGGAAAGACCGGTGGACAATCATATGGAGGTAAAAATGAAGATCAAAAGAAGGGTGAAGGCTCTAGTAGCAGCCAAAACTAGAAAGGAGATAACACCTACCATCCTTGTGATCAAAATAATGGAGACCAAAGAGGAAGGGGAAGATCTAGATGAGGACCAAGAAGAGGAGGCTTCTGTGGAACCTATTTCCAGTGTGGAGAAGATTGACATAGAGCATATGAGTGTCCTCAACATCAAGGAAGGACAAATAGAAGACCTAAGGGTAATGAATGAGTTGCACATGTTGATGAAGATGTTGAGTCTTCACATTCTGTGGATGTAGAAAGAGGAGAGGTTCTTGTTACTAGAAGATCCTTGTTGAATGAGAAGGAGCCAACTCAAAGGAATAATTTGTTTCACACCAAATGTAAGTGTGAAGGTAAGGTTTGTAATGTTATTATTGATGGAGGTAGTATTGATAACCTTGTTTCAGAAGAGATGGTTAGTAAGTTGCGGTTGGAGAGAAGAAGGCATCTAAATCCATACTGGATTGCTTGGTTGTACAAGGACTATAAAGCTTTGGTAAATGAACAATGTCTGGTAAAGTTCAAGATTGGAAATTACCATGATGAGGTATTGTGTGATATTATGCCTATGGATTTTTGTCATATGTTGTTAGGTAGACTGTGGCAGTTTGATCGGCAAGCAGTACATGATGGACATGCCAACACCTATTCTTTGACAAAGGATGGAGTTCATCATAAGTTAAAGCCCTTGAAAGAGGTATAGGAAAAGGTATGCAGTAATGCAAGAATTTGTTTGGTTGATGGAAGAAAGCTCCTAGAAGGTATAAAGCATGAGCATATGTGTTTTGCATTGATTCCTAGAGTTGATAAAGAAGATACTATTGAGGTTCCTGTAGAGGTTTTAGATTTGTTGAATGAGTTTCAAGCTATTATTTTTAATAATGTACCTAAAGGTTTTCCTCTAGTAAGAAAGATTAGTCATTAGATGGACCTAATTCTTGGAGCTAGTTGGACAAATAAGGTAGCTCATCATATGACTCTAGTAGAGAGTGAAGAGTTGAACAGACAAGTGAAAGAGTTGTTATGAAAAGGATTGATTAGGGAAAGTTTGATTCCATGTGCAATACCAGTAGTATTAGTACTAAAGAAGGATGGGGAATGGTGGATGTGTATAGAATCTATAGCCATCAACAAGATTACCATCAATTATAGATTTCCCTTGCCAAGAATGGATGACATTATGGATTGTTTGAGTGGAGCTAAGTACTTCACAAAGATAGATATGAAGAGTTGTTATCACCAAATACAGATTAGAGGAGATGAATGGAAGAAAGCCTTCAAAACCAAGGAGGGCTTTTACGAGTGGTTAGTCATGCTTTTGTGCTAACCAATGCATCGAGCACATTTATGTAGCTTACGAATGAGGTATTGAAAGAATTTTTAGGAAAATTTGTTATTGTTTACTTGGATGATATTTTGATTTTCAGTAAGACATTGGAGGAGAACTTGTTGCATATCTAAAAAGCTTTTGAGAAGCTAAGGGAGGAGAAGTTGTTGATTAATTTGAAGAAATGTAGTTTTGTGAAGAGAGAGTTGGTGTATCTGGGATTTTTTTCTTAGCAAAGGGTCTCAAAATGGATCTCGAGAAGGTGAGAGCTATCATTGAATGGCCCACTCCAAGGAGTATTACAAAGGTAAGATCATTTCATGGTCTAGCAAGATTTTACATAAAGTTTATTAAGAATTTTAGTAGTATTTGTGCACCTCTAACTGAAGTGATGAGAGGGGTTAGAAAAGAGTTTAAGTGCACTATAGGAGTAGCCAAAATTTTTGATCTGTTGAAGAAGAAAGTTATAGAGCAACCTATTTTGGAACTTCTAGATTTCAATAAGGTTTTATAGGTAGATTGCAATGCTAGTGGCACTGCCATAAGAGTTGTTTTGAGTGAAAAAGGTAAGCCTATTGCCTATTTTAGTGAGAAGTTGAATGATGCTAAGAAGAAATTCTTTGGCTATGATCAGGAGTTTTATGCTATAATTTAGGATTTGAAGAAATCGAGACACTATTTTTTGTCAAAAGAATTTGTTTTATATATTGATCACTAGGCTTTGTAGTATCTCAATAGTTAAGGAAAGTTAAATTAAAGGCACTTAAAGTGGGTTGAGTTTTTGCAGAGTTATACCTTTTTTTTGAAGCACAAGAGTGGAAGGTCAAACAAAGTTGCAGATGCCTTGAGTATAAGGGAAAATTTGTTGATAGAAATGAATATAGAGATTATTGGGTTCAATAAAATCAAGAGTTTGTATCTAGAAGATCCATACTTTGTAAAAGCTTGGATGGCTTTTTTGGAACCTATTACATAGGATAGGATGAGATGGCTTGATTTCTTAATCCAAGATGGGATGTTGTTTAGAGGAAGCCAATTGTGCATTCCAAGGAGTTCTATGAGAGAGTTCATCTAATAAAGGAGAAGCATAGTGGAGGAGTGGCTAGACATTTTGGTCGAGATAAGACCATTTCTCTTGTTAGTGAGAATTATTATTGGCCACAATTACAACAAGATGTGAAGAAGTTTGTAAAAAGTTGCAGAGTATGTCAGATGGTGAAAGAAACAAGTTAGAATACTAGATTGTATCAGACATTACCTATACCTGAGAGGCCATGGGAGGATATTAGCATGGATTTTGTTCTTGTCTTGCCAAGGACATAGAGAGGGCATGATTCCATATTTGTGGTGGTGGATGTATTTTCAAAGATGCCACATTTCATTCCATTTCATAAGACCAGTGATGTTCATGTTACAAAGTTATTTTTCAGAGAGGTGGTGATACTACATGGTCTACCAAAGAGTATAGTTTTAGATAGAGGTACCAAATTTGTTGGTTATTTCTGGAGGACATTATGGAAGAAGCTGAAGATAGATTTGAAGTTTAGTTTTGCACACCATCCATAGACTAATGGACAAAGAAAGGTGGTGAATAGGAGTTTGGGAAACTTGCTAAGATGCTTAGTTGGAGATAAGCCCAAGGGATGGGATTTGATGTGGAATTTTCTTACAAAAATTCTATCAATAAGAGCATTGGTAAATTGTATATGGGAGTATTCCAATAACTACTTCTAAATTGAGAAAGATGGATAAGGGGGAGAAGAGTAGTGTTGAGGCTGAAGATTTTGCTGAGCACCTGAGTAATTTGCATGAAGAGGTGAAGAAACATATCAATAAGATGAACTCACAATATAAGCCTTAGGAATATTAGAAAAGGAGGTATAAGGAGTTCCAAGTAGGATATGAATTTATGGTTCATTTTCAAAAGGAAAGTTTTCTAGTTGGTACATACAAGTTAAAGATGAAGAAGTTTGGACCATGCAAGATCCCGAAGAAGCGTGATTCAAGAAATGCTTATGAGGTAGAGTTTCCTAGCAGAATAAAAATTTCTCTTGTGTTCAACATTTTTTATTTGACAAAGTATCATGAAGGTGATATAGAGGAGGGGTTGATAAATGAATAGTTGAAAATTCTAGCACCTACTTCAAAGAAGGAATAGATAAAATAAATCTTGGATAGCAATGTGGGTAGAAGCACAAGAAACATGCAATATGTAGAGTACTTGGTGAAATGGAGAGGAAGGCATGTTGAAGATTCATCATGGTTGTCGGAGGTTGAGGTTAACTATCCTTGTTTCCCTTTAACTCCTAAGAAGTGACAGGGTCACTTTTCAAGTTACCTTGGGTGTTTGATGAAGGAGCATCCAACAGTGTAGGGCGATCTTGTATCACCCAAAAAAAAAATTCTTTATTTTCTTTAGTTGTTTTGAGTCCCATGATGGCACTTAAGGGGTGTAAGATAGCCAGGTGTCAAAAATAGCAAAAAATGGGCACTTACTATTTTAGTAAGTTGGCCTAAATGGGCTTGTATGGACCTAAAAATTTACCCCAAGGAGCAGAACTAAAAAAAAAAATTGGTCGCAAAAGAATCACCTCAATGCCTTGCATGGTTTGGGAGATATTAAAGTTTTCATGGACTGATAAATTTCTCTAATGTAGCTTCAATTTCATAAATGAAGACTTTAGAGGCCCTAAAATAGGTTGAAAGGTTGTTGAACCAACCTATGGTGGGATCATGTGTTGCAGATCTCTTTGAGAGCTTTCCAACAATATGTAATAATAGCAAATCAGACACCTAGATCAAAAGTTATAGCCCCTGTGAAGTTGCCCCTCTAAAAAGTGAATTTCATTAAAATTTCTTCCTAGGCCAGATATCAAACAGTAGGACTTTTGGTGCCAAAACAAAAGGGAATTTTTAACTTTCTAGAACATTCTAGGGCAGTAATTGGGTAAAATAAAAAGGGTTAAGTGCAGTTTGTAGTAGGTGGCCCTGATAGTGCAGATTGTGGCTCCAAAATAGTATATTTTCTTTTCAGAGTTGATTTTGTTGTAATAAATCAATCCCATGAGGTTGTAGCATGTAAGCCTTGAATCTATAATTTCATTTTCTGAAAATAATTGAAAGTGATTCATTTTTCTATCAGGCGTCTTCTGTTTTGGTATCTATTGTTGTGATTTCTATGGGTTTTGGGCAGTGTGTCCCTTGTCAGTGATCCCCTATTGGCTATCCACTTTCTAACAAGCCTTGTGTGACTAGAAACTTGTCAAATCTAGTCTTCATAAAGTAGTCCCTTTTATGGATAATGACACATCTCTTGACTATGATGGATTCCTTTATGAATTTTTCAAAGTTTTATGGGCCAAAGTTGACCCTAACCCTCTTTAGGTCTAAAATTTTGGATTTTTTTATATAGGCTTATTAGGCTACATAATCAATAAAATTAATATTAAATTTTAACCTAAAGGAGGTTATGCTAAAGAAATTTTTAATTGGTATTTGATCAATTTTTATAATACTTATATTACCATCACTAAATGCCTTAATTTTTGCATTCATCATATTTTATCACACTCATTATTTGGTTTGGGTAGTCTAGTTTTATCAAGAGTGGATATATTCTTGATAACACTATTACAAGTTTTTACGATATAAAATGGGAAAATAAATATCAACAATAGGTAATTTATTTAAAATTCAATATTCTAAGACTTTCCATCATATTTAATGGCCCTTAATTTTGTTCATGATACAATCTCATGGGTTGACACAAATTTATTCACTCAATCTAGATGTTTTTACATATACATTATCTTGCCTCATCATTAACAGTTGATAATCCTATTTATTTTAGTTTTTATATTCTATCAACAAGGTTTTCTTGTAGCTCTAATGATCTATGTATTGGTGCCTAAAGGTTTTAGTTATTTGTTTGCTAATGTAGTTTCCCAAAATAGAGTTAAATGTGTATCCCTTCCTAATTTTGATCTATAGCTTATCAATCACCATTTTTAGTGAATATTTAATTTCCTAGTCTCTTAGAAGAGGAAGACAATGTCATCCAGGTCTTGTAACTATTTTTAAATATATTTTTCTTGCCTCAATATTCAACATATAGTGGTAAAAATACTAAATTTTAAATTGTTAATAAATCCTATCAAATCCTTCTTGAATTAAGTCTATTGGATAGAAATGCATTGACCAAGGGGAAATATTTATATTTCTTGACATCTATTTTTATTTTTAGTCATTATTCTCTACCTTTAGAAGTTTTTTCTTGCTCATGTATTGAAAATAATTTGTGTTTTGGACTCTCCCTTGCTGGTAAGTTTCAAATTTATTCTATGGTACTTGTTTCTACCCTTATTTACTATTCTTCTTGTTGGGATTCTTTAAAATTATCATAGAAAAACTTGAAGATATTATAATGGAATTTTCTTTGGGCTTCCTTTGAATATGGAAAAAATTTCATAGTGTTTCTTGGGACTTATGTTTCCTTCCATGTAACACTAATTTTTCTTGGTGTCTCATTTATCAAGGTGTTCTCATTATCTTCAATCTTAGTTAATCCACCTTAGTGTCTGCAATCCCTTTGATGAATTTTATGAATATTTTGAAATTCTCAAGCATCTATTTTATTTTTTCCCAATGGATCAACCATGCTAGACATAGATCTATTATTTTTCATGCCATTTTGGCCTAATATTTTCTCTTGAAGCAAGATTCTTTCAAAAAATTAGAATAAAATACTAGTGAGATTCACCCAAAATTTTCATTCTTTTAGAGTAAAAATTCTATTAAATATATTTCAAAAGATAGGGATTTTTATTTTTTAGCTTTGATATGGATGTTCACTATTCCATGTATGCTACAAAAATTTCATAATCTAATGCTATGTTACAAATTTTAGTTTAGGATAATTTAAATTTATCATGGATATTTCCTAGTTACAAACTTGTATTGATCAATGGGCTAATGCTTTATGTATAGTTACTTGTGTGCCACTATCTATTGCGAGTAGGGATACTTACTCTCTATGTGGGTGCTAGTATAGTCATAGTCATATTGTTCATTTAAGATATGGCTCTCATGTGTTTTCTCAAGATTGATGATATGGTTGGTTCCATTGAACATTTGGCTAGTATTTTACTTCTTAGTGTGATAATGGTAATATTTAATAGCATGATAATGGAAAGTACCCATGGTTGTCTCTTGTTATATATTTTATTCACACTACTCTCTTGCTAATCAAGAAGAAGAAATAGATAATGAGGATACCTTTATTGGTTAGAATCCAATTCCTAATGTTTACAACTCTTTGATGATTGAGGTAATTTATTTGAAAGAAACCTTCTCATAATCATCCTATTTGAATCATATTTAATAGCATGATAATGGAAAGTACCCATGGTTGTCTCTTGTTATATATTTTATTCACACTACTCTCTTGCTAATCAAGAAGAAGAAATAGATAATGAGGATACCTTTATTGGTTAGAATCCAATTCCTAATGTTTACAACTATTTGATGATTGAGGTAATTTATTTGAAAGAAACCTTCTCATAATCATCCTATTTGAATCACTTTAGCTACATGTTGGTGCGACTAATCTTTTGGGTTGGGGAATTTCATATTGAATTTTGAGCTATGATCCATTCTATGCACATGTGCATGGAAACAACATCCAAAAATGGGTCAAAAGCAATCACTATTTGCTTCAAATAAACAAAAGATGAACTTCAATGAGTAGTTTGATATTTAACTATAATTAATTTGGTAATGTGATCCAAAAGATATTATTAGTGCTCAAAATCTAGTTTCTACGATACATTTTTCTAAATGGTGGAGATTAAGGGGGTTCAATTTTGGAAGAATACAAAATGGTTCTATTTCTTACCCAAAGATCTATTAGTGTCATGTTTTCTCTCCCCCATTTTTTGAATTCCACTAATTAGTTTACAAAATATTTTAGTCAAAATTTATTTGAGATCATTTATTAGTATAAGTATGGTTTTTTCCAAGTTTTTTAATGAATATATATTTTTACTAATTTTTAAGTGGAAAAATATTTAAAAAATGAAAAAATAGGGTTTTCCCCTTGATTTTGAGATAAGTGATTAAAAACCATTTTTTTAATGTGTGTAGAATGAAATATAAAATGTGAAAATGTGACTTTTTGAATTTGGGTGAGTGAATAAAAAATACATGGGTTTTTGGTAAAAAAATTAAGGCACTGATTAAAGTTAAAAATCAAGACCTTAGAGAGGTAGAGAGAGGGGTTAGAAAGATAGGAAAAAGTGTGATTTCATAGTGGTGTTTATTCATAATTTTATTCTAAAATACAAAAAAATTATGGAGAGCACACTTGAATTTTGTTTATTTTTTGTATTTCTTTTATAAAACATATTTTGACACCTAAATTGAATGCTTAACATTTAGTATTTGCAAATTAAAACTTTCCTCAAGTATATGAGTGACATTTGAATGGTCAAATTGAAATAAATACAAGTTATATAGTGTGTTTGTGTTATGGAAGTTATGTGAAAAAACATTATAATGTACCTACACTATTTTTACTAGAATATGAACATATTTTGAATAATTATGAAAGTTTAGCTTCTTTTTGAACCCCATATTTATGCACAAATTTCATGCCTTTTATGTGAATTAATGTAAATTATATTTTTGTAGGAATTACTCTAAATAAAAGAGAAGGAATCCCTTGCATGAGAAATAACTTTCCATTAGTTTTCCATTTAGAATTTCCTTTATTTCCTATGTAGTATCTATTATTAAATTGTCAAAATGTGATTCTTCACTCTCCCAATATACTTAGGAGAATTTTTATTAGTTTTTAATTTAGAATTTCCTTTCTTTCCTTTTTTTTTTAATCTATTATTAACTTGTCATTAAATAGAGAAACATGATTCTTCATTCCATCAATATATTTTAGAGAATGTTTATAATTTAAAATCACATAAAAGTGGTAGATTGAAGGACTCAAATTTATTCGTTGTATATGTACCTATTCATATGTAGAAAAATTCATATTCATTTTAATAATATCTATGATTTTTATTATTTTTTGAAAGCTAACTTGGTATCTCAATCAATGGGATTTCTATAAAAAAATTTAGTAGTGGTAAAGAACTTGAACAACTATATATTTGACAAGGAAGCCATAATGCATATGGACCATCACCCACACCAATATATTAAATATCAAATGAAGTTTTATGAGGCTTAACATTACAATTGGATTAGATTCCTATAACTATTACACATGGTTATCAATTATGAAAGAGATATAACTAACAAGCTTCTTGATTTACATTGAAGGCCACTAATACTATATATTATTTTATAATTTCTCCCTTCTGGAGCATTTTTAAAATTATTTTATAGAATATTCCAAGTTTGGAAATATTTTTGAGATTTATTTTGAAAAATAATGAATGTAAGTGTAATGATTTTATTTTAACAACTAATTTTTGTATTAAATATGGAATTCTCTTCGAGTGAAATTTTGTGTATGTTTTGGAAAAGATGAAATATTTAAAATAATGAGGAATGTATAGATCCAATTAGGTTTTTTCAAAAATATATGAATGAAAGTATATATTCTCAAACTAGTTATAGACAAAAAAGAAGAAGATCAAAATATAGTGAATCCATTGAAATCTATCACAAATATTAGTATGAGACTTATAACTAAGACCCCTAGTTGTTATAGTAATTTAAAACCTAAATAATTCATAGATTGGTTATATAATGCTAAAGAATAATTCTAAGTATGAGGAAATTTAAAACATAAAAGAGTTTTTTTTTTTTTTTGCTAAAATTACATTGAAATGGAATGTTGTAGTGTAGTGGAATGAAGTACATTTAGAGATAAATAAAGGAGGAAAATAAATGATTAAAAAATGGGATAAGATCCAATGTCTACATTAAAGGTTAAGTTCATTTCTATAGAATATTAGTGAGATCTGTTAAATAAATTACAAAATTTAAGATAAAAGGATAGGACTATGAAATGCTATATTGAATAATTTTATAGGATAAAATTAGAGATGGATATAGTGAATTTAGGTAGGAAAAGGAATAAATATATATTAATGGTTTGAGAAGATCTATATAAGAGGATTTGAGTATGGTTAGAATATATACAATTGAGAAAACATATAAATAACCCTAAAACAAAAAGATAAATTAACAAAAAAAATTGAGATGAGATAGAATAGGTAGAGAGAAAGAGGTATAGATTTGAGAGAGGAAGATATTAAAGAAATGGTAGAAGATAGTAATAGATATGTGGAAGAAAAATGAATCATAGCTCAAACCTTAGTAAGAGATTGTAGAGAAGGGGGATTCGCTACTCATGAGTCTCTTTATTCTCAAGAGAATCCTAAGGGGCGAACTACCCTAAACTACCTCAAGGAATAAAACAAGAGTTTCATAATAAAAAAGAGCAAGTCACATGGATTTTCAGGACAGACTAGTAGTGAGATTTTGGCCAAAGGATGTCAATGTGACACATGGACAATAGTGCAACATGCTAGAGTCTCGAGGGCACACTAGCATCTCATATGAACAAAAAATTAAGAATGTCACAAAATTTATGCAAAGTGGATACTTCTAATCTGACTACTAGGAAATCTTATAATACAAGAAAGTAATAGAATATGATAGAACTACAATAAGGTAAAATAGATGAAAGAACTCAAGAGGATGAAGAAAGTGATCACAACAAATCAAGCGATGAAGCTTCCAACAAGGAAATATCTTCAATACTTGCATACATAAGATTGAGAGAAAATGTTGGGAGCCTATATAGGGGTTTTCCTTAGTCAAACCCCTATTTTGGTGTTCCCACGTCCATGGACAACTAGATAGATAGAGGAAGTGAAAAAAGTAAGCAAATATGAAGTGATAAAGGCAATCCCCACTCAAGGAGGAGAACTTGTATCATGAGATAGAGATGCAATTGATAGGGAATATGTGAAATCCCAAGATCCTTGTAAGCACAAGATAAAAGAGATATCAGCTGCAAGGCTTAAGGAAGCCAAAGAGAGAGACAGTTACGAGAGCCAAGAGAGTTGTAGAGGGTGATGTGAGAATGCAAGAGTGATGTTGTAGTGAGTTGTGAAAGCAAGAGATCAAGAGCAAGAGAAGAGGAAAAGGTAGGAGCCAAAGCTAGAAAGATCTAGAGAGAGGAAATGAATTGAAAAGATAGCATTTAAAGAGAGAATAGGAAGGAAAAGAAGCTTCCTGAGCTGTTGCAAGGAAACTTGAGTTGTTACCATCGATAAAAGTAGTTGAAAAGTGGCAAGGCACTCGAAAAAGGTTGTTTGAATGTTGAAATTTCATAGGATGCTAGCATGGAACGCTAGTGTCCAAACACATCACACTACAATTTAATAACGAGAACAAGAAAAGCACAAAGTTTGATGCAAAGTTGACAAGCAAAGGGTAGCTGCCGAAAAGGAGTCTTGAGCATCTTGAGAGGGGAAATGGCTAATGCGGGAGAAAAAATGAACCTACACAAATTCTAAGGGAGTGGACACTAAAGTGGATAAAAGAATGTATGTGAAATTGCAAGGGGTGCAATTTTACGACATTACATTTTTCCCCCACTTTAGCAGGCATATGAATCTACACTAATATGCATGCTAAAGGAAATCTACTAAACATAAATAACATTTTGATACTAAAAAGATACTATAGAGGAATTAGAAAACTCTTCGAGCCAAGGAAGCATGCCCTTAGGTTGAAGACCTATAGAAAAAATGCATTAGAAAAGAAATACCTTCATAAGACAACAATGTTAGAACATAAAAAACCATTAGATCAAAGGGTTAGAACATATAAAAAAAACATGCAAGTGCATAACAAACTAAAGGATTTGAGTAAGAAAATTTGAAGAGACCTCGATGTAGGAGGTATTTTCAATACTATGCGTCATCCCAAAATTAATAAATAATACACAAAAGAATTCTTAAATGGAGAGAAGAATGTAAGGATTGATTTCTTCAAGAGAAGAATGCACCCAAAAGTCAGGGAAGCAACCAATGTCAAAGAGAGAAAGAGCATATACTCAAGATCAAGAAGATGTAGATCTTTGATCCGACGTCAGTATAGGTGATCCCACAATAATAGGTTACACTTTTTGGCCAAACCTGACATTGAAATCAACATTTTTCACCAGATCTTCACTTTCTTATAGATATAATAGGTAAACCATTAAGAATTTGAAGATGAATCAAACTAGTGATTTGTGAGATTTTGTGTGTAGATTCTAATTATATTTTAAAAAAAATATTAAAAAATAAATTGTAAATCTTTTTATGTAATTTTTAATAGCTTATTTTTTCTACTAAACATCATTTATAAAAAGTAATGTTTACTTCAGACTGCATAACTTTTTTTATAGAAAGGATACAATTTTAATTTTTAAAATACAAATGTTTCACACCAATATCTAGTGCATAGATATTTTTTCATAATTTTTTGGTACATATTTTTTTGATTAATTTTTCAAGTTAGAGTAATTATAATTTGGACAGAGGTGTACTTCGGTCCACATAACTTTTTTTGTATGCATTTTAATTAAATTATTAATTTTTTGATGGAATAAGGACATCAATAACTAGTGCACATGTACTTTTTAGAAAAAAAATTCTCTATTTTCCTATTTTTTCGTATGTGTGAAACAAAAAACTTGATGTTCATTGAAAAACCTACATTCACAAGAAATAAAAATTAAATATAATAATCAAATTAAATATATTTAAAATTATACTTTTTGGGAAGCTTATAATAAGGGCTACATACTTAAAAAACATAAATTTTAAATGAATTCATTTGATAACCCAAAAGGTAAATCAAAAGTGGTTTTTTATCAACATTTTAATAGGTGTAGAGGAGACTCGATTATAGGTATGGTTTAAAACTAAAAGGGTTCTATCCAAGGGGGTTTGATAAAACCATCTTTAATTAAAATCATTTAAATGAAACCTTTAAAGGATTAAATCATTATATTTTCCAAAAATATGTGATTTCAAGAAAAAATTAGGATGTCCTAGAAAGTGTAACCCATTATTGTGGTAGCATAGATAGCATATAAAATTTTAGAAGAGAAGAGAGAAGAGAAATGGCTCCACAGGTACTCTCTCCTAGGGAGGGTTGAAAAAATGTGTCGTAGGTCTACAGACCTATGGAAAGGTGAACAAAGGAATCTGTAGGTACTCTCTGGACTAAAGAGTTGAACAAAAAGATCCTGCAGGATGCAAGTGCTTTACAAGTCCCCAGACTTATAAAGATGGCGCCCTAGGTATTCTCTCTTGAGGGAAGCCCAATGTGAGAGGCTTTGCAAAGTCTGATTGGTCCTTACAGGTGCTCAATCCTACAAGGTTGATTGAAAAGTAGCTTCATAAGCACATTTGTAAAGCAACATGTTAATTCACACACTAAACATGTTAGGCAAGCTTGATGCAAAGGAGCTCCATAGGTTCTCAATCTTATAGAGAAAGACTGATCAAAGAAGCCTATGGATACTACAAGCTACGTTGTAGGATAGTCACAGAAAAGGGAGGTCTAGTTAGGCTGCCCCCAGGCTAGAAACCAATGAATTCATTCAAGAGAAAAGCTTTCAAAGGGGGTCCCTCAAGAATCCCTCAAAAGAAAAAGGGGTCCACTCAAGGGATCCTTCATTTGAAAGGAATAGAGAAGAGAGGGGGTCCTTTAAGGATGACACGCATCTCTAGAATAAGTTATCACTACCCCAAACATACAGGGGAGGAGAACCATGCAAGAACATACAAGATAGAGGTAGACCTCGATATCACTTGTCATTTGAAGAAGAGGCAGGTGCATCAACAAATA